>OZ001352.1:7430368-7856977 GCA_963924055.1 Drosophila limbata
TAACACGAAAATACGAAAATGAACAGAATGGCACAGAAAATGCCATGCATGTGGAAGGGGGAAAACAGTAGATGCGAAAAAAAATGAAGGGTGAAAGAAGGGAAGACAGGGAAGGGACTTTGTCCAAGGATTATGTAAACCTATTTTTCGGTGCACCCAAATGCTCATGTCTCGCTCTGGTCAGGCGGCTCGACCGAGACGAGTGGAGGAAGGCAACAGGAAATGCTGTGGTTGCCATGTTGCTGCTTTGTTGCGTTATCTAATTACAAAGGAATTGTGCGGCAACATCAGCGTCACACAGTTTTTGGGGTCTACCAACATTGTTTTGACCCGGTCCCTACACTAACAGCAAAAATGTTATTCCTGCCAACAGCGGAAACAATACAGCAATGCATAAAAAGTGTGAAGAGAGAGACTGTGGCAATGAGCTTAAGTAAAAAGCATTTAATTGTATTTTCGAAATATGTGTTATTTGTTTTATTATTTTAATTCTGTTTTCTGCTGCAAAGCACTTTCTTCGTATTTTTTTCTCTGAGAGTTTTTGAAAAAAACTTGCATTGCGTTTTTGTATACAATTATTGGTTGAAGAGCATGTTTATTAAGAAAATTAAGTTTTTTTAGTTGTTAATTTAAATATTGTAAATAGAGGTATATTTATTTATAATATTAACTTAAGTTTATCCATATTTATATTAAAACCTCGTATGATATACGATTTTAAGCCCAAGACTTAGGACTCAACTAAAATATACTCGCACAAAGACTTTGACACGCTACATTTAATGAAGCTGCACTACAAACGTTTACGAATGCGACACAAAGCAGAATTGCAAAATAATTTGCTCTCAAGAGCACACACTTCAGTTGAAGTGAGTTCAATCCATTCCGGTAAGAATCTTTAGCTGGAAATGTGCTAGTCCTGGCAATAGTCAGAGAAGCCATTATTAGTTGGTTAGTGGACATCACTTTTCAAACTTTATAGTACTTAAATACAAATTTAATTTAAAACTTACGCGCGCAGCTGAATCTGAAGTGAGCTAACTATAGATATTTCCATAGACTCACATTTAATACGCCCTGTAGACACAGCATGGGAAAAAACTCGATGGAAATCCGATTTATTTGTATGCGTGTGTATATATAGGGGAGGTGTGTGTAAATGTTTGTATGGAGGCTGGAATTGTCCGAGCTGTGGTGTGGGGCAGAGAGAGAGAGAGAGAGAGAGCGTAGCCCGCAGTTAGTTACACATAACCAGGCACATATGCGCTAAATACACTCGTGTCTAATAAGTTTTAGCCAAATGGCCATCGAAGCGAGCAAGCACACAAACAAATACACACACACACAAACACACTCACATGGTCAGCGGCGGAATAAACAAATGCCGGGTCGTCCATTGGGGGTCACAGCTGTGTATGCGGCATATTTGAGGGCGCTGGGCGAAAAATTGTCAAACTGCCGGACGCGGCCCAAAAGTCAGTTGGGTTAGAAATCTGCTTAGCTGCTTTCCGGCCCACCAAGCGACGCAACGGACAGATAAACGGCGGGAGAAAGGAACCGTAAACGACTTTGTTCAAAGTTTACCCAACGCTTGAATTTAAATTGGCAAAATATTTGGTTGTCTCACACACACACAAAATTGAAGTTGTCCCTTTTAAACGGGGCACTAATTGCGCTTTTGTCAACACTCGAATTAAACATAATATTTGCCACAATTAATAAAAAACGCGCTTGTGCCCAACAAATAGCATCACAAATTCTTTTTGTTGTCCAGCTCAAAAAAAAAAAGGCAAAATTGTTTTAGAATTGTTAAGCTTGGCCGTGTAGATACCTTAGAAAATGGAGAGAAATCATGAATGGATGTGGTCTATGAATGAAATGATATATAGCAATTGTCAATTATAATTTTATAAACTATTATAGAAGGGTATCAATTGATATTGATTCTGATCAATCAATGTTAAAATCAACAATCCAAGTTTGGAAATCAAAAAATATTTTAAATATTTGATACTGAATTTTGGCATCTCTTTTCATTTCTTTAACTTTAGTCTGCTGGTAATGTCTAATTTGTCTTGCCTATAAACGTAATGGGTTCAATAATGTCACACACACTGTTCAAATTTGATAATACCCCCTGCAAATGAGGCTTAGTGAAACGTTTTGGGGACCTGCCTCTGGAAATTTGGCAAAAGTTTGACAAAAATTATGAAAGTGGAAAGCGCGCTTAGCAGATTTTAGGCCTGGGCCAAAAAGCAAATTATGCAAATTGCGCGACGCGTCAAAATAATAAGCGTTAACATGTGAGTGACATTTTGGTCGACAACATTTAAAGTGGGCAACTGAAAATTGAAGTAAAAGTAAAACAAGAAAAAAAAATTGGCATTCACCATAAATATAAGTATATAATTTCAATGAATAATTTTGATAGAATACCAAAAGGCTTAAGTGGTCAAAACAGTCCCTCAAATTGGATGCATAACCTGAGCTTGATGTTGCTGTTCTTCTTCTTCTTCTCTATTACAGTTGTTGGTCGATGGTCGATGACGCTTTAATTGATGCCAATTGGCTTAATACGCTTGGGCAAATTGCGCTTGAGGAGATTCCAATTGATGCTCGTTGGCGGTGGCTGGAGACGTTGCTTCTTCTGCTTTTTCGAATTGGTCAATTTGGAGCGTATTGAGTGCAAGTTTTGATATTGACTGGCGCTGCGAATGACCTTGCTCAGTTGGCCGGTCAACTTGGCCGGTTTTGACTTGAATTTATTCTTCAGGACCATCTTTCCATGACTGGTATGGCTCTTGGTAGCAGTTTTCCGTTTGTTCTTATTCGATTTAGACACACTCTTGCCCGACTTGGATGCTTTGATCGACTTGAGCGACTTCTTGGACTTCTGTGACTTGACAGACTTTAATGTCTTAGCGCTTTTCTGTGGATGTACTATGGCACCGCCCCGGGCCCGAACAGTTTGTTGTTGCTGTTGTTGTTGTTGTTGCTGTTCCTGCGGCTTCTTAACCGAGTATTTGGGCGTCGGCGGTGCTTGACTGGAGAAGACACGTGCAGCCTGGACAATCGAATCGAAGTTGCCAAAGACCTGCATTATGTTGCGATTGACATACTGTAGATACTTAAGCGACGATTGGCACAGGCTGCACTTCTGGTTCTTGTCGCAGTTGTTGCGTATTAAGCTCTCCAAATACAAAAAGTTCTTAGCCATATTCTCGCAGTGCGGGCACTTGTTCATGTTGTTGCGTTCGTAATGATTCTCCTTTAGATTGGCAATTTGCTCCTTTATCGCTGTTTGATTTTGCTCCAATTTAATTGTCGAATTCTGTGGCACAATATACGAATTAGCGGTATTCTTTTTTTTATCGAAACCGAACATTTTTCGTAGAACTGAAATTTTGTTGACCTTGTCAGGTATCGAATGTGAATGAAATGGATGTGCTCCAATGTTAGTTACTATTTTATGACAAAATATAAAAATATAAAATCATTTTCATAGCCTACCTCAGCCATCATATAGTAAGTTCTGATCCGCTGCTTCTTCAGAGTGAGACGTTGATCTGAGCTCAATATCTGGAATATTGAATATCCTAAACAACTTGCTGACATTCACCTCAATGCCTACTCTAACTTGTCCTTGTCCTGCTCAATTATATTTATAGCCGCAATAAATTCCAGCAAATTGACCCACATTTAATTTCAACCAAATGTTACTCCAAATACTTTTACTCTCCTCGTGCCTGACTTTGGATCGTTTAATTTCTATTTCCTTGTGCGCAATTAGCGATAATCAGCTGGCAGTGGCAGTCCAAATTCCGTTCTCTCTCTTGTTCTCGGTCTCTCTCTCTCTCTCTCTGCTCCCTTATTGTTCTCTGTTGACATTTTTGTTTTGATTTCTATTTACTATTTACTCGTATTCGCTTTTGGGTCAACTCATTGCTGTAATTTATTTCAATTTAAGATACAATCGCCTCACTTCACTTTCTTTTCCTCTGCTAACACACATATTTTTAACAGTTTTGACCTTGTACAGTGATTGCTAAAGTTGTGCCTTACAATGGCTTAATTAAATAGCCATCAGTTGAGTTATTAGCCATACTATCCCTTTCTCAGCATAAGTAAGTTTATCTAATACTTTAATCTGAGGCTGTTGTGGCTTATAAAAATAAGGCTAAGAGAAAGGTAGAAATAGAGAGTGATTAGTTAAATATTAGTTATAGAAATGGGAGGCCTTCACAAATACAAAAAAAATTGTATTTTTTATGAATTAAAATAAGTATTGTTTTAATCTCCATCAATCAATTTGTAGAACACTCACAATTTAAGTATTTCTGCCATTTAATTTTAAAGTCTCTTCTTAGATTTATAAATACATTAAAAATCGGAATATTTATATTTTGTTATTAAAATTGTTTTAATTCGCAAAGCACAAATCAAGTTTTAATTTGACTACCAACAAAGTTATTAGAAAGTTGCTAGCATTTCAAACAGTTTGCGACAAACTTTTTTTTGGACATAAATATGCTTCGGAAATCTCATAAAGTTTAGCAACTGAATGTTTGTGATAGCTGCAGTTGAATGTTTTTTAGCTATTTGAATATTGAAAACTTAATTATAATGTGACATTTATTGCAACAATTTTTGTTTAGTTTGGATTGTGTGGAGATGTGATTTATCTTGAACTTGAAGAGCTATTAATGCAGCATTTGGAAGCGAAAGTAGCTGCACATCACATAGCAATAAAATCACCAAGGAGCAAATTTACTACCACTTGGACCACCCAACCACCAACCACCCAACCACCAATCGAAGAACGAGTGCAGGGAACATAACTTCGATTTGAAAATATCTTAGAAAAGTCAAGCATAAGTGCAGAGCGACAATAAACAGCGAGCATAAAGACACAAGCTCGTAAAGTTGATTGTCCATAAATGTATGGGGCGTATACGTAATGTCTGGAAATGCATTAAACCAATGCAGTGCACTGTGGGGCTGTGTGAAAAGGAAGGGGCGTGGCATGGCCATAAAGTGCCATCGTAATGAATTTATTAAAAGTTTATTCTGTTCACATGGCCACACAAATAGACGTCAGCTGATGTCTTGGGCTTGGTTTTGGGCCTGGCTTACACTTGCATGTTGGCCAAAAAGACTTCAGTTACGTTTGCTTTGCATGCGACAAATGCCAAGCTGGCTACCAAAAAAAAATGTGAGTGCTAATGGATTTGTGCCAAGTTCTCGTCGCGCGCTCTGATTTATTAGTGGCGAAAAATTGGGGCCGCTTTGGTCAATGCGTTTGACTTTGGTACGAGTAAATGCCAGCTGGCCAGGTCAGGTCAGGCTACGACAGTTGGCAGTTGGCAGTTGGCACAGTTATGCCAGCTAACATTTGACCCACAAAGGTTACTCTTAGCCTGCTTTTCAGTTCAGGTCGGACCCTTTTGCCTGTAATGACTTCCTGCGACTTCGTCAAGGCGACGGCGACGGCGACGGCGACTGCACTGCCAATATAAATTCAAATACAAATACAAATAGAAAATACTCATACTCATGTTGTTACACCTGCAAAGACAGCTGCTTACTTGGCTGGATTTGCATGTTGTCGTTGTTTGTTTCGTTGTTGTTCTGCCTTTCCGTATTTATTTTGTTTGCTTTTCGTGCCTTACGTGTTTATGGCCTGCAAAATGGCGATTGTTGAAGAAAGTGAAAGCTGCCCTGGCCGCTGGCTTCAACTCAACTCACTTCACTTTACTTTCACTTGGCTCTCGAGTGGGCGGCATAAAGTTCAACATGCTCGGCATTTCAATATCAACAGCGGCATGCATAATTTCTTTTGCTCGAGCCTATGTAAATTTGCTCGGAAGTGTTCAGCTGTGTGTGTGTGTGTGTGAGTGTGCGTATGTTTGTTCCAGTTTTAGACGCGTTAGCTGACTTTAGGCCCAGGCTAAAAGCAGGTCAACTTCATTTTTCGCGCTGACCGACCGAACTGAAAAACAACAACAATAAGAACAACTACGAGTTGCCGCTTGATGTGCGAAAGCCACAAACACAAATTAGCACAACGACGGCAAACGCAAGCAACTTGGCCATAATTTCTTTTGCAACGATGCCAAGCCCTTGGGCCAAGACCCACAACTCTCACACACACATACACACTCACTCACTCACACTCACTCAGACATATTTGCATTTGGTTGGCTGCTTTGGATTATCGTTTTTTGGTTTTTATTACCTTTGATTTTTTTATTTTTATTGTTATTATTTTGGAGTTGACGTCGCTGCCAGCGTCGAATCGTCGTCGTCGTCGTCGCATTGCCATTTGCGGCATAAAGTTCAAACTGCAAATGTTTTGCGGTCAGTTTGGATTTGAAGTTGGCAGGCAACGCGACGTGATGCCTCATCGCACCTGAGCGTCACCTGGGGGCTAAGCGAATGCCAAGTCATAGCCAAATTCAATTGTTGGCCAGCATTTGTGTTGCGTTGTCGTCGTCGCCTTTTCAGCTGCGACTCGGTCAGCAAATTGTCCTGTGGTCAAACTCGCGCTTTCAGTTGCTCGCCGACATTTGTGCTTTCAATGCGTTTTCCAATTCCAACTCTTATTTGCTGACCAACTGAAATCAGGGGCCTAACATCAAAAACAACATCAACAACAACAACACTAACAGCGGCAACAAATTTGTTCAGCGCAATCATTGATAAGCAATTAATTGCGCTTATCAGCTGCGGGAGTTAAATTTGACCAACTGAGTTAAACGGTAAGTTTTAGCATTCCACCCAGTTCAATTACTTTTTTTTGGAATTAAACTACTGCATACTTTTTGGGATAAAATAGTATTTAACATATTACCGTATAAAGAATGTTATGTTATTTCTGCAATGTTTAATTGAAAGTTCAATATTGAATAAGCTCAAAAGCGTTTCATAGTCTTAGAATTATGCATATAAATATTTTTCGAATCAAATGTACAGCAAAATTTTCTTTTCCCAATGTAGAAAAGTCATTTGTGTTTGACTGATTGATTTTATCTCCTCAACTTGGGCGATATTGTATTACCAATCACCTATTAGAACAACACTTTAAAATGAATCTAATTTTTTTATTTCTACTTCATACACTCTAGGATAAGTTGTATTTAGCAACAGTACAATTTAAAATAAGTACATCTAGCAAATACATTATGTTCCTTAAGAAAATTATAGTTTGCAGAAATATATGCAAACAATTTCTATAATATAATTTGTATCTCGAATGTGTAATGTACTCAAGGAATTATCGGCATCAAAATTCGCCCTTGCATCTTGACTAACTTTTAAGCAACAATTGCCCTGTGCACTAAATTTTTCAGCTCCTTTTGGCAGCTTCTCTGAAAAATTTGGGACAAGAAAAAAAGTATGTAATGCCTAAAAAACTGGCCAACGGCCGAAAATCTTCGAAAAGCGCTTTACGAATTTTATGCAAATACGAGGAAAATTTATTGCTCGAAAAAAACTTTTACTTACACATACATGAGTACATAAATATGCCAAGCATATTTATAATGGAAGCTGCAGTATTTTTATGGCCGGCAAAAAGCGATCAACACTAAAAAACACAAACGGTAAACAATTTAAACTTTTGCCATGGAGCGGACCCAAAAAAAGCAATAAAATTAGTGAAATTTTAGCATTATGAGTGGAATACTTGGGAGTTTGGAGTTGATTGAAATTTAATCGATATTAGTAATAATTAACTTGACTAAATGCGGTCTGGCAGAAGCTGTCTGTGTGTGGCATGTAGCAAGTGGCAAGTGGCAAGTGGCAGCTTACGCTTTTCACGCCTTGCCGCACGGTCCAGTTGGCCACGCATTTAAGCTAAAAGCATTTCAGTGCTTTTAACTATTTTTGACGCCGTCACGCACTTTAAACCAACTCGAAATTAAATTTTGCCAGCTTACTTTCACTGCGTCTATTGAAATGAAAATCTCAAAGGGCTTTTCTTTTGTGAGTGCACCTTAAAGTTAATGACTCAAAGCGGAATTTCTTCCGCTTTTAAAGAGACAATACCAATCAAATGTATTTTAATTTTGTAATCAAAAGTGCATATAAATTATGCAGTCTGTCAAACGGTTATAGGTTGAGGATTAGTTCAAGGGTCAGCTGGACTCGATTGTGTCATTAAACGGTGTCAGCAATTAACTGAAATCAACACTTGACCGTGTAATTGACTTGGGACCGTCTTGGCTCCCACTGTATAAACCGTACGTATGTATGTGAACTTATGTGCACAAGTTGGGGATAATTAATCTTTAAGCTGCGTTGCGCTGAACTCGACGTTCAGCTGTTTCAATTAAGTTCAAGTTTTGATATAATGTGTGAGAGGGAGTGTGTGAGAAGCAGGGAGATAGAAAGAGAGAGAGAGGGGAGCTAGGAAGTTGCAGAGACAGTTGAACATACAACTAATGAGCTTTCGTAATAACTGCACTTGTTCCTATTATATTTTCTGTTGCTATGCAACGACAAAAATCAAATCAGAGAAATGCATACACTCGGAAAAAATATCAAGATTCCCGTTCTTAAACATGTGATATTCAAGAACAATCGATCTCTAAAGCTGACTGAGTTCGGAATTTCCAAAACTGAGAACAAAATTCTTATTTTTATTTCGCTTTTCGCAATCCCCAAAATATTAAAGTAAGTTTTTTATGGGACACGAAATTGAATCATACTATTTTAACAAATATCTTGAGCTTATCTCAAAATGTTCTTGCTTTTAGTATAAAACATTATTCTGCTTATTTATTTTATTCTAACTTAAATTTTAATAAAAAAAGTTTAGTAAACAAGAGTTTGTTGTTTCTAAAAGTTCTTTAGCCAAACTCGCAGATTTTATGATTTGTCTGGTCCCAACTACAAATTTA
This sequence comes from Drosophila limbata, assembly GCA_963924055.1. Classification (NCBI taxonomy): domain Eukaryota; kingdom Metazoa; phylum Arthropoda; class Insecta; order Diptera; family Drosophilidae; genus Drosophila; species Drosophila limbata. The sequence goes on from OZ001352.1 coordinate 7,439,269, forward strand.
TTCTCACAAAGTTGGGATAAAATCGGATCTTGGAACTTTTAATTTTAGATCGTTTCATACTTCGTTTAAGTATATTAGTACTCAACAATCTTAAAATTTAACAAAACGGAATAAATTCTAAAACGGACATAAAAATTTTTAGGTAGGCATATTTTTCTGAGTGTAGAGAGAAAGAGAAAGAGGGAACTCATCTTGGCCATAGATGGATTAACTTTACCCAGCCAAACTGAGAACACTTAGTGCCCAGTCCGTTGGCTGTAACAAGTTCTCCAGCTTTGCAATTGTACTCGACCGAAAAGTGGGCTTAAAGTGGCAACTAGTTGAGGCATTTATGGGCATATCATAAGATCTGATGAGTTGCCAAGTGTATGTGTGTTGGAGCCAGCCAGGGATGCAAAATTAAAACAACAAAGTTGCGTGGCAAGCACCTGTCGACTGCGTTTAAGTGACCCTGTACCGCCTGCCTCCTTCCTCTTGCCCCCATGTACGAAGCCCGTATATCCTGCTGTCATCACCATCTACTTATATGAGCCAACAACTGACAAGTTGACAGGCCAAACTGAGTAGTGAGCATAGAGCATAGAGAAATGTGGGTGGAAGAAACAAACAAGAGACCCGAACGTGCCCCCAATGCGGGTGGCATGCAAATGGAGCAACTGCAACAAATGTTGGCAAAGGCTGTAAGTTGAGCTAACTCAACTGTGGGAGTACCAAGGCTTATTTGGAAGAAATGTGATGAACTGTGGATATGAAAGGAATACATATACACAATATGAAGAGTTTATAGCGGAATTCGAGCTCACGATCGCGGCTGTAAGGATCCTTAGTCAAAGGTAGCTGATCTATTCAATTGCAAATTTGTTTATAAAGAAAAGAAGTCAGTCATCCAAAAGTGTGTTTTTAAGATTAGATTAAATAAATTAAATAAGCAGTAAAGGCAATACTCGAGTTCCCGATTATGGGATACCCGTTTCTAATTTAAATATATATACAATATTTTCTATTGCATACTTTTATGCAATTGCATTGTCTACAAACTTTAATCAGCCTTTACCACCTCTCTATTTGCCCGATTCTTTTGCGATTAAGTTGGATCACAGCTAGCAACAGTAGTTAACGTTAGTAATAAAAAAAACGTAATATCTTTTAAGTAATGGGTATAAACACCTATGATGTGGAAAATGTCAAGTTTGATATCTTCAATATTTATCAGGGACTGCAAATAATGATAATTTGTTTTTTTTAAATCAAAAAATCATTCACATTTAGTAACTTTAAGACAGTGAGAAAGATACCAATATTCATCTTTATGGAACATTTATGCATTTTCACTATTATTAAAACTTTTTCAAATAATGATAATTTTTTAGTTATGCTTTGCTTCGCTACTCAACCAATAATCATTATTTTTGAGCAAAACACTAAAACTTAAAGCATAATCATGAGTTTTATTTTTTGCTCAAAATAAAACTCAAGTTGTAATTTCGACAAAGCTCAATTTGATTCTCTTCACAAGACATTTTATTTTTAAATCGATTATTATGGTTTGTCTTGGCTTATTGACTAGGAATATGTTTAATTTTTGCCTTTATTTTCTAAGAAAAAGTCAAAATGACAACAAAGTTTTTAAGAAAAACATAAAACTCATGAAATAATGATTACGCTTTAAGTTTTATTTTTCTGCTCAAAAATAATGATTATTGGTTGAATAGTAAAGTATAACTCAAAATTAATCATTATCTTGTAAGCAAATCTATAAAACTTGAAATTAATTATTATTTTATAATTTGTTTGACAAAACTAATAATGATTACTGTCTCTGATATTTATTATTCACTCGAAATTCAAAACTTTAAGATAGTTACTTATGCGTACGCATTTGTTTGTAGTGTGTATCCGTTAATCTTGCTTGATGCACTTAAGAGACCCTTTGTGCTTTTCAAGTACAGGGTCTAACAACATCAACAAGTACGATTACCAACGGAACAAGTACCAAGCTCAGTTGCATAAATACATAAGCCAATGCATGCATATGTGGACTCTGAGTCAAGTCGAGTCGAGTTGAGTTCAGTGTGCAGATAAGGCCCGAGTCTAGCTTGGAAGACACATGGCTTATAGCACGAAATCCAGTTAGAGTCCTAGAGCAATTTTAATTAAAAGAACTGCAACTGCAACTGCCCTTTGCTCAAAATGTGCCTGGCTGCTGTTTCGATTTGAGAGTGTGTGGCAAATGCAGTTGCCACGGGTTGCACAATGTGTGCAGTTTATTTCTGGGGCACTTAACTGACTCGAGGACGCCTTCTTGGCCAGAATTGTTGTTGCTGCTCTTGACATGCCACAGTGCGAAACTTTTCGGCAGCCGAAAATGTTGGCTCAGCTAACATACGAGTATCCTGACACAAGTCAAGGAATTTATGAGCTGTAACGGACTGCAAGTGTGTGTATAAGTGTGTGGGTGTGTGTGTGTGGCTTTCGGCTTAATTGAAATTTAAACGCTCCGAAGCTGCAGCAGTCAGAGTGTCAGCTGTTAACTCTTTTCCTTAGCCGGCTGGCATTTCATAAACTTGACTGTTTGCTATTTCAATTTTCCGTCTTGCATTACAAAATCGAGTTGTCCATGATGATTACCCACTGCGAGAACGAAACGTAACGAAACCAATAAAAGGCACAATATTTAACCCAATTAAGCCGCCAAAACTTTGTTAACTTTATGCTAAGCCCGCAACACGCAAAGCCAGCAAAGGGCCAGCAGCAAACGCATTCGAGTGTGGGTGAGTTTAGTGTTCAGTGTTCAGTGTGTTTTGGCTTTTCAAATGGCCACTCCGCCTCGTTGCCATGGCAACTTGGTTGGCCAACACAATAACACGGAGCATGCACCAAAACGCACACCCCCAAAAGCACACTCACACACACACACACAAGCACACACGCAGAGTCCGATATTCAGACACACTCTACACATAAATGCATTGGCAGCTGGCAGTTGTGCGATAGATTCCAACAGTGGCTGGCTCAAAAGCTCAAAAGCCAAGAGAACAGAAGCATACATATCTATATACGAGAAATACACATTTTTTTTATTTTCATTTTATAAATAAAATAGTGCAAATGTGAACAACAATAAAAGCACAAACAAAGAAAAAGTGCGGGGTAAAACCCAAAGAACTTGGAACTCAAAAGAGCAGTTGAGAAAAGCATTCCAGCAAGCATCGGGGAAGGATGAAGAACCTTTCGACAGACGCGAAAATGTCAACAATTTGTGCCGTAACTGCAGTCAAAGGTAAACACTGGACAACCTGGTTCAGTTACTGGTTTAACCCTGGCTGCAGTCGAGATCTCTGTCGCTCTCTCTCTGCCTGAGGCTGGAATGCCTTGAGCAGCATTAAGTAAAATAAACTCCGGGAATGTCTTTGCTATGAGATTTAGAATGCATTCAATTTTCATTAGCTGTCGCTGGGCAAGAGATTGGGGCATGTTCCTAGCATAATTAGCCAGATATTTGATGGCCAAAGTCAAAGTCAAAGGCTGCCCGCAATAACATTAGTTCAGGAGACAAATAAACAAGCTGAACGGACAAAATGGTTGAGTTATACGTATAACTATGAGTGTGTGTGTCAAAGTGTGTGTTGTGTGAGTGTGTGTGTGTGTTACATATACCTCTTGGCCTTTTCCCCCTTTCAAAGGCTCGCACTCGTTGCAAAAGTGGCTTTTTGAGTGGTTTTTCAATGAAGTGTTAAGTGGGGGGAAAAACTACCTGGTTGGCTCAATCTATGGGTGTGTGTATGCCTTGCCACTTCAGTTGTCTCTGCGTGTGTGTGTCTGTGTGTGTGAGTGCGAGTGTATTTAGTTGTTGCTGTCTACCATGTGTGTCTGTCTCCCTCTGCAAATAGGTCTGCGGTCTGTGCACACCTTTTGCCAGAGTCCACGTTATGTTGTGATTGTTGTTGTTGTTGTTGTTAATGTGATTGTTGTTGTTGTGTCTGTTGTTGTTGCTGCTCTTCTTGTTCTCATCGTCGTCATTGTTTGATGGTGGTTATAAAGCCGACAGCTGTCAGTTGGCAGTAAATTTGCTAAAATGTTTATTTGCCAAGCGGCTGAGTTTGCGTTTAACAGCATGCAGAGTCCTCTAAACACACACACACACACACACACAGATAGTAACCACACATAGTTTGGGTGCTTCGTCAACATGTGTAAGTGTACACACACACACATACACTGGGAGAGAGAGCACTAGTGTGTATACATTTAGGGATATCAGTAAGGAAAGACCTAAGGCGCATTTCAGCTTACCAAATGTTGGCTACGTTTAATCACTTATAAACAGCCGCAGCAGCTATAAGAGCAACAACAACACCAACAACATTAGCAACACGAGCAGCAGCTACAACAACAACAACAACATTAATAGGGCCAACATTGCGTGCATGACAAATGTTTTGCTACTTAATAATAGAATAATTATGGCAACACCATAAAACTGCTTAACGATTATGACGCATACATAGAGAGAGAGACAGAGAGAGAAACAGAGAGAGAGAAAGAGAGTTAGAGAGAGATAAAACATATACTATACAATACATTTAATTTGCTTTGGCAAACGCTGCGTATGCGTGTTGTGCATTTAACTAGCTAGCGTAATCTTTAGTTTATACGATTGTCCACTGCATAACACAAAACATCACGCCAATTGTTGTGTATTAGTTGTGTGTATTGTGGACTTAGCATTGTCATCAGCAACATTTTATTAGAAGAATCGTTGAGTTCAAGGTAAAACTAGATGTAGGTTAAATTTCCAGACGAAATAAATTTGACTTAGTGCTGCGTTGGGGTCAGAAAAATACTAACCTTCTACCTCAATTAAAATAAAAGAAAAATGGGGTGCTACTGTAAAATGAAATAAGAAAAAGGTCTAGGGTAAAAACATCAAATAAATTGTAAGTTAATCGATTTTTCAGCTCATTAATATTTAGAAGGAAATTCAGTATAGGGTGCAAAGAAAGTCTAGAATGATATGAATTACCACATATTTATAAAGAGGACTCTTTATTGATATTTTTAAAGGAAAAAACCTTCAGTTGTGGAAGCTCAGATTTTAGAAAAACAAAGTTTTCATAAAACTTTTTCTGGTTTTTGTAATTCGTTATCATTAAAAATGTGCAGCATTTTCGCTAATACATTTTACTTGAAAGTCTGTTAAGTTTTAAAGAGATAATGCAAATTTTAAAGACTGAAAGCTAACGGCTGAATAGAGTGTATTTAATTGAAAATGTGCTACTTGGCCATCGATTTGATCAAGTTGTCATTAGTCACTTTCACAACTTTCGCAGTAAGCATTCGGCAAATGGAGATTGCTTTAATTCGCATTCGCTGTCTCAATTCATTGCCAACTCGTTGTCGGCTAATGAACCTCAAAAGTCTTTGAGGCAATGCCAATCCACGATTGCTGCCACACTCTGTTTGCTGTTGAGCTGTTTTCGCTAGTTGCCAGTAAAATTTTATTGCATTTCACTGCGGCGCGAGTCGGAGCTTTTCTTCCTTATTCGTTTTTTTTTATTAATTTATTAAAAGCCAACGCCTGTCGACGACAAGGACGACGATTCTCGGATCGCGTGGTTCGAGTGATTCAAACGATGCGAATGATGCTGAACGACTCGTAAACCTTGCCAAAATCATCATCAGTCGGGAGTTTGCTGCAACCAACTCAAATGAAATGTAAATCTCGCTGCGGCCCGCACAAAAAGCAGCCGTAAGGCAAGAGCAACAACAACAAACGGCGGCAGCTACGAAATAAGCCGCAATCGCAATCGCAATGGCAACGACGACGGCAACTGCGAATTACGTGCTCTCAAATTTAATGCGGTGCGTGGCAATCGCCATGGTATTGCCAACACACTGCCAACACACCCAACATGGCCAACATGGCCAACTTGGCCAACATTGGCGCCATCATTGCAAGAGCTATCTGCGTGCTCGTATTTATTTAATTCCATTTTGGTTTTCAATCAACCAATAGGTTTGCGCAGCTCTTTCATTTATCGCTTTATAAATAGCCAAAAGCAGCTGTTGTCATTATCATTCGCATCGGCATTATTATCCCATTGGCTTGCTTTAAACATCTTTCCGCATTGTCATAATTTATGCATGATGATTGCCAAAAATAGAGAAAATATTCTACTCACTCTCTCTCGCTCTCTCATCCTTTGTTTCACTGTCAATCTCTGTGTATGCTGTGTTTTGTCATTATTTTTAGAAAACTATTTGCCACGCGATTTAACAGCGAAATTCACTTTGATATCACACAAATTTAGAGTAAGCAGCGCTTATGTGTGAAAAAGGGAAATTTAAATCAAATGTGAACACATTGAATTTTTTATAGCATTCTTTTGTGCACATGGCAGCGTTGACACGAGGGAGCCAGGTCGGTTCGATGGTTGCTCTTTCTCTTCTCTTGTCGTTGTCTATTTGGCAGTTGCCAAAGCGTCGTCTAATTCCCCAATCAGCTACGGCATCCAGTCAGTCAAGCCAAGCTCCAGAGTGTTCACATGTGCTTGTATGGTAGTACACTGAAAACAAACCAAAAAATCATTCTAAAATTCAAGTTTTAAATTAAAAATTAATAAGTATAAAATGGCAACCAAATGACATTATTGATGGTAAAAAAAAGCCTAAAACATTTAATTTCACTCAAAAAAATTCATATAAAGCGCATGCTATCATATTATTTGCGGAGAAAATTTTACTTAAATGAAGTATTTCGTACAAAATTTGAAAAATTACATGATTTTCGAACTTCTGATTTTGATTTCATCCCGGAGTTCCGGTTTTTTTTTCTCTGTATCTGTCTATCTCTGTGTATGTGTGTGTGTGTTGGTTTTTGCTTTGATAAAAACCGAAATTAATTATTGAAAAGGCCGCTGCTGAGAGTCTGCCCTCAGTCTGTCTCTCTGTCTGTCTTTGTGTCTGTTGGCATCGCATCGCGCCGATTCGCGCCAATTTCACCGCATGTCGCAGGCTGTTGAAATTTTAAAAGGCGTTCAAGCGAAAGCAGTTGGCGCATTAGTGCAAACACACACACACATGCATACAAATGTATACTCTGCACACACTCACACCACACACACACACACACACACACAACTTCCGTTTACGCTTGAAATCTCAAAATGTATTTACTTTGTGTGAGCAAAACTGTCGCCATTAACCGCAAGTGGCAACTAGCGCGGAAATAGAAGGGGTTAAAGAGAGAGAGAGCGAGAGACTAGGGAAGAGAGAGAGAAAGAGAAGAAACTCGAAGTGAGCCCGTATTCTGCGAGCAAACAAATTACGATTTAATTATACATAGCCAAAAACGAGTACTTGAAAAAAGAGCCCAAAACTCAACTCGTAACTTGTGCGTTTCATTAACTTTTGTGAAAATGCCACAAAGCAAGGCAAAATGAGTGCAACAACAACAAACAGTAGCAGCAACAACTACAATTTTAAGGACAATAATTACCTGAAGTATTATGCAACAGCGTCCGAAAGCGACGCCGGCGAAGCCGCCGCGTTTAAAGGCGAATTTAAGCGAAGTTGCCACAAGAAAGCAGCTGCAATTTGTAAGTCCATTGCCACGACGGTCACGTGTGCCACAAGCGGCGACAATGACAATGAAGAAGAAGACGATGCTGTTGAAAACAACGACAACAACAACAACGGCAAGGACAACGAGGAAAAAAAAGCAGCCAATGGAAACTCGCACAGACAGCAGCAGCATTCGAGATGTGGATGCCACTGCTAATGTGACAAGTGCAACAGCAACTGGGGCAGCAATAACAACCCGTCTCGCCGAGGGCTGCAGCAGTTTAATGTATGCGTGTCAGCACGGCGACATTGTCCAAGTGCTCGCCAAGATACGAGCCAAGGTAAGTTTAAGTTAAAAGAGCAGTGAGAATACAGCAACTGACAAGTTGACTTCCTTAGCCCCCCGCAAAGTTTTAAAGCCAACATCATCAGACAGTTGTCTTAACAAAAGGCCCAAAATCAGGCGAAGGCGTTACAAGATCTTAATCTTTTTTGTTGTCACGATGAGCCAGCGCAAAAACTTAAAGCCAAAAAGGATGCCAAAAATCCTTTCACTTCGCTTCAGTTCAGTTCAGTTCTGTTCAGTTCTGTGTAGGTGTTTGGCAGGATGACAAGCGTCTTTAAATTTCCGTTGCAGTCATTTGGCCGCATTGTTCTCTCAGCTTTGGGCCTAATTGCTTCATAAACATTTCTACAACAAGCCAAAAAACATAACAAAAGACCCCGAACCAAAAGTCTTCTTTCATTTAGGGTCTCCTGGTTGGTTGTTCGTTCGGCTGGTCGAATTTAAATGCTGTAAATGGCAGGACATTTGAAATTGACAAAATAATCCTTAGGCTTAGTTATGGCTCCGCAATTTGGTAGCCGAGTGTCGGGTGGGGTGAGTTGCCTGTTCTTTGGCCAAATGTTGAATGGTCTAAACACTGTTTTGGCTCATTTCTCGTTTCAGTTCAATTCGTTGTGTCCTCGTTCGTCATGCGCCTAAATATGCCAATTTCCCATTTAATTGAAATTTGAAAAGTTTTTAATTGAACGCAGATAAATTTCCAAGGCTCTCTAATGGCATCAAACTGAAGTCGCTCATTCTTTCTCCTTTCTCCTTCCTCTCTCCCATTGCAAATTGTCATGTTGCTAGTTTTGCAATTATAACTAGAGAGGAGGGAAAGAAGGGAGCAGTCGAGAGCCTGACAAAATGCTTTCATTTCCGGACAGTTCAAGACTTGTGCCTTCGGCTACATAATTGATATTGACGCCAAATTTGATGTGAAATTGCCTGGCATTGAGCAGTGCCCATTTCAGATACATACTCTTGAACTCTTGTACTTTTGTACTTTTGCGCGAATGGTAAACGACAACGACACGGACAACACCAATTTCACATTCAGCCTTCAGTCTGACGTCGGTTCACTCAGTTATGTAATTGTTAAATGGTATTTTTGGGCTGGCTAACCTTGACGACCTCACCCTCTCTCTTATTATTCTCCTCGCTGGTTTATTTGCCTGTGAAATATGCCAAATGCTGGCAATTATTACTTACTTTTCTGACGCACCACAATGCCTCGTAATCAACAGCAACAACGAGAGCACAATTTGTTTGATTCATAATTACAAGAAAAGCAATGGGCATGTCACAATTAAATATGAGTATTTGGTTAGAAATTTGTTTTCATCCTTTACCATTGCTTAATTAAATTTCATATTCCGCCTGAAAGTATGCAATGAAATTTCTCAATGTTATTAGACAGCTCGCTGGAAATCTAATAGGTGAATAATGCTATTCAAAATTACACTTTAATTACATTTATTAATAATTATATTTTTAGTTTTATTATTAATTAATAAATTTGGTTATTACAAGTAGCTTTTAGAGACCTTTTTGATTTTTTCTAATTGTGCAAAGTTTGCTGGAGGTCTGTTTAGTTTGTATTTTGACAATTCTTTTGAATTGTCATTTTAGAAAGTGTGTATTTATTGTAATTATCATATTGAAATTTGTAACTTATTACATTTCACTTGCTCAGGAAATGTTTGTTCTTAATAAATTTGTACAATGTCTAAATCAATCACTTTGTTTTGGCAGTTGCAACACTTTTCTAGCTTTATTTGACAGCTTCTGAACTTGAGTGACTTGACAAATTTTAAATGCAACTCATACAGTAATTTTAATTAAATTTGAATATAAATATTTGTATTAAATATTTGTCTACAAATGCTGCTTCTGCTTGCATCCAAATTACATTCTCAAGTATTTTCAATCGAGTGAAAAGAGCAGTAAGATTTAATTGAGGCGCTGTGACTTTATTAAATTAATTGTAAGTGCAGTCAAGTATAAGTACAATGCCCTTTGTGCAATATATATTAAAGCTGACTCAGGTCCATCAACTCTGAGTTCTCTCATCTTTGTCTTCTACAGCAATTACTTTCTTTTACCATTAAATAACGCTGACTTAGTTGTGCTGATTTCTCTGTATTCCCGGTTTTATTTTTGAACTCTTGGCAATTCTTTTTTCATTCGAGAGTTTGTTGTTGCTCATGTTGTTGCATTGGGCGCTAATCTTGCGCCTTCGGGCCATGTTTTAATTTCTCCTGACTCGATAAGGCCGCGTAACCTATTAAAACTTTTGTGCGTTTGTAGCCAAACCGTTGCTTAAAATTGGCCAAAAAGGCCTGCTGCCTGCCTGCCCCTATTGTAATTTGGTTTGCTGAATGTTTTATACAACTCTTATTTACTTTTGTCGCGTTGTTTTCGGGGGATGGTTGCTTGTTTCACATCTTTTGTATGTATTTTAATTAAGATTATGCCTAATACACCAATTGGCTGACTGAATGTCTGACTGACTGACGGACAGACAGACTGCGAGTCGTCTTTAAGTTGGCAGTTTAGTCGTCTTTATGGCTTTGTTTTAGCTATTTCATATGTAGGTTGTCGCTCGAAATATGGCTGTTCAACATGTCGTATGGGCAATAAAAACTATTCTAGTATCTATGTAGGTGGGGGATGAGACAAAAAATTGAAGCTGCCTTTGTGCTGATGCCACCCCTCGTTGCCCCCTTGGTTGGAGTCTTTTCAGCTACTTGAGAGAGCACTCAGCAACATTCATCGGCATTGTTTACTTGCCTTCTATTGTTTTGCTTAAACTTTTCATTGATGTTGGTTGTTGGTTTTTCCAACCCACTGTACCGCTACCGGCTGTTGTCCTTGCTGTCGTTTTTTATTGTCTTACGTTGTTGTTGCTCTCGATGTTGTTGATGTTGGCGATGCTGTTGTTGCTGCTTTTACCAATTAAGTCTTAATTTCTTAGAAAATAAAACTTTTTGGCTTCGAGCATTGTCTGGCACGCTGCAAGCACTTCCTCCTGCCAACAACCTCACTAGGCACCAGGCACCAGGCACCTTAGCGTCCAGGTCTCATTTTATTGTTCCCCTTACTGCGCTGCCTTAAAGTTGCAACCACAATTCTGCTAAAAAGTCGAAGCTGAGACTTTTTACCACAGTTTCTGAAGCTCTACAAGATAGAGGGAGGTGAAAAGAGGTGAGTGCAGTGTTGACCATCTTTACGAGTAGGTGCGTCCTGCTGAACACACACAAAGCGGACAGCCTCCCTAAGATACCTGTAGGTGTAAATTATTTATTTTCACTCAAGATTTGAGCCCCCTACTTAAGTTTTGACCACCCAACTAACCATCGGCACCTGACCGGGCTAGCAATCTCCCAGCATCAGGTAGAAACTTTTTGTTGGCAAAGTCAGTGGCAGAAGTTGATTTTTGCTCAGCGAGCGAAGTTGCTGCTGCTTTCGCATCAGCATCAGCATCAGACAGCATCCTTTTGTTAGCGGCAAATAAAATTAACAGAGGTACTCCGGATGCTCATGATACTTGAATACATCGAATGATATAAAACAGACGAGGAACAGCTACTTTTATATCCTGTAAGCTAATCTTGATAAGAGTATAAACACATCTGTCTGTTCCGGAAATCTGTTCATGTTACAATAATGATTGTGATGTTACTATTTATATTACTGTTGAAATATAGTAACTGTATTTTGTATTTATTTTACAATTTACTTCACTTGATTATTATTTACTATTAAAAACATTGATTTTAAAATGTTATGGAGACTAAACCACCCACAATCAATAAAAAAGCAATGAGTAATAAACTAACATACACACTTTAAGCTTTTGGTTTAAGATTAATTTTAGTTTTAGCTTACAATTTGAGTTACAGTCGAACTTCCGTAACTTAAACTTCTATTACAAAATCGAGTGCTCAAATTAAAAGAAAAATTCCATAAGTCGAAGTTTGGGAAGTTCAACTGTATTTTAATGACTTAATTATAAATTATGTTTTAATTTTGCTGTTATTAATGTAATTTAATTTCAATTTATTTGCTGATCATTTCCTTGAAGATGCATCTTAAGCTTATGTTGAAATAGTGGGTTTTGCAAATAAACTTATTAGAAAATTGATTCCAAAGACGGCATAGATAAGAAATTGACTCTCACAATTTAATATTCAGTATCTTTAAATATTACAATTTTCACCCCAAATTAAACTATATGTTTACCCTCATTTATTGATACCAGCAATTACAGGGTATGCATCTGTTTAGTCACGCCGATACTCTGTGCTAAAGCAGATGATTCGTTGGCTGTGTGTCATGTTGAAAGTTGCCGTTCCAAATAAATTTTGTATGTACACGCACTTGTTTTACAGACAGAGAGAGAGAGAGAGAGATGAAAAGTTGCTAAATTATTAAATATTTAATACACGAGGTAAAGTTACCAATGCAAATGCTCAGCAGCTTAGAAACTGAATTTTAAAGAACTGATTCGAATTGTTGAAGTACAATATTCCAAAGAAAAGTGCAATTGTCCGTTTCCATTAGCGTTGATTGGTTGACCTTCGACCTGTTATCGAGCAATTGCCATGCCATTTTTTAATTACGCTTCTCTCAATGTACTTTTACTTGGCCATTCGTTTTTAGCCCTCTTTATTTTTGTTGCCGCTGTCCGCGCAAATTATTATTAATTCGGACTCGGTTCGGTCTGTCCCGAGGAGTCGGGAGGAGGGAGGAAGGAGTTCAGGGGGAGCGGCTGTTAGTTTGGCCTTCGTTTGGTAATTTTAATTGCAATTTTTGCCTTTTGCTAGCTACCCTCATTCCGATTTTCCCGCAAACTGAAAAAGGCACTCCTTTAAGCCACGTTTGTAACATTTTGTTGAAATTTCATTAAAAATGACGCTGCAAAGTTTGCACTCAGTCAGTTTTAGTTTTGCACGGAGACGAATTCACGTTGACTGCATTCGCTTTCGGCACTCATTTATTCATTGCCATTCCATTTCTATGCCCCAATTCCCCCATTCCCCGTTTCTATTCCCATTTTCGATTTTGATTGCAGTTGGTTCGTTTGATTTTCTACCGTCTCGGACATTTAAATTAAGTATTTTACAATATCTATTTAGCTTTAGTTGCAGTCACTTGAGTTGTTAATTAATCGCCAGCTGCTCGACTGTTGGCTTGTTTCGACAGTCCAATGTTTCCGTCTTTTGTTTGCCAAAGGTAGAAACCCAATTGGCGCGATATTGACGACAAGCTGCCAAAGCAATTTACGCTAAAATAAGAATAAATCGCGCCCATTTTTCGCCCTTCCCCCGCTTATCATTCAACAGACCCTGAGTTCTATTTAATGTTCAATTTAATTGCCAGTCATTGGCGAATTTGCTATAATTACTGCCAGACCAATTTGGTTCAAACGTAAAAGGCTTGCGAATGTGAGAGGACTCCATAAACCTGACCTGGCATTAATTGAAAATAGATTAGTCCTGTTGCTGTTGGCTTTGGCATTTGAATTCGACCATTTGACCATTATTACGCTTACCTCAATTCTAAATTTATAGCCGCATTTTGACAGTTCTGCATGTTGAACTGTAATTAATTACCTCCAACTTAATGGAGGCCAAATAAAAGTCAGCGTCAATGAGTTTAATGAATGACCCCCGAGTGTGAGCCCTTTGAATCATCAGAAAACGAAAAAAAAAGAGTGCCCAAACCAATAGCAAAGTTGGCCCAAATGAGCATCAGCTAATTGAGCAAAAAACCGCATCAAAACTTTACAAAAACAGACCAGACCAGGGATCTCATATGTGTATGTGGTTGGTCCAGCTCGTACTTAGCCCTGTTCAGCTGGCCAATTAATTAGAAGCCAACAGAAACAGCAGCTGGGCAATCGGACAATCAGATGATGATGATGGGCAGCCAAAAGGATAACTGTCTCTATGGCTGACAAACTTTGCAATGGCAAATTAATTACTGAAATCATAGAAATTTGTCTTGTCACGACGACAGTCGGTAGTTGTGTTGTTGTTGTTGTTGTTGTTGCCTCCAACTGTTGTTTTGGCTTGCGAAATGACTTCCGTTGCGGTCAGCCAGTTGCATTTCTAGTTCCAGTTCCATTTCCATTTCCAATTCCAGTTGCAGTTACTATGCTCGAAGTTGAAGCCGAAGTTGAACTCGCAACTGGCCTGACTGTCTCCCTGATATAAAGGATATCCGAGTATGAATTTGCCTGCTGCACAGACTCCCAGTTCGGTTTCAGTTGCAACATTTTTGATCAAGGAAACACTCACACATGTGAGCGTAGCAAAACTTTTGCCAACAGTCCAACAATATTTGCTCAAAGTGCATAATGACATGAAAAGTTGACACAAATGAGCAGTGCTTGTTACTAATTTTAGTGCGCTTCGGCGCACTGTTTGAGCCTGGCTAAGAGCTGCCCCACCCCCTGTGCTTCTTTCCCTTTTTCAGTTTGTTGGCCAGCAAAGTTTTTGTTGCGGAAATTACTTTGGGGTCCAAGGGCTGCGGGGTAAGCATAATTTTTAATTGAGCTCAGCTCAGAGCAAAAGTTTGTAAAATATTTTGTAAACTTAATTTGATTTAGAGAAAACTTGAGCCTTGACTTACAACTTGGCCAATGAATTATGCAGATGACACTTCACTGACTAATTCCAGATCAGCCAATTCACCAGGTTACCTTTTGCGTCAGCTGCTCCTCTTAAACTATTCATAAGTTATGTTTTAGTACACTTCATAGAAGGATGAAGAGAAAGGGATTCTTTCATTAGCATGTGAAGTTGTGCAATGTCAGAGATGGAGCTTTAATTAATATTTCGTATTTTCCAGTGAGTAAGTTAAATGGCCTTTTTATTTATTTATATTTGTTTTACCTTTCAGTTTGTTTAATAAAAATAAATTATTACAGAAAAATGCAAATATTTACAAATAAGAACCAAAAGAGAACTGTACACTTATTGAAATTATTTTTTAAATTGATTTTTTGATTTATTTAACTTATTAAACTTGGAAAATACTTTTATATATATTTATTAAGAACTCGTGCTTATTACTAACTGAATATACATATTCTTAAAAATGAAATTAGATTCTTTTATGCAACTTGAATGTAAAAATATTTACATAGCATTTACTGATGAAAGACTTTTCCGTTGTCATGTATATTGAACTATTAAATGCTGGTTAGGGCAATTTGCGAGTCATTAAAGCATCGAAGCGGCAGAAAATTGCTGTTCATATTTAGTAAACAGTTTACCACCTGAGATTGAACGCAAGCCGGCAGAAATGCCGACAAAGTTTGTAGATCAAAATGAAAGTTTGCCGTTGTTGTTAATCCGTTTGCATGGCATAAAAACTATGCAAAAGTTGAGCACAGAACACGGCACACGGTACACAGAGTAGAATGTTGAATGTAGAATGTAGAAGAAGAGAGTGAGACACACACAGAGTACGGCATAATAATAATAATCCGTGCGGCAAACCTTAAGTCTACCGGGTTGGAGAGATGCTCCTGGCAAAGTAGCTGTAAATAATTGCCAAAACTACTTAAGAATGCTGCGCAGCGAATCGTTTCCTGCTAACTTGATGGAGGGTGAGAGGGAGAGAAGGGGAAGAAATCTGGCACTAAGACTATGACAGCCACAACAAAGGCAGCGGCAACTGCAGTGCATGCAACAGCTATTGTTAGTCTCTGGTGTTGTTGTTGTTGTTGCCGTTGTTGCAGCTAGCAACGTGGCACTAATTAGAAGTATAAAAGGTGCTACAACAACAATTAAAGAGCTGTCTCCCGTCCCATTCTCCCTCTCTCTATCTTCTATTCTCGTCATCCCATCTTGGCTTCTCAGTCTCCGGCTGGCTGTGCACATTGTCTAGCTAAGCATGTAAATTGCAGTCGCTGCTTGAGACGAGACCACTCCCACACGCCCACATGTCCCAAACCAAGTCCACAGCACGGCTTAAAGCGTTGCATGTACTAACTAACAAGAGCTTGTATCTTCGCTACCTGCGCATTTAGTCGCTTGCATTAATTAAAAGCTCGACTGAAATTCTCGTATCTTCCCTTTCGGCCCTGTTGTGTGTTGGCCTGAATGAATGCGATTAACATATGAATTACGTATTGTGCGCATAAATTTGGCATTGAGTGGGCCTCGTTCGTTGGCTGGTCACTTGACATCTTAAGCAGTCCACAGGGCACATGACACAGGGCACTGGCGACCTTAAGTCGCCCGCAAAATAGCTTCCGGCATACAATGTCTAAAGTCTGACTCTGTCTGTGGTTGAGATTCTGTTTTGGTTTTGCCTTTTGGTCTTCCTGAGCTTAACTAGCCGAGGATGTCCCTGTGTTGGTCCTGTCTCTGTCCTATCCTGTCTCTGTCTCTGTCCTGGCCTTTTAATGTGCCATTCTGCTGTCGCGTCACACATAATTATGGCGGATGTGTTGGCCAACGAAGCGTTAAGTCGAATTCTCGGTTCTTGTTCTCTCTTGTCCACTGTGTCTCAGAGTTCTCTCCCTTCCCCCCTTTATCTTTTTTTTTGCCCGCATACCAGTTGGCATTTGTGCCCTTTCATGGCTTTCAGTTCATGCATGTATTTTATTTTTTATGCATTATCATGTAACTGCCTGTGTCTCCATCTCTCTCTCTCTCTCTCTCTCCCTCTACTCAGGACCGTCACAGTTGTTTTTGCTGCTGCTGTGTCTTCTTTCATTATTATTTATGCTTTATTTATATGTGTACGCACTTCCTGCGTGTAAACAATAAAATCTATGGGTACACCATGTCGTATGCGTCATATCCATATATGTATATATATGTATATACATATCTTATAAAAAAACCTCTTTACGAGGTAAAAGTCTAGTGCCGAAAACATTTATATACCCCAAAATTTCTGATATCCAATTTTGTGACGAAAAATATTAAATTTTACACATGAATTATTAAAAAATAAAATTTTTGTCACTGGCACTGCGCATAAAAGTACTATCTATTAGGTATGAAAAATTTAGCGCAATGTGCCCAGTGACAAAAATTTTATTTTTTAATAATTCATGTGTAAAATTTAATATTTTTCGTCACAAAATTGGATATCAGAAATTTTGGGGTATATAAATGTTTTCGGCACTAGACTTTTACCTCGTAAAGAGGTTTTTTTATAAGATATCAGAAATTTTTTAATAAGACATCGGAAATTTTGACAATTGCAATATTTTTTTAAACAATTCAATAATTATATAATTAAGAGAATTAAAAACACATTCAATCAGAGACGTTTCAATATTATATATATTTATAAATATATTTCGATCTTGCTGTAATTGGAATTACAAAATGTTTCATCTGCCGCAAAAAGAATTCACCACTTGCAAGCAGTATCTTTCCACATGCACTGCAAGCAGTGCAAGTAGTGTACATGCAGTAGTATACATGCAGTAGTGTAAAGGTAAAAGGTATATTCAATTAACAGGTAATATCTTGCCTAAACGAATTTTGAGAGATAGGTGTTATATGTCAAAAGACGCGGAATTGAATTGTCTACAACATACTACATATTTAAAAGTGAATTCATTTGTAGATTTTTCATAAATTAAAAAAAAAAAATTATTTCACCTGTAGCTGTTTACCTTTTTACTTTTAAAAAAAACTTTGAAGGTATGCCTAAGAGCCCTTCAAAATACCTTTTCATCGATATATAGATCATATCTGTAGCTTCTATCGTTTGGATGCTATGAGGGTTTTAATTTTAGCGGTTTTTAGCGATTTCCCGCTAAACTAGCTATTTTTCGAAAAAGTCGTAGAACAAACGTTTCTATATTTTTGAGCGGGAAGAAGTCCTCATTCAAACATTTAAGCTAAATCAACGCTTTGATACAAACAAACAAACAAACAGACATACTGACTTTTCATCTCATTTTCGAAAGGCGACTAAAAATTTCAACATTAATTATTTTTTGAACCAGTAATCGGATTTCGATGATCGAGGTGTCATTCGACGCGTATTTTTGATTAAAAGAGTAAAAAATTAAAAAATAAATCAAAAAGGCCCCAACGGCCCCATTTGCTCCAATAATTTAAATTTTTCCCCTCCCACTTACACCTGTTTATCTCACGAACCAGGAAAGTTTCCAAAAGTCTTAGTATGCACATTTGTAAGTTAAATTGATACCTTTCGATCGGTATATAGCTCGACCCGATCGGACGGTCATAGCAAATTTTCCATTCTTCCTGTGTATATATGCTAGTCGCTTTCGCACCCTTCGTGCTGCTTTCGTCACTAGCGCGGACTGCCGTCCGCAGTGATATGTAAAAAAATGCCGAATTAAATTGCCTATATATCACATATTTTAAAGTGATTTAAAACGTTGATTTTTCTTAAATCGCTAAAGAAATATTTTTCCACCTGTAGCTTTTTACCTATGCACTCCAGAAAAATTATATATTATATATATTTATAAATATATTTCGATCTTGCTGTAATTGGAATTACAAAATGTTTCATCTGCCGCAAAAAGAATTCACCACTTGCAAGCAGTATCTTTCCACATGCACTGCAAGCAGTGCAAGTAGTGTACATGCAGTAGTATACATGCAGTAGTGTAAAGGTAAAAGGTATATTCAATTAACAGGTAATATCTTGCCTAAACGAATTTTGAGAGATAGGTGTTATATGTCAAAAGACGCGGAATTGAATTGTCTACAACATACTACATATTTAAAAGTGAATTCATTTGTAGATTTTACATAAATTAAAAAAAAAAAATTATTTCACCTGTAGCTGTTTACCTTTTTACTTTTAAAAAAACTTTGAAGGTATGCCTAAGAGCCCTTCAAAATACCTTTTCATCGATATATAGATCATATCTGTAGCTTCTATCGTTTGGATGCTATGAGGGTTTTAATTTTAGCGGTTTTTAGCGATTTCCCGCTAAACTAGCTATTTTTCGAAAAAGTCGTAGAACAAACGTTTCTATATTTTTGAGCGGGAAGAAGTCCTCATTCAAACATTTAAGCTAAATCAACGCTTTGATACAAACAAACAAACAAACAGACATACTGACTTTTCATCTCATTTTCGAAAGGCGACTAAAAATTTCAACATTAATTATTTTTTGAACCAGTAATCGGATTTCGATGATCGAGGTGTCATTCGACGCGTATTTTTGATTAGAAGAGTAAAAAATTAAAAAATAAATCAAAAAGGCCCCAACGGCCCCATTTGCTCCAATAATTTAAATTTTTCCCCTCCCACTTACACCTGTTTATCTCACGAACCAGGAAAGTTTCCAAAAGTCTTAGTATGCACATTTGTAAGTTAAATTGATACCTTTCGATCGGTATATAGCTCGACCCGATCGGACGGTCATAGCAAATTTTCCATTCTTCCTGTGTATATATGCTAGTCGCTTTCGCACCCTTCGTGCTGCTTTCGTCACTAGCGCGGACTGCCGTCCGCAGTGATATAAGTTCAAAAGGCCTATGTCTTCTGGACATCTCCATTTCATTGTTATGCTAATGGATTACGATATATGAATAATAAGCCATGGCCAACTCACAGACACACACACACAAACAGGAGTTGCTCGAGATTCGAGTTTGGGCCAAATTCACAAACAGTCGCCACGGAAGTGCAAACGTTTGAGTTATGCAAATGCCATACGCCAAAGCCACAACCGAAACGTGGCCGAAAGCAAGTTTTAAGTTTAGTTCTTGTCGTTGTAGTTGTTAGCCTAGCCGGAAAGGCTTAAAATCATTCGAGCTGCCGTCTTGAGCCTTGGCTTAAACCAACCGAGTACGAGTCGACCAAAAATACGATCCAATGTATGTTTCAAGTTTATGACCACGTTGGCCTAACTGTTTCTTTGTTGCAACTGATTGTTGTGGGCCTATAAATCGTGGAGCGTATTTTTAATGCCACCGCTAGCAAATTCTCGCTTAATCAGGTGAACTGCGATACGAGCACGATACCCTGACCCAGTTGACTCGTTTTCGGAATCGATGAAATGAAGACAGCGCAACCTGTTTATACCCTGTTGAATCCCTTTTTTGATTGTGTTAAAATATAGTTTGAAATTTGGCAATTGATGCATTTACAAATTTCTCTGCCTACTTTAGTTTGCATGCAAATTTAATTCATGTAAATTTTAACAGAAATTCGACACACAGTAGAATCGTTCCTGAAGGAGAATCAATTCAAGGAGGCTCCAGAAGCTATAATTAATCTGATAATTTAAACTGCTATGGTATAAAATTCGTATGAAACGTAGGAGAAATATACAGGCCTCTTCCGGTTTTCACTTTCGGCATAAAATCAAAGTGAAAACAAAATATTTATAAAATATTTAAATGTTTTAGGAATAATGTTGCATCATCTGATAAATAAAAAAATTATTGTTTTGATCTTTATATTATTTTTATTTCTTCATACCTCAAAAAAGACAAGACTCAAACCTAAATTTTTGTGGGATTTGCTCGACCTGTTCTAATTTCCGTTAAAGTGGATGAAAAATTTACTAGGGCTGCCCTTGTATGTGAAGAAAATATGTTGGTACATATTTTAAACAATAATTTAAGTGTTTTTAGGTATTGAGTAACAAAAATTATCCATTTCCTGGTTTTTAAAATGCAAGTTTGCTGTGTTATGCTGAGAAGTATGCAACTAAATATAGGAGGGAAATTTGTCAGGTAATTCGCTGGAAATTTAGGGGAAATTCGGCCAAATCATACGGATTGAAATTCGGATAAAACAAGTGAAAACTGGAAAAGGCCTGTTAGTTACAGAACCTAAGTAAGATTAAGTCTATCCATAGTTTTGTCAAATGTCAAAAAAGTTCGCTTTCTATAATACTTATTCCAAATCTAAAATTAAATAACATTTCTATCAAGGAACTAGCAATGTTTCGATGTCCTTAGATTGAAATCAGAGCTTGAAGGAGTATACTTTATACGTCATCTTTAAGTATACTTTAAAGCCGTCTAAAAATATGAAAGAATCTAATAATCTAAGTAGACCTGTTTATTATAGCCATAATTTTGAGGATAATAAAAAATATGATGAATGAAGCATAGCAATGCCTCACGATTTTTGTTGACTAAAGGAGTTTTGCAAAGAATTGTAAAAACCTTTTTAACCTGGCTTTGTTGCTGTTGTTGTTGTTGCCGTTGATGTTGATGTTGATGTTATTGTTGGCTTTGCTTTTGTGTGGCTTTGCCGTGTTTTATTTGTTTTGAAAACTATTAAAATGGCATAAACAGGCTGGGAGTTGGCATTGGCCTGGACTCGACTCGACTCGACACGACACGACACGACACGACTCAACTGGGCGCTCAATGGCCAACGAGCGATGCCAAAGTTTTATCTTAACTCGGTGCATACAGCACAGCAGTTGGATGGGGAGAGGAGAGTGGGAAAATCAGCCGGAAGGGGGAAAATCAGCTGGAAGAGGAAACGCGGCTGGAAGGGGGCAAAGCAGCTGGTACTGTTATTGGAGCGCATTGTTGTCGGATGTATTTGATTATCGCATTTCATTTTGTGTTGGGCAAACGTAGAAAGTTAAATGCAAATTCGCATGATACCGACAGCAGTTGTGGCAGGTCGGCTGAGGGGCGGGAAAAAGGCGGAATAGGGGCATAGTAGGGGCTGGAAAAGGACGGAACGGAACGTGACGGATGTAAGGACTGAAGAGGCAACAATCACACCAGCCATCAAAGAAAGAATAACAAAAGCAACAGCAACAAGAGTGTAACTTTATTTGATGCTGCGTTAAGTCCCTTGCCCCCCTGCAACCACCCTCCCTACCACCCTCTTGCACTTCCTTCTCCTAGCCAAGGAGCTGTGACCCTTGGATGTCTGACTGAGAGGGGGAGCCAAAGTTTTGAGGTATCATTTGAGTTTATTTGAATTATTCATAATCCAAGTGACAGCAGAGGTTCGCTATAAGAAACCGAGCTTGTCTCGGATATGGCCAGAACAGCGCAGTAAAAGGGACACCTAAAGATAACGCCGAGTTGTAAATACTTTTAATATGGAATGCAAATTTCCTGTCGAGTTTTTCCAAGCAAATAAACGCAGCAATATCAAGAAAATAATACTGATTCAATAACAAAAAAGATTATTCAAACAATAGAACAATTGACAATTTAGAGAGCCTCAAATGGTAGAGGAGGATTTGAAAATTCGTGGTATTATACCAAAACTGTATAGGAATTTTGTTTTTAATTTAAAGTTGTGAATGAACTTATGAAGTAAGCTACAATCTATTTTCTTGGAAAGTTGGGCATTATAACGCTCTATATCTAGACTAGCTTCATGTAAACTTCCTATGTAGGTTACTCGAAATCAAATTTCCTGCACTTATCCAGTCGGAGCAAGAACTTAATGCTGTCAAAATTAAAGTCAACAATCAACCAAGAACAATCAATCAATCGTTCTGATTATGCTAAAAATTGCACAATTTCCCTAACTGAAGCAAAAGCTTCAATTTAAACGTTTAAGCCAATATTGTAGTCTATATTCATAACTCCTACAAGACTTCGACACTGGCTCAGACAGCAGTTGCTTCTGGCCTGCCAAATGTTGGAAACACGCAAATTTCTGATAGTTTTATTTAACTTAAGCTGCTTTCTGGTTTGCATTTGTATAGAGGCAAAAGTTTTGTCTCAGTTTTTTTGGACTGATATCGAACTATTAGTTGACTCTGTTTAATGTGTAATAAATTGAACTACAACGACTTTGGCATTTACTGCCGTCAAGAAAGTACACAGTTCAGCGCCTTTTTTATCCCCGTTCTGTTGCCAACTTCTCATTTTGGCCAGCTGACAGTCACGCGATGGCTTTGCGCCTGATAAAAATAGAGAGCGACGTGCTTAAAATGTTTTTCTCAAAATTGAATGTTGGTTAGAAAAGCAACACATTCAATCATTCTGCCCAACTGCCAAGATATCTGTAACAGACAGAAGCTCCTTTAGCTGGAAAAATTGTTGTAGCCAAGATGGCAGGAGAGAGGTGAAAGCAAGACGACAAGTTGATGCACTTTCACTTGATTGGCATTTTCACATTTTTGGAATTTTATTACAATTTATCAGTAAATTTAACTTTTAACTTACTTCAATTTTATTAATGGTAGCTTTGATTTGAGCACCAATCCAAATATTGTATATACAAAAATATATTTTCAGATTTTACTATGTAGTTGGTCACTTTACAACTTTGCTATCTTCCGTCATCCTTCAAGATTTTCTTTAGAAGACAGTTTAAGCATTAGCTTGCTTCCGTAATGCTTTTTTATAGAAGGTAATCTTAGGCCCGTTTCTTTAATGTCAAAATTAATAGGCCGATCTAAAAATTTAGAAAAATAATATATACTTTTTATTTAATAATTTAAGAGTCGTAGTAACTTCTTTATTTTATATATAAAAATTAAATTTGGAAGACTATGGCCCGTTTTTTAAATGTCTAAATAAGGTGTTTGATAACTATTAAAAATATATATGTTGACGTAAAATGTATAGAAATTACTGTCAAATTTTATTTTATATCTTATAGACAGTTTATATGTACATTGAAAAAACGGCCCTTATTCTATTAAGACTTATTAGCTCATCTGAATTTAGAAGAGCTTTTTAGGTATCCATCTTCAAACCCAACATTTCAGAGTAGAAATCATTTAATTTTTTTATATCCTCAGATAAATATTTCAGATATACATATTTTATACTTCTCTGTTTTTTGTAGTTTTTACTAGTAAAAATATTCGACTTAATAAGACATTTGTTACTGCTGTTTTAATCCAGCCCAGTTCTATACACTTTCTCCATATGATACACTATGTTACCTCCAATTTCAAGGTATTCAATGTTGTACATAGATAAGCTTTCGATATGGTTGAGCTACGAGTATACTGTGTTATCCTTTGGCTGTGAAAATGGAACGCGCTTCGGCGGAGCTGAGTTGGGTTATCCAAGCGAGGCCGTTCCGTTGCCTGATATCCTTCTGTTCTGTTCACGTGTAAAACGGCGCTGATTCTGACAATTTGGCAGTACTTGGAGTATATGTAACGTTGTTGTTGTAACGGGTTTGCGTGCCACACTCAGCGTTAGCGTCATCGGCATCCGTCGTCGCAATGCGAACTTTGTGGAGGCAACGTGGAGTATAGTTTTAGCATTCTCGTAGCTCTTCGATGGCGGCGACAGTATTTTCTCAGCACTTGACATGTTTTGACACGCTGCAAAAAGGCGACGCTTGAAACGGGCTCGTTAAGATGTTGGCCAACATGTTGGAGTTTGACGTTGTGCTGCGCGCCAAAATGGCTAATGTGAATTTGGTAGGAGGCTAAGCAGTGTATTTTTTTTATCGCGTTGGCCAAAGTGCTATTACACCTCGAGTGGTGGTGGTGCAAGTGCAATTCACCACGTTGCCACCAAACGTTGCAAGCGTTGCCAATCGCAACCACAAGCGGCACTTGCACTTTCCAAAGCGACGCCAACTGTTTGCTTTGTTTATGCTTGTTGTCGTTGTTGTCGTTGCTGTTGCTGTTGTTATTGCCGTTGGTTGTGGCGTTGTGGCCATTGTTGCTTTAGTTACTAACAAGCAACGGCCACAGGCGGGCCGCAAATGAAAAGTAATTTTCAATTATTTATACCTATCACAATTTGCACGTGATTAACGCGAAAATATGTTCAATTATTAATTGTTAAGCTGCTATTTAACATGTTGCACTCGAAAGTCGCTGCAACATTAACAACATCAGCTCCATTGCCGGCAATTTTTGTAAAATATAAATTATTCAATTACATACATACGCAACACTGTCCCGGCTGTGCACATTTGAATAAATATTAACATAAATTAATTGCAAAAAATATGTATGTTGGTGCAAAACAAAAAAAAACAAGCGAATTTAATACAAGAAAACGAAGGGACAGGGAACAGTGCGGGGGAAA
Source organism: Drosophila limbata (assembly GCA_963924055.1). Classification (NCBI taxonomy): domain Eukaryota; kingdom Metazoa; phylum Arthropoda; class Insecta; order Diptera; family Drosophilidae; genus Drosophila; species Drosophila limbata. Next base: position 7,464,124 of record OZ001352.1, read on the forward strand.
GCTGAGAGAGATACGTAATTAATAATCGCACCATTTATTAAACAGTTTCACTGCAAAATGCAAATGACGTTTTAATTAGTTTATTAATCGATTCGCATTTCGCCTTTCGTTGGTCCGTTGCACGCTTGGCATTTGTATTGAATTTTCATTGGATGCTCGCACTTTGAGGCGTGAATGTGAATAGTTTACTACAACAGAAGGTACACCTAGGTTACGCAGATCAGAATACTGAATACTCTTACTTATTGCGTCTATAGCAGCATCATCAAAATTGTTGTCCTTCTTCGCAAATTTGGTCAGCGCAAAAAAAAACATATTAATAAATATGAAATTTTGTAATTGTAATCAATTTTATTTATAATTGTTTGACTACTCAGCTTCATAAAACCTTCAAGCTTTTAAGCTTTAAACAAAATGTCAAAGTCAAAATTCGTATTAATATTTCAATTGTTGATTTGATTTTAAATTTAAGGTTAATTTAATTTAAATCTATTTGGCCACTGTTCATATTTGACAAGTAAAATTAAAAATTCTAAAATATAAAAGAAGTGCCTTTTTTTGTGAGTTACACATTACGTGTCAGAAATGAATGCATATCATAAGCTAAATTAATTACTTTTAATTTAATTACATGTTATTTTCTTAACTATTGTTTGCGTGCTCGAGTTTTGATAAAAATCAAATGTCGCAAACTTTTCATGTCAGAATTAAATTCCATTGTGCAAGCTTAAACAATTAAATGTGTAGCATACGCTAAATTAATAAATTTAAATTTAATTACATATTACACATTACTCGTAATTAAATAAAAACATTTGAGCGACTTTTGATGTTTGACAATAATAATTAATAATTTAAATTAAAAGATGCCTTTAATGAGTTGCACATTACGTGACAGAGCTAAATACCTCTCTGCAAGTTTAAGCAATTAAATTTGAAGCATAAGCATAACTCTGGCCTGTGGCTGGAGAAGTGGAGAATGGATCTCAATAACCCGCATTCCTGTCTTATCGTTCCATATTTGCAGCCCCAATTGCTGCGGCAACGTGACCGGAGCAACCGCAACGCGCTGCATTACTGTGCCGCGCAGGACTTGGAGCAGACGCGCGACCTCGTGGCGGCGGCAAGCATCGCGATAGCAGCTCCCGAGCTGCTGGAGTCAGCCGACGAGGATGGCTTCACGCCGCTTCACTTGGCTGTTATTCAGGGCAACTTGGCAATGGTCAATTTGCTGCTAGCGAACAAAGCCGATGTGAATGCGGTGGACAATGAAGGCCACTCGGTGGTGCATTGGGCAACGGGTAAGACCCCATCCACATCCATTCCCCATCCAACCACATATTTGCACAAATAACTGAACTGCATTTGCCTGTTTGCCTGTTTGCCTTGCAGTGTGTGGCGAAATTGAGGCATTGCGGGCAGTTCTCGCAGCTGGAGCCAATGTGGCCAAGCCCGATGTTAACGGCGGCACGCCCCTCCATTATGCGGCCCAAATGTGCGGCGCCAGCTACGACAGCAAGCTGCAGTCGAACTCCAGCTCCAGCAAGCTGGCCCTTGAAATTCTTGGCATTCTGTTGTCGCATCCACAGACCAGTGTCGATGTCCAGGACAAGGACGGACGACAGCCCCTTCTGTGGGCCGCCTCCGCGGGATCCGCCAAAGCGGTCATCGCCCTGGTGAAGGCGGGAGCACGTGTCGAGAGTGCCGATAAGTGGGTTCTCTTCAAGATCTTTCAATTGTTATAAATATAATTTATTATACCCTTTGATTTTTGAGTTATTTTAGTGTTTATTTAAGCAAATTAACTTATTTTTAAATTTTAGTCTTTATTTAGTCGACCGTTTTTAGTTGACGTTAAAGTAAATAAACACATAAGTGTAATGCGATTAACAAAGCAAAGTACGTAAATTTAGTCTTGATAAGTATAAAGAATTCAGTTTCATCCCTTTGTTCCTCTGTTTCTAAGTAAACTAGAATCCACTTTAAGGAAATTAAGGTAGATGTTTCTTAAGAAAACTCCTCAAAATTTTTAAAGTTGTGTATTTTCGATATTTTATATATTATCAAGTGTGGTGAAATATCAAAAGTCTTCTTATTTTTTTTTTTGAATAATATTTTACTTAAGTACGAAATTCCTAAATAAATAATCAATAAATATATATTGTATGATAAATTTGATAAATTATTAAGAAACTTAACCACATTAAATAAAATCTGTGCAAGTTGAGGTTTCTTTAAATTTAAATTTATTTTTATAAAATTTAAGAGGTTATTTTTTTTTTTTTTTAACTGCAATTTTTTTAAAATTCGAATTATTTTTCATAAATTTGATAGTTTTTCAAACTCAATAAAATCTCTTCAAGTTGAAGCTACTTTAGATCAACACTTTTTAATACAAAGTTTACAGTCTGTCAGGGAACTTTTGGCATGTCGAATCCATTTTTTTCTTGATTGTTTTTTTGATTAATAAAATTTTATGTAACTTCGAATTTTGTATGATAAATTTGATTGTTTTTCAATGCTTAAATGAGGGACTGCAAATAATGATTATATGTTTTTTCTAAATAAAAAAATCAGATACTAATAAAAGACCTAGAAAATAATGGTTTGCACCAAAATGTTTATTTTGTTACAACCTCTGTATTTCCACCATGATTTTTATTTTTATGATTTTTACTTTTTTACTTAATGGTAATCATAGCTACCTCCCTTTATAGAGATATAAAGTAATATTGGTAAAAATCTTAACACAGAAGCCGTAAATTACTTTTGAGTTTTATTTTAAGCAAAAAAAAATAAAACTCATTTATAAATGATTATTTTTGAGTTTTATTAAATTATTTAAAAATAACGATCATCATTAAAAAAAAATTAAAATATAATCATTAAAATGTAATTTTAATAATATAACTTATAATAATTACGGTCCCTGGCTTAAATTAAGGGATATCTTAGATATTATATGTCCAAAGTAACTTTTATTGCTCGATTGACAATATTTACTTATGACCCATATTTGCTTACAGGGATGGGCTGACTGCACTGCACTGTGCCGCTTCCCGTGGCCACACCGAGTGCATCGACACGTTGATCAGTCTGTGTGGAGCACCCACGGATCTGATAGACTCCAACGGCTGCACGGCGCTGCATTATGCGGTGACACTGGGACACGCGGATGCCACAGCTCGACTGCTCGACTTAGAGGCGGATCCCAATCGGCAGGATCGCAAGGGACGAACGCCAGCGCACTGCGGCTGCTCCAAGGGACAGTTCGAGACTCTGAAGCTGCTGAAGGAGCGTGGCGCGAATCTGTGGCTGCGCAACGCCAAAGGCGATCTGCCGCTGCACGAGGCAGCTGCCTCGGGTCGTCGGGAGCTGCTCGAGTGGCTGCTGAATCAGCGGCCCAAGCAGGTGAACACCACGAGCAACGACGGACGCAGCCTGCTCCACATTGCGGCGGCCAACGACTACACGGACATGTGCAAGTTGCTCCTGGACTATGGCGGCGATGTGAATGCTCTGTACCGCAACTCCCGCGGCATTGTCCTCACTCCCCTGGACTGCGCCCTGCAGCGCGGACATCGCTCCACGGCCAAGTTCCTGCAGTCGCACGGCGGTCAACCCTCCGGCAAACTGAGGCTGGCTGCCCGAAGGGGGAATCCGTTCCACGAGGGAACTGCTGCGGATCCGGTGCGACCGCTCAAGTATGTCGAGAAGGAGGAAATTCACGATTTGCGCAGCTCCAAGAAATACGTGGTTTATCTCAAGCGCACAGACTCGGATGGCGCTGCTGGCGAGGAAGTGGGTCAAGGGGAGGAGGAGGAGAACGATTGCAGCTGCACGGAGCAATCGTACCGCAAGGAGCAGCGTGTGGAGCACATTTGTCGGCGCCACAAGCGCCGTCAGCTGCGACGGAGAACCAACAGCTGTGGCGAGAACAAGCACGAGAAGTGCAGCGACATCTGCCGCTCCAAGAGCAACATTGAGATCCGACGACGCAAGTCCAGGGAACGCTATGCCAGCACCAGCGACGGCGATGAGAACGACGACGAGGCCGACGAGGACTCCTGTGAGAATTGCTGCTACCACAAGCGACAGAAACAGCGAGTTGTCCAACGCAGGAGAGCTGCGTCTAGTCGCAGATCCAAGGAGCAAGGAGCTGACAGCGAGGAGGAGCAATCCCCCAAGCAAGCGGAGGAGTCCCCAAGGCAGGCTGAGCACAAGGTGCCCATAGTGCAGGAGCAGCCGCCAAGCGAGAGCAAGGCTCAGAGTCCCCTCAAGGAGGGAACCTTCATCAAGTCGCCGCCGCAGAGCGCCAAGAGCGAGAAGCCAACGGACGTGGAGCCGGACACCTTAAAGGTGGCAGAGAGTCATGCCCTGGAGTTGACGGATGAGGAACAGGAAGCAGCTAAGTCGGTAATCACCCAAGTCGATGTCCATCACGACGCCGAGCTGCACTCAAAGTCTTCCGAGGAGGTTCCAGCAGAAACGACTGCTGTTCGGGCTGTTCAGGCTGAGCAGGAGGACAAGCAGGAGCTCAGCGAGGAGGACACCAAGCTGCTGTCCACTGAGGTCGAGCAGGTTATCAAAATAGCCGCCACAGCGCTGAGCAGCGAGTCCAAGAGTTCCACCGAGGAAGCCACTGAAAAGGAGAAGTCCGAAAGTGAAGATAATAATGCTAGGCAAAATAATGTAGAGCATGCCTCCAAAGATAGTTCCAATGCCAACGCAGCTAAAACAGAGGTATCTGAAGCAACAGCTGCTGCTGCCACGCCCACAACGCCTACAGCGCCAGCCGCAGCTGCTGTTGAGCCGGAAACCGAGCAGCCACAGGCAGCTGCCGTGCCACCTCCTGCCCCCGCAGAGGCCGCAACAAAGGCGGAGAAACCAGAACAGCTGCCGCCTGGGCCTCGAAATGAGACAAAGGCTACACCAAGCCGAGCCCAGCAACCAACGCCAGCCCAACCGCAGACTGAGCCCAAAAAACCACAGCCATCGCAGTCACAGCCCCAGCCCCAGACTCAGCCCCAGACGCCGACTCCGACTCAGCCCCAACCACTGCCACGTCCACAGTCCCAGCAGTCTGACAAGCAGCATCAGCCACTGCGGGAACAGGAGTCAAGACGTTCCTTCACGCTGCTTCCCTCCGATTCAGCTGACGATGAGCCGGGAACTGCTGAAGCTCCACCCGCCGTTGATGAGTCCGAGCGCAAGTCCAGCTTCACCGTGCTGAAGAGCGATGAGTCCGTGGGCGAGCTGGAGGAGTTGCCCCGCCCAAAGGACGTTGACTTCAGCAGCAATAGTCAGGTGTTCCAGGTGGTGCACGATGGCACCACGGCCAGCTCCAAGTTGCCCAGTGCCTCGGAGTTGGATAAGGCTGACTATGAGTATGAGGAGTACGACGATGGCGACGACTATGAAGATGAGAATGCCATTGACCCCGAGCACGACAGTGCACTGCGTCGCTTTCTGAGCAGCGGCAGTCGTCATGGCGTCGCTGGCGAAGTGGGGGAAGTGGGAGCAACTAGCGACGTCACGGGCGTCGCTGGAGCCTATGAGGGGCTGCCCAATGGACGCAAGCGTCGGCTGAAGAAACGCGTGCGGAGCGGCGCCAAGACGCGCAGCAATTGGAAGCTTGCCCAGGAGTCGCGGGACGGCAGCGTTGTCTTGGCCACCACCAGCAAGGATCAGGACTCGGGCTTCGAGCCGAGTCCGCGTGCTGAACGCACCAAGATACCCACACCGCGTTCTTCGCACACGGCGATGCCGCGACGTCCCATTTATGCCACACTCGATGGACGCTCCTGCAGCAGTCGCCTGGAGAATCGCAAGCCCGGGGACAAGGGGGCCTGCGACATGGGGGCCGTCACGCGGTCCATTCAGCGCAACATCCGCAGGTGAGTGAGCGAGCGAGCGAGCTGATTGCAGGTAACTGATTCCACAGCATTTAAGTGGCCAATGACCAAGATTCATTCACTTAAATTAATCACCGACGCGTTGTTGATTTGCCACCAACCTCCGGACTGTCGTCTCCTCTCTTCTCTCTCCTCGCTTGTCCGCCTTTTGCTAGCCGTAGATTTATTTACTTGATGCTTGATTTTAATCAACTTGAATGTCCTAGTGGCGACCGGGCATTCATCCCGGATTCGCATTATATCACGCACGCGCCCGCAGCCACCTTTCCATTCTCCGGGTAATGTAATCAAAGTGGAGTCGCCTCGTCGGGGCCACAACGGGCCGCCTTAAAGTTAATTTAGTTGGGCACTTAATAGCCTTGGAAGCATTTCTCATTTTTAAACATGGCCAGGCCAGGCCATTGTTGGGCCTGGTCAACAAATAAATTGTCCAGCTTCCGCTGGCGCATTAAAATGCGCGCTTTAAAGTTATCATAATGCGGTTAAAGGCAATAAACGTGGCATTAATGTCCATTCGCCATGTACTTGGGCATTAACGATGACCCTCTGGCCACAATACCCTTGGCTTTAACCGCAATTGTACCAAGTGCTAGTCATTATCATCTACACTGAGTGGTTGGGCGGCCTTTGGGAGCCACAACAAAGGGATATCAATTAATATATTTTTGTAATTGAGCCATTTGTTCTTTCAGTTGAAATGAAAACGTTGTGATCGTTTTGAAGTGAGATAAAAATTATGCTGTTTGAATAAAGAAATTTGGTCGCTTCTGTGCATTTAAAAAATTAAAAACATAAATTACCAACAATAATTTATTAAATACATCTTTATCAATTACTCAAATTTATATCAGCTACGAATTGTTTGCCTGTTTTGAACTGCTTGCTTTCAGTGGCCGCAGCTAAAAAGCAAGCAGTAGATACTGAACTACTTCTCATTGGTCGCTTAGAGATCACTTTTGCCAAGCACAATAGTTGTCTCTCTCGTACTCGCGCAGATCAAAGCGGCCTCAGGCAAATATAAATATGAGTTGAGCTTCTGCTCAAACCACTTTTACTTGTGATGTTGATTTTATGGCCTTTACACCGTTTTATGGGCATTGGGTACAAATAATTAGTTAACAGTCGATAATATTGATTATTTTTCAATTTAACATTTTTGCGCTTTTAATTAATTCATAGCGCATCCGCAGCGGATGCTACTTTTATTACATGTTATTGTACCTCCTACCCCTAATGCACCTAACGTTAACCGGATGTTCGGCTGCGGATGCGAGTGTAGAAGAAACAAACAATTGTAGAGGCAATATTTATTGTAATTAATATATTAATTATTATGTTCGGCCTATAACACTAGTTTACAAAATTAACAAAAATGTTTGCTTCTTATGTCACAGTGCACTTTTCTATAATTTGAGCTCTTTTTCGGTTCCATCAGTTAATTAGATTAATACGTTAATATGATTTTCGTGTTTAGTGGGCCAAAGACCCAGCGAAATGGCTGTAAACTAGCGTAATGAAGTTGAATATAAACAGTGAAATTCAAAAATCAATTTTAATCATTTAGCGGAAATTGTGAATGAAAGAAAAACAGGCATAACCCATATTAATAAGCGTACCTGAAATGAGGAATATTTAATATAAATTTAATAATAATATTTGGGTAAATGCCTCAAAAATAATGAGTTATAGTTTAATTTTTGTCGATAATTTAAATTAAAATCCTTTCTTTAAAGTTTTAGTTCGCCCAGAGTTATTAGATATTCCTTGTGGATTTACAGAGTATCCTGGGAATGCCTTGGGCCTCAGAGAGATTGTTGCTTGTGATTGCTGATTTATTTTAATTTATACGAACGGTTACAAATCTGAGAGCAGCCCCCCGACCGTTGTCATTAGCTGAAATGCTCATTTCCGGCAAAGAGTTGCGCATTTTAATTAAGTGGCAAGGCCCAGAAACCACCCACCACGCCCACTACGCCCACCTGCGGTGAGTGTTTTGTTTATGCAAAAGCTTGCTCCAAATATGAAAATAGGACGCAGCTTGCAGTCGTCTGTGGACTCATCGGCAGAGACAGCCTTACATTAACAAGGCGCTAATACTAATTGTAAGTGGAATTAGCGGAGATTAGCGGGTGAATCTTAAAGAAAAGAGACGAACATGGAGGTGGAGACAAGTGAATCGCAGTTACAAGAAGACTGCTGGCATTTGTTTGAATGGCCGTTAGCGACCTTGTTGCGGAAATCCTTCCGACAAAAAGGTATTAACTTCGAGTTTCTACCTCAATTTCAGCCCCAATAGTTTTACACTTGCCGTCATGGCATTTCTCACATAATGTATATACCATTTCTATACATAATCGCATACATAGTTAAATTTGATTGCCATTTATTTATTTTAAGCCCACAATTAAAATAAAGTTTAAAGTCAATTGTAATTGTAATTAAAGGATTTGCATAGGCCACGCAATAAACTTAAGAAACTTAATTAAATTGGAGTAAGCACACTTTTATTAATTTTCGTAATCTGTCTTGAGGGCTATGAATAAATTTTTGCAATGCAAATGCAAAGTTTGAGAAACAGAAACAGAAACGGAAACAAAATTCATAAATAAAAAATAAATAATACATTTTTCACTTGACTAATGAAAATATTTACGCGGCGTCCCATTTCCATTCACTCGGTTTGCATAAGTCGGGCCGAAAAAAAAAGGAAACAGGCAACTTGTTCGCGTAAGGCAGCCAATGCAAATACGTTGCGTATACGCAATGTACGCCAAGTCAAACAAGCGTCTTGCGTACGAACGAACAGTAACGAAATTTTTAACAAGTCGACAGTGTGAGTCAATTAATTCTTGCAAAATACATAAAAATCCAAGGGAATCCACTCTAGGGACGGTCGGCGGTGGATTGCCTGTTGGTTACTGGTTGATGGTTGGTGGTTGGCTGGCCAGAAAAAAGCAAATCTAAAGCACCCGGTAGAATTCCCTTGGCCAGAGAGGGAGAGAGGAAGATGCGCTGCCAGCTTACACTGCACTGCTGGCCAAACACCATGAAAAGTGTGTAAATAGAGAATTTTATTTATATCAGTAGCATGTTTGCTTTTTTTTTTAATTTTTATTTTTGTTGTTTGTTTGCTGATGTTTTTTATTTTTGTTGTGTTTTGTTGTGGCAACTTTATTTTGCTTTCTCGCTTTGGCGCTGAACAGATTAAAATTTTATCTGACGCATAAATTAAACAAATAACTTGCCAGCATGGCCTGTATCTCTCTCTCTTTGTGTTTGTGTGTCCCAACAGCACAGGTGAGATTTGAGATTTGGGATTTATAATGTGCGCTCACGTAATTGACATTGTTAAATATTTGGATTTTATGTTTTGCCTTGGCCAAATTTAACCTTCGCATTCGCATTCGCTTTCGCTTTGTGTGTCCTTGCTGATTATCTGCTTGAAATTTTATGCCATAAGCTTATGAACTTGGTTTATGCATAACTAGTCTGATTTCGATTTATCTCTATTTCCCTCTCTCTCTCTCTCTCTCTTTCTTTGTCTTATTTGTAATGAACATATTTAGTAAACCTTAAGCTCTGTGATACACTTTGAGCTGCGGTTTGGGCAACATAGTCACATGATTGAGCTAATGCTGTGACTCTCTAGCATGCTCTGCTCCTGCTTTCTCTCTATCCCCTTTCAACCCTGATTTTCTCCAGCTGCAACTTGTTCAGTTGCTTAAGCGGAGCTCTTTAAGCTTTTGAGCTTCAGCCTAAGAAAGTTGGCGCTGCGATGAAATATGAGGCGAGAAAGTTTTTCAAAATAAAAAATCGACAATCTTTGATACTGACAGCAAACGACGCCTCTTTTTGCTGGGATTGGCATCAAATCTAGTAAAGGAAGCATCAAAGTGAGCACATGTGCTTTCAAAGACTGTACATGTGTGTGTGTGTGTGTGTGTATGGGAGAATGTACATATGTGTGTTTGCACAACAACAGCCAGGCGAAGGTTTCTTAAATCGTTTGCATATTGTTTGCTTTCGTTGTTTATGCATTGCAAATTGCTGCCGGGCTCAGAATTTGTCGCTGTTGTCGCTGTTGCCTTTATTGTTGTTGTTGTTGCTGTTGCAGTTGTTAGTGCAGCTTGTGGAGCGCTTAATTTCTTTGAATTTCGTTGTCACTGGCTATGGCGCTGTGAACAGTACGTCCTTTTTGCTAGCGCCGTGTTTCCACTCCATCCACTTTGGTGCAACGCGCACTTTTTGCTTGTCACATTTGTGTCACAAACAGGATGCCGACGGCGGCATTGCAGAAAGTCAGGAGGGGGAGATGGGTTGGGTCCACAAGCTGGCCGGGAGGCGTGTCGTGTGGGCGTGACAGTCACTGACGGTCACTGAAAAATGTAGCACACTGAAAATCAACGCGCACAAGAAAATGCAATGAAAGTTGTGCTAAGCGAACGTAAAACGGAAACGGAAATCAGCAGCAACAGCGGCAGAGGCAGAGGCAGCATAAAAAGCGAACAAAAAAATGGAATAAATGGAAATAAAAAAAATGTGCCAAGGACACTATTGCAAAAACTGTTTGCACTGACAGAAAGTGGCAAGCGTTGGCCAAGGCAACTAAAGAAGAAAAAATAGGAGCAACTAGAAGAGGGAGGAAAGGGTTGGAAGCACTAGGAAGGGAGGCGAACTTGGACTAAGAGGGGGGAGAGGCAAAAAGGATTTGGAGGCGCAGTTGAGTGAAGCCAAAGCGAGGCGTAAAATTCAAAAGTGCTTCAAAAAACAAGCAGAGCGTTGAGGCCACTGGCGATGATGATGGAGATGTAGATGGAGACACAGATGGAGATGGGTATGGAGATGGCCAATGGGCAATGGCCAATGGCCAATGGGGTTGCAGTTTCAAGACGCGAATGCAGTTGAAGATTCCACAACGCGGTCTAAATAAGCGGAAGAGAGATTTCCAAGTAGCTGCGTTTGCGGCTGAAATGTTGCAAGAAATGTTCATGCACCTAGAAGGGGCAATTTGTTACGCAGTTTTAACACTGCAAGCAGCACTTGGCTAAAACCAAAACCAGAAGAAGAAGAAGACGATGACGATAAAACAGAAAATGGCTTACAGCATTTACCTTCGTCTTTCATTTGCCTCCTTCATTATTATTTGACCAATTGTAGGTTTTTGTGCCATTTTTGTTTCAAAGTCAAATTGTTTCGCATAATTTTGCAGTGCAGTCAAGTGGCGAACAGTGTCAAGCGGCAACTGCATAAGCCCTGAGTCACCCCTCTTACCCCTTACCACTTTTTTTCCAGCGCTTCCCTCTCTGTAATCCGCATAAACAATTTGAGAGAACGCTGCTCAACGTTAACGCTACGCGCCGAGTGCACTCGACAAATTTGCTCAGCTTTTTTTGGCCAAAAAAGAGCTTGGGAGCTGCGGCCGTTGATTTTCTAAAAGTTGTGCTGGCCCGGCCAACAAAGTTTCAAGTGCTTTAAGAGTTTGCCAGCAATCTAACAAAAAGCGTTCTTAAAGCCAAGCCGAGTCAAGACAAAGCATTTCAATACGAGTATTTGCTTAGTTTTTAATAAAGATTTCAATTAGATTTTATGCCATGGCTTCTGTCGGCTTTAATTTCACTCACACGCACTCTCTTTCTCTATATCTTTCGCTTTCGCTTTTGGCTTTATGTTCGCTCAATTATTAATAGAATTTTTTTTGGTGCGCACGCACTTTAGTATTTTTGAAATTTTAATAACATGATGCCTTTTATTGCGTTTCGCGCATTGTGCAGATTGAGTGGGATGGAGAGAGCCAACCAATTCCATTCTGTGTCAGGCACAGGCACAAGCCGAGATACAGAGTGAGAGAGAGAGAGGGAAAGAGAGCGCGGGACAGAGAGGAGCACAGCAGGCCACACGGCCTTTGTTTGCCTCGCGAAATATCAAAATGACAATTTACGTACATTTGCAAACATTTATTTTATGCGCTGGCTGGCAAAGCTTGCGCTGATGATGATGATGATGGGATGGCAGACATCAGACGATAGACAACACAGAGGCGGAAGGGCAGATGGGGGGGGGGGCGACACTCGTAGTCGGAAGCCGGAAGATGGAAGCTGGAAGCTGGAAGCCGGAGAACAATGCTGCGATTTTCAAAAGCAGTCCTTTTTTGCCAGCTGGGGGGTTGCCATGACATCTCTCATCTCTCACTCACTCCCTGTCTCGCTCTGTGTGTACTTTTCAGATACTACATGGAGCGCAAGATCTTTCAGCATCTGCTGGAGCTCAAGTCGCTGCAGATTCGCTCCACCAAACTGAACGAATCGGTGCTGGTGAAACGCGCCGTTGACGACTATCACAAATCATGCGTTCTGCTGGGCGGCGAAACTGGCACAAGGCTGCGGCGTTACAATTTCAGCGAATATACATTCAAGAATTTTGAGCTCTTTCTCTACGAGACACTCAAGGGACTGCAGAAGCCGGGCACCAACAACTTCCAGAACATCAACGAGGTTTACGAGGAGGTAAGTGAATCACATACCAATCCTTAATCCCCAATCCTCTAATATATGAACTACTGTTTGCAGGCGGAACGTCGTCTCAGTCCGGATTACAATGCGTACGAGAAGGCGCTGCAGTGCACCACGAAGACGCATCGTTGTCTCCACGCTGCCCACGCCTACACGGGCATTCCCTGTGCCGCCTACAGTAAGTCAGTGTTTTTTAAGCCCCTAAGCAGCTCTTTGAGAGCGTGAAAAATGGCACCAGTTGGACAGACAGACAGTCGGACAGTCGGACACTCGGACCGTCGGGTTGCTACAGTTTTTTATTAGTGGGTCAAGCGGAATTCAACAGAAAAAAGTTACTGAAAAGACGTGGGCGCCAAATACGCCGACAGCATTAAAATAAATCCTAATTACGAGCAGTTTATTCATTTGACCGAGCAGCTGAGCATTAAAAATATTCTCGGCTTTTGCCGACACCCCCTTTTTGCTGGCTGGCACGTTTCGCCCTTTCAGCTTTTATTATTATTGTTTCTATGGCAGGTTCTGCCAGATCCAGGATGCGTCCGGCTTATGCCAAATTAAAAACGCATTCATTTCTCTGCTACACTCTGTTTATACTCGAAACACGCCCAAGTCAACACAAATCCCTTGGCCGAAAACGCGCTTAATCCCACCAGATGGGCCGCAGTGTTGCATGCAACAACAAGAAGGACCTGAAAATTAAGTCTTTATCCTCAAACTCAACTCAACTCAACTGAACTGAAATTTATGGCAATTGGCTTTTTTGGAAAAATTCTAGTTGAAATGTTTCTTCATTTTTCTTTGCGTGCAATTTTACAGAGTGTTCTCGGTGCCGCTGTCACCTGACACATGTCTCCCCCGAGATTTTCCCCTTTTTCCGTTAGAAATGAAATGCATTTTCCACTTGTCACTGGCAGCGGCAATTCATTTCATTTCGAGTGCGCTCATAAAAATGGCAACCACTTAATTAGGCTGATCGTCGTAGATCATTAATCTAATGTCACACTCTCTCTCTCTCCCTCTCACTCTCTCTCTGTGTTTATCTCTATCTGCAGTTCCCATGATGAATCACCACACGATGCCCAAGTTTGGCTTTGGACCGTATAAAAAAGCCGGCAGCGTCAGCAGTTTTTATCTGCCAAAAATTCTGACCAGCGGACGAACCTCAAGTGGACGCACTGACGTCGGCGTCGGCGTCGGCGTCGACATTGGTGTCGGCATTGGCAGCGGCGCTGGAAAATGCAACCATAAAGTTGCTCTGGAGCTGTCACACGGAAAGAGTAAACAACTAATTTCACTGCCAGCGGATAAGTTGGACAGCAATAAACGTTACTATGTGACGTTCACAGTTAAGGATTCGCCGGGACAACAGCAACTGCAACAACAACTTCCACAACAACATAAACAACAACAACAACAACAACAAAGGCAATCAAGCTCGCTTGCAAACGCTGCCGGCGATGCGAGCGGCAAGTAGCACGCGGCGTATACGTAATGTGACATTGTGGTTTCGTTCGCAATATTGCCCATACGCAGTGTGTGCCCAGGAGCAGCAGCAGCAACAACAGCAGCATCATCATCATCAACATCGTCGCAGTCGCAGTCGTTGTCGTTGCGCCAAATGCATTAAAACAATGCGACATTTTGTATTTCTGCCTTTCGCAGTGTGCTTTTTATATGCGACCGCTCGCTGTCCAACTGCGCTTTTGTTGTTGTTGTTGTTGCTGCTGTTGGCGGTGGTGATGCTCTGTTTGTGCTTTTTGGTCTGCTTCCTGTGTTGTTTTTGCTGCACTTTAAGATGGCCAACTGCTGATAATGGATGATGGCGCTGCGCTGCGACTGTCACTCGAAGTTGTCACGCCAGCTTGAATTACTTATGTAGAACCTCCTCCCGCTCCCGCTCCCCTTCTCCCAACCACTGCCCTCTGTGCCTCCTCCTCTCTAAAATCTGTTGTTTTGTACTCCATCTCTCTCCTTCTCGTTTGTGTTGAATTCTGTTTTGTTTGCCATTCAGCTGTTTGTCTGTTAGCGCTCTTGTTGCGCTTTTATTTCACTTTTTTTTCATTATCATTTTTTCTTCGTGTTCTTTTTTTTTTGTTGTCGTTGCTATTGCTATTGCTGTGTACGCTACTAATGCCACAGATAAGCGTTGTTATTAACGCTCGGCTTACCAGCACCAGCCAGGCAGTGCCTCTCTTTCGCTGGCTATCTATCTGTCTCGCTTTCTCTGGCCTTTTGTCTTCGCTTAAAAGCAGCAACAGCAGCAGCAGCGACAACGTCAACGAATGAACAAATGTAAAATATGTACCATGCAATTCTTTTGGCATTTCAACATTTTTACTTTATTTACAATTTTATTTACTTGTCTGTGCCCTATTCCAACGCTGCTTCTAGGCTTAGCCAATGCTAAAAAAGTAAAATAAGATAAATAAATTAAAGAGGGAGAAACTTCTTTAATTTAAAGTCACTCTAAATATGTATCACAAAATGAGGCGAATCTTATGTAGTTGTAGATAGACTTGCACCTATATCGTGTTTACAGTTATCAAGTTATCAAGGTATTCCAGTTGCGGTGCAGGTATCTGCTAGTCGGTCAGTTGAGCTCTTTTCAAACTGCCGACAGTCCTTGTCTGCGTTGGCAACCACTTCGCGTTGAGTGCATTGTAAATGGAGAATAATTGCATTCAGCATAAAAAATTCCAGATTTGCGAATTGCAAACGAAAGTAACAAGAATATAAATTGAGATTGAAATTCGCTTTATTGTAATAAAATAATAATAATGAATATTATAATTTAAACTATTAAAGGAAATCTGATTTAAAGCGTTTACATTTAGATTTAAGGCAGCTGTTGCGAAATAAACGTTGAAAATATCAGGAATTGAAGTGTGTTTTTATGATGGGGAAACAGAATGGACGAGAGAGAGAGTGGGAGACGAATGAGAAAGAGATGAAAATACAATAAGACGACCGCTAAACGAATTGTGCACGTCATGTCCTTGACACAGTTGTCGCTCGAGCTGATTGCTCCTTTGGCAGGCAGACAGCAACACTATCCGACAAAAAACAAGAGACAACAAGAGGCAGCTGAAAAAATAAAAATTCAGAGAGGCTGTTGCCAGCCTTGACAACGTTTGTGGCTTGTCAAAGTTAAGCTGTCGACCCGGCCAGGATGTCTACGTTGCAGGAGCAGTCGGATTCATTCGGGCCATTCATGTGATGATGATTGCGACTGCGATTGTTATGGCCCTGTCGATGCACGAGGGAGTAGTTGTTGTTGTCCATTGGCGGGCTTGTCAACAAGAGATCCCAATAATTGCTGCACTGCATCAATGCTGTTATGACTTCCCTTTTTTCCTCTTCTAACCCCTCTGCACAATCTGTCCTACGCTAATTGAATTCAAAGCTGACGTTTATGGTCTCTGGCTGGTTGCCCAAATGGGTCGTCGTCTAGCATTTAGTTGGCGCATTAATATTTCAGCACTTGTGTCCCAACTAAGCACGCCTTTGTGCATTGTAAACGCCAAAAGATTTGGCCAACCAGCCGTCCTCTAATTTGCTTGTGAGCTTTAAGGTTAAGCATCGGCTGTCACATTAAGGCCCAACAGCTGGTCAGCCACTTTCCAGATTCCATTTCCACTCCATTTTCACTGCCTTGCTCGACATCAAGTTAACGTGTTTGCATTCGTGAAAATCTTAGGATTTTTTTGGTATTACTATTGGATTTTAGCTCTGCAATTTTACAGCTTGCTCAAATCCTCTTGAAGAAAATTTCTGAAATTATCATTTGGTTTCCAGTTGTAGCTTCAGTTCATTAAAAATTCTAATATAAAAATTTTCTAAAAAAAATATACAAAGCAAGAAAATTGATCAGTGTGAATTTAACAAATATATTTCCTAGAATTTTGTGCAATAAATTTTACAACTGTATCAATTTGCATCAGAAGTTTATAGGTGATTATTTAAATATTATTTCTTATGTCTGCTACTTACATTTCTCTATTTTAAAACTGGTTTTGTTTCTCGATTAATTACAAACATCTGAAAGCGACGACACTTAATTTAAGTCCAAGTCATACACTTGATTTAGAAGAAGAACGAGAACAAGCAAGAGCTTAACCTATTGAGGGGGGCCAAGTTGTAGTGAAAGTTTGGCTAATAAATATGCTATGAAATTCAGCAAACTGGTATTAAATGGTATAAACTGCAGTTGAAAAGTTTGCTAAGAGTTTGCTTCAAATTTCATTGACTCTATCGGCAGCATTGACTCCATTGCTTCATTTCTCCATGGCTCCATTGGTGGCAAGTGTTTTACGAGTAAACTAAAATGCAACCCAAGTTGCCAGTATCCAGCATCCAGTTTCAAGAGTTGCCGTGTAAATTAATGAAGGCCGACTTAGCTGACCGCCTTTCTGTTGTTTCGATTACTCGCCTCGCCTCGGTTCGGGTGGCAATCAGGATTGCAGTTAACGGAGCTTGTTGTTGTTGGGGGAAAGTCTGGAGCAGAGTATTAATATCACTTAACCCTTGGGCAAAAGTTCCGAAAAACTTGGCATTCATCTGCAGCTTGTGGCTGAAATTAAAATTGATTAAAAATGCTTGAGGTTGACTTTTTTTTTTGTATCTTCTTCTTGAATTCAGTTTATTTATTTTATGTATTCATTAATATTATTAACACACTCAGTAGTTTCGACTTAATTGTAAAATATATTAACCATATAATTTAATTTAAATTTAATTATAAATTTATGTTACGTTTAAGTTCATTTTGTTTTTTGCTCGTAAATCTAACCACGTCTTAAAAACAATCAGTTGAGTTTTAGCAATTTGTTCAGAGAGATAGAGTTAGAGTAAAAGAGACAGACACCGAGGCAGAGACAGATAGACTGAGAGCGAGTGAGAGCTAGAGAGAGTAAGGACTCGTAGGAGACAGTTCAATTTGCCCTTTTCTCTTTTCTCTTTGCTCTGTCCCGTGTCCCCGATGCAGTTCGGTTTTCCCTCTATTTGGTATAATTTAATTTTATTTTATTATGCATACGCAGTGTATATTTTGCTAGGCTGCCATTTGGTTTTGTGTTGTTTCGTATTTGGTATTCACATTCACATCCAAACACGAGTATATGAATTATATTTTATTTAAGATTTTAAGTTGTGTTTGTTAGTCGCTCGGTTACTTTAGAGTTATTTATTTATAACATGTACATACAATGAATTAATTTGTATTATTGTTGTTGTTTCTGTTTCTGTTTCTGCTCTTCTGTTTAGTTGTATTTTTGGGCATGTAATTTATTTAACATTTATTCATTATGCACTCGAAGTTTGCGCTCACTTTTCAGCCTGCCTTTTGTTATGGTAATAGAATATTCATGAATTCATATAAATAGTTGCTAACTTGGCCAGCAAATTTTCTTTTGTACCAAATCTATTATGAAAATTGCATAAATTCAATTGCAAAAATGGGCGTGGCCCTTGGGGCGAATTCTCGAATTTCTGTGCGCCAACTGAAGGTACAGTTAACTGAGTATGGCTAATGGATATTGATATCAGTTTGGTAGTAATAAATTCTTGAATATTATACATCCGCATGCTGATACACAACTTTATGCAAATGTGAGCAAATTTATTGCATACTTTTAAGCGCTCTCACTTAGGCTGAGGCTGAGTTAAATTCAATTACTCCTCGTCTGTTTGCTCTTTGAGTCTAATTACAATTTCAATTTATAATGTAATATATATGTGTAATCTGCCTAGCCACTAAAGTATTCCTATTAACTAGCTTAACAACTTAATTGTTCATTACGTTAATTCAATTTATTTTATTCAACATTTAAATGCAGTTTGATTAATGTTTGCCCGGTTTCTCTATGTACATTTGATGTAATTGTAATTACAGAGGCTAAATACAAACACTTTCATTTTGATTTGCAACTGTGTGTGTGTAGGTGAGTGTGTATGATATTTACAAAATTCACTTTTGATTTTAGCTATAAGATTTCTGTCTGTGTATTTATAGAGCGAGGCAAAGGCAGCCTTTTCCCTTTTTACCTTTACTCAGTTTTCACTTTTAATATATTTTTGCGATTTATACTGACGCACAGACAAGGATATATGCATAGATGCACTTATGTATGTTATACCTTTGACATTAATACATTTATATTTAAATTTATGCTAAGAATTTACAGCTATGTATACGATAAAATGAAATGCCCATGAATTACGAGTACATATGATGCCTAAAGCCTTCATAGTGCAACCTCGGCCGGAGGGGGGATGAAGGAGGTTTCTGTATGTATATGTACTGCGGTAGATATTATTACTTTTTACAATTACTTCAGCGTTGGATCCAGAGTCGTAAATTCCAATTCGCCGCGCGGTAATATCAGATCCGGGTCTGCAATATACACTTTGGTTGGTTGGCATAAAACAAAATCAACAACAATGGCAAGCAGATGTATGTGTGCATGTATGAGTGGGTGTTTGTGTGTGTTAGTGTTAGTGCGTGTGTGTGTGCGTGTCAGATGCGGGCGGTCAGGAAGAAAAACCAAAATACAATTTGTGTTTACCGATTAGTTTTGCTTATTTCATTGTTTGTTTATGTTTTGTTTTTCTGTTTTTTTCTTGCTTTTCTGTAATTCACAACACTTGCAAAATGACATCATATAACACAGTTGAAAATTGTTTTGGCAGCAAATAATATAAAAAGAAGAAGTTGTAGAAGCAAATGGAAATTGTAACTATTAGCAAATATTAAAAGCGTGACCAACTGTGCGCCGATAAGAGCAACAACCAAGCAACGAAATAAACGAGGCAACGATAACCAAAAAACAACAACAACAAGACGATCATATAAATATTAATTGTGAATTGCCGCCAACGATTTCTCCCCCACACGGTCAACATCAGGGTCGTAAACATCAAATAATTCAACAATTTCTTAATTTTTATCGCACATTTCAGTCGCATTTATGTCCGAAATTCATTTTATTATTGTAAGTTGAGTTCGAGTGAAACTTAAGCGCCATCTAGCGTTCGGTGGTGGCATTCACCATTTGTTGTTTACGATTTTGCAGTTTGTTATTTGACGTTGCGTCCCTGTGTTATATTTTATTATTATCGCCTTTTATGTCACATTTGTGTGGCGTCTTTGAGTCATAAAGACGCACAAACTAAAGCAACTGGCGTCAGAGTGTGTGTGTGTGTGTGATATAGGACAGATTAATATGTGTGTGTGTGTGTGTGCCTTTCACGCCATGCCTGCCAGCATTAAAAATGTCAAAAGTCGCAAAAATGTTGCAAAAAGGCAAATAGTAGTAGGGCAAAGAGGTGCCGAAGAGCCACGACAAATGAATGAGCTCCGGTTGACATTGAAGTGCCACACACTGTGTGTGTGTGTGCGTGTGGCAGCATAGGCCGCATCAACAATGTTGCCAAAGCGAAATGTGCGCCACTTGATGCGGTTCTGCCAGAGACATCAAAGCAGATGCCAGGCCAAAGGTCGAAAGCTCAAACTGCTGTTGATGCCAACATTTTTATGGCATTCTTTAAGGCGGCTTTAAGCCAACTCACACTGCCACTTTGCTACTGAGGCCGCAACAAATGATGTGTCTTAGTGCTGTGAGATGTCCGCTTTTTCACTGACTCACGAACTCAGGACTCAGTCTTTCTCGTAACTTTGTCTAATTAGACGAGTGCCGCTCAAGTGCGCAAGAAACTCACAAGCACGCACACACATTTATAAACATATATAGAGAGACAGATGTGCTACAATACTGGTATGTGTGTGGCATATTTGTACAAGGACGACTACACAAATGTTACCCAGTTGGCGTCCCGACTCTTGACGCGACACACAGACAAACACAACAAAAGCAAAAACAAACGCCATGATAAACAATAGCAGCAACAACAAATGAGACAAAAAGTCGAGCAAAATGAATGCTGCAACATGAAATGAAACAAATGTGCACAACAAAAAAAAAAGAATAAGCAAAAACAAACAAATACACACATACGCCCACTTCTACACACACATAAATACAGACACATATGAAACACTGTAAGCAAGCTGAAAAAGTCGAACGCATTTGCTTTCTCTCTTCCATGCTCTGAGCATTTTCACAGTGAAGCCTCATCATGAGGCCACCTGCCTTTTAATTTGCATTTGCCATTGAAGAGGGGTAGAGAAGGGGAACGGGACAGGAACGCGGCTTTTGAGGCTATATGCAATTAAAATTTTTGGCTAATGGCAACAGAACCAGTCAACTTAAACACTTCCTTGACTTCTGAGCTACTGTCTGACCTATGACCTCGAGAAGTACATTAGTTCTCATTTGTAGTTCGAATTCAACAGAAGACGTTGGCTTATAGACAAACGATAATAAATAGTACAAAAGACAATTTCGAGAGCATCAAAGCCATAACATAAGAAAATAAAATAATTATTTTCTAAATTGTGGCAATTTGACTTGCAATAAAAATTATTTATTTACAAATTGTTATTTATTTTAAGAATACACCTAAATATTTTAATTTAAATAGATTTTATTTTTATTTTGTTTCTGATTTAAATCTCTATTTTTTTAAAAAAGATTGCATTTCGTTGGAGCAGCAAAGTGAGAAGTTAAGTCGAAAGAGAATTAAGATTAGGCTTCATGAAGTTCATACAGTTAATTGGGAAGCACAGCTGAGAAAATATAGAGAAGTGACGAGACTAGCGACTGGAAACCTAAGGTGAGAAGTGAATCGAGAAGTGAAGTAGTTGTAACGAAATAAGAAGCTGAGGAAGAAATAAAGTGAAAATCGAGTTAGGAACAATTGAAAAAGAGAAGCAAAATAAAAGAGAGAAATGAGAAAGGATGCGTGTATTGATAAAAAATGAAAGCAAAACGTAAATCGAAAAATTGATGTGGAAAGTAAATTAAAGTGGAAGACGAGCTAAAATTTTAAAAAAATGTAAAGCAATCGTGTAAAAACTTCCGAAAAACACAATAATACAACAAACCAAAAAGAAAATCCCTTTAGTCGCTTGTTTAATCACTTTTATTTTCTCGATTTGCGACCACTTTTCAGGTCTGCTGTAGGGTATTTCCGATGCGACCAACTTTAAGTTGTTTGCCTCACACTTTTGATTTCCCTTTCTTTTTTGGGGGGAAGAGAAGCAACAGTTTCAGCATTTTCCCAAAAGCCAAGGCGCTCCTTAGTCTGACTTCAGCAGTTGTTAGTGTCTTGTTAGCAAGGCCAAGTCAACTTGGTTTATGTACCTACTGCGAAATGAGTGTAAAAGTGTGCGAGTTGGAGCCAGAGGGCAACTTTGAAGAGGCTTTGCAAGTAAATAAAGACATACGTCTAATGCGAGAGAGTGTGTACGAGCTGAGAGCCTTTGGCGCACATAAATTAAAAGTTGCCAGGGAAAAAAGCTAAAATAAAATGTACAAATACATGAGTAAAGCGAATTAAAACGCTGACAAAATCAAATGTGGCTAATTTGTGACTTTTGAGTTAGGCACAATTCCCATTAGGGAGACAGCGAAAAGGAAATGATATGAGCTGGAGATGTGCGAATTAAATTTAAAATAATATCACAAATACGTCACATCTGCACATTAAATATTATTTGCATTTGCCGACATGTGCGTCTGTGTGTATTTGTGTGTGTGTGTGTGCGTTATTTTTGCTTTTTAATTTAGTTCTTTCGCAACACATAATTGAAATTTATGCAATTCAAAGTTAAAACAAAGTCTACACACAGCTCACAAAATAAACAGAGCGAGTAGCAAATTTGTTGCAGTCTCACGTTACACACGATGCACAACTACATACATACACGTGTGCACTTATTTGCATACGAATATGCATGTGTATGTTTATATGTATATTTAAATGCATATGAGTGCTCGTAAAGTGTATCTAACTTTGTGTGCTTGTTTGTATCTTCCGTCAGTTGCTGTGTATTTCAATGATATGCGAACTCTCTTTGCTGCATGTCATGTAAGTGTGTTGGCACACACACACACACACACAATGCCATACAGACATAGACACAAATATCAATACAAGCAAAGTGTTATAGAACAAACTCATTCATTGCATCGTGTGTGCATTGCATTGTTGCCAGGACACAGCAATATTTGATCTTCTTAAATACAATATTAAGTCCAGCAACTATTTGGAGTAAGAAAGGGTATAACAAGCTCTCTCCCCCTTTATTTAAGCATAAGGTATTACTTAGTCAATCTCCATAAACTGCCAATTAATTTGTAATGAAAAATCTATTTAAAGCTGTCTTAAACATTGTCGATAGAAGCGGCTAAGAGTTCTTCAATTGTTTGCAAAAAAGCTGTTTATTGCTTTGAATTCAGCAGAAAGAGAGCTGTTGCACTCACAACAAATCAGAGCACAAAGCTGAGAGGATTTCAATTTCCAAATGCCACACACACGCACACACACACGTGGGGCTGGAACAATTACGAACAGGCTTTGACTGCAACAGAAATCCCATCAACAATTAGAAAATGCCCCAAATTAAAAGAAATTTGTGGCTTTGTTGGACAATTTGTTCGGCCAACAGACGCATCTGCCAAATGTCCAGAGAAAGCCAAAAACTCAACCAAAATTGGGAAATACAATTGTGAGGAAGTGAGAGAAATTGCAATGCATGACAATGACGATAAATTAAAATGTGAAATCAAGTAAATGCTTGTATTTTATTGCATCAGTGTTTCAAGCACGACAATTCTTGGCTTAATTGAAAAGCTGGCCAAAAACAGGTGCAGGTGCTTTTATTTGTTGTTGTTGTTATGGTTTTTGCAATTGTTATTGTTATTGTTATTGTTGCAGTTGCTGTTGCTGTTGCTCTGGAAGTGCACAGACTTAAGCTGTATAAAATTGAGTTTGCATACATTTGGGCGGCCAAAGCTTGGCAGCAACTGGTTGGGGCATGGCCACGACCACGTCCGTCATTGTGGCTGAGCCGGGAGCAGCTGCCCCCCGATGATGGTAGCGATAGCTGCTCGACGTTGGCTCTATGGTGGTACTCGTAACAAGCAAAGGTAACAGCACGTCGCCTACGAATGAGGGTAACGTTTCAATACATCGTTAAAGGGGCCACAGAATGCGGTCTAAGCTGGAAGGTTTCTAAGTGGACTAGGGGGTGATAGACGGGTAGACGGGAAACTTGAAAATTTACTATGCACTATGATGCCTCCAAATATGAGGCAAGGTATTTACAACCTGAAGTTTAGAATGTAGTTTGATGATTAGTTAGGAGCAAACCAACAAGTTACAGTCAGAGACGGAAAGAGTGACAGACAAAAGAGAGAGAAAGCGAGTGGGCGAGCGAGAGAGAGAGTTAAATATAGTGCTACTGTTGGGCAGGAAGTTACGGGTCTGTCCATGTCAACTAGTGGGAGAGCAGGTGAGCTAATCTGTATGTGCACACACATTACACATACGCAATGTGCGCACTTCGAGTGCTTGTCCTACGACTCGTATCAGAAATATGTTTGTACGAGTACTAAAATGAAATCAATTGAAAACGAACCACTTCGAGCAAAGCTAATTAGAAAAGGGATAGGAGGCAGAGCTACTACTTTACAAAATGAAATAAAGGCCAATTAGTGATTCCATTTAAATTGCATGTACTAAATACAATTCCAACATTTAGCCCCAATTGAATTGCAAGTGTTTCAAGTGTGCGTGTGTGGAAAAAATAAAAATAATTATTAAGCACAAGCCAGCCCACATATTTTTCAGTCCATTTCGACTTAATGCCAAGCTCACATGCACTCGAAAACAACATAAAACTACAAACTGGATTATCATTTTATTAATTTGATTGGATTTGCTGTGAAATTCAAGCTAATCTACATAATAATAAGTACTTCTTGCATATACACAGGCCAAGCAATTTGATGTTCGATGAATAACTCTAAAGTATTTACAGTCAACAAGATTCAATTCAATTAAGTTTACTTTCGATTCAATCAACTTAAACTAGAAATACAAATTATTATTAAGTGCGTACTCGAACAGAACTCAAGAGCTAATAAGCAAACCAAGTGGGATGCAAGACAGAAACAGAGAGGTAAGAGAAAACTAAATACTTTAAGCTACATTATATACTAAGGATAAAGATAGATAGTTGGATACTTGACTACGATTACGGACTACAGTTTGTTGAGTATAGATTTTGGAATAGTACCGTTTAGACTGGGCTGCGCGTACTGTATGAAGCTCTCGGAGATGTAATGATGTGGCCCGCCAACGCCCACAATCGCACCACCGCCGGGCCCAACACCACCAGCACCACCCATGCCACCGCAGAGGTGCGAAGTCGCAGGTGTTATCCTTGCGCGTATCTCGGCTGCTCGTCCGCCGCCCTCCTCCAGCTCGTTCAGTTCGTCCTCCTCAATGTACATCGAGGGCACATCGTTTCGGGCCGGCCTGTGGGACAGCAAAAAACAAACAGAAAGAGAACAAGAGATGAAAAACAAGTCTTACAAATCTATTAAAAGTTTTCACACACCCGCTTTGTCGATAACAACAACTTAATATTCCCCAAGACGATGTCCATTTTTTGTTTTGCATAACAACAAGAGAAAAACAGTCGAGTCAACCCGACAGTCAGTTACCCTATATTTAATCTATAAAAGCACATGCTCAGTCGAACAAATATCTTGCAAGCTTTGTATTAATTTCCTCTCCTTCCAAAAAAAAGACATGATTTCCGTATTTAATAAAGGGATATTCAAAAGCTGACTGAGTTCGGAATTTCCAAGACTGAGAACAAAAATCTTACTTTAGTTTGCTTTTCGCATTTCCGGAAGTCTAAAAAAAAACACATTTTTCTGGGATACTTTAAGTACGTTTTGGGATTAATTTAAGTCTGTAAAAGATCGGATCAGGCTAGTTTAAGTATACAAAATCTGTAATTTAGCCTAAAATGTGCCTTTTTCTAGTACACAACATTCTCAGTTCGTTGCAATCTTGAAGTAATCTAGTTTAACTACATAAAAATCGTTATAAATAAAAATTGAAACAAATAAAAGTCAAACAACCTCATCTCAACAGTTTGTCCGCCACAAGTCAAAGTTCAACACGGGGCAGCCATTTGGGAGCAACTGCTGCTGCAACTTTGCTGCTATTTCGCAGCGGGCATTTTTTCAATTTAATCGCCTGTCGCACGGGGCGTATACGCAATGCGACCACAACTCAGTTGCACAGCGTATTCAATAAACTATTTCCTTAAAAGCAAAAGTTTAACTTAATTTAATTTAAAGTCAACTCCCACTCTTTGTGCACGTGAATGCTAATTAAACCATGTGCTTATCAGTCGCAAATTGTCGCACACATCGATGGCGTGTGTGTGTAAATATTTGTACTAATACTTTTGCACCAACAGGCAAATCATTGAAATTTATGCACTGTCGCAACTGAAAATGCGTCCGGGGAAGAGACAAAAGTTGCGGAGAGTATTTTAAACTCGCAATGTATTCAACATATTTATGTGTGTGGCCTGCCTCACTTTGACATAAAATGCCTATAATTTGGACACTGCCCCGGGAGGACATTTAATGACCCGCATGGGGCAAGCTTTGATGTGCCTCTAAATCAAATGTTTGCTAATGTTTTGAATATTTCTTCTTTTTGTGCGTGTGGCACTTTAATTAATATTTGACCATGCGCACATTGCGGACAAATATAATTGTCGTAGGTGCTAAAAAGGGCCAGCTGATGGGCTGATAATCAGACGCTTGAAACGAAGAAGTAGCGCCATCAATGTGAAGGACATCTAGAGAGAGGGAGAGGAGCAGAGAGAGAGACAAAGTGCGTAGTGGATGCCACGGCAACTGCAAGTTTGTCTTTCATTAGCCTCAACTCTCACCTGGCCGCAGCTCGGACAGTTGACAGAGTCAGTAAAAAGGGATGAACAAGAGGGAGACAGGGACAGAAGATAGAGGAGAGCAGCTAAGCAGCTGCTTAATTATCTACTCTTTGCTGGGGCGACCCTTTCAAAGCTAACGCTGATTTCTTATCTTAAATGAAACTCACTTGGCACTGCGGCAATGGCGGCAAAGCGAGCAAGCGACTTCCGTTTCCGTTGCCGGGCTCACAGCGAGCGAGGGAGAGGGAGAGAGAGAATGTCTAAAAGGGAATCGTTCACTTTGATTCTTTTACCAGCTCTTTTGTGGGTCGCAGTCAGGTGCAGGTTTAATTAATTTAATTACAGTCTAAGCATAATTTAGTGGGCAGCTGCGTGAACTTCGTTTAGCCCCAACCCCTTCCCCCGTCCCACTTCGCTTCGGAGTTGACTTCAGGCTAATCGATTTGGCCATTGCTCGCCAGTTGCCTAATGAGCCCGACACCGTTTTGTGGACGCTCATTGATGTGAGCATACTTGAAAAATAAGTCAAAGTCTTAAAATAAACTCAAATTTAATTACATATATTTTTCTCATTTAATTGTATGAAATATGCATTGAGGTCTTCTACTTGTAAGTTAATTATTAGCTTAAACTGAACTCTATTCGACTAAATGTAATATATTTATTATGCATTCATTTCAGCAACTTGCTTTTAATTAGACTCTATGTTATAAAGGCGAGTGCAGAAAAGTATGCAGAAAATATTTTCAACTTTAATTTGTCTTGCCATTCGCTTTTCTTCTGCTCGTCCTGCAGTTGCTCCACACGTTCGCCTCATAAATAATTCTGTAATTATTTCTGAGCACAAACACATACCCACACAGGCACAGCCGCAACACAGCAAACAATTTTATTATAAGTTTTTATATACGCCCAACTGAAAACAATAACACCCAGACAAGAAAGGGTCTACAAACTGCAGCTAGCTTGACTTGGCGATACCCTGCTTAGGGTTGCATTTTACAAACGATGAATATAGATTTTTTACAAACTCTCTAAAGATATAGTTGGCTCATTGTATTAATCAGGTACTGATTACTGATTTTTAATAAGTAACGAAATGCTTACTAATTGAAAATACTGAGGACAACTATTTTTAATTATGTGAAATAAATTATAATTATAAAATGTGAATACCCAACAATACATATTTTAAGATATAAATAATTAATTTAATTTTCTATTAAAGAACAAATCTTCCTCAATATTAAAATGATCCAATATTCACTAAATCAAATCGTTTAATTTTTCAGTCTATTATAGTCATAAATATCAGGGACTTAAAATAACTGTTATTGCTCAAAATTTAACTATGTAAAAAAATCACATAAAATAACAAAAAAGTCTAAAATAACTCTTATAAAAACTGAAGAAGTTAAAATCAAAACTAACTATTCTTAAAGTCTAATTTAATAAAAATCAAATTAACTCATTACTTTTAAGGAAATAATAAATATCAATATTATTAATTATTTAACATTTTTATTTTCTTAATCACAAATAAGTTTTGAAGTATGATTTATAAAGTTAAAGTCTTTAAGTAATTATTAAAAGTGATATTTCTTAGATATTTCTGATAACAGTTTCGGTCCCTGATAAACATAATTTAATATACTAAGCAACACTCTTGTGCAGCTGACTTTTCCAGGGTATCTGACGTACTTACCGCATGCTCTTTCGCACTTCCTGCGGCTCAGGTGGCCGCGGCCGATGTCGACAGACAACAACGATGCCGGCCACGATAATTGACGTCACAACGACGACGCCTATCGCCACAACGGCGGCGAGTATCAGCAGCGTCGACTGCTTCTCCGGTCCGCTGCCAATGCTGGCGCCAGCGCCGACGCCGACCGCGGCGCTGCCGCCGACGCCGCTGCCAGCGATGCCGTTGCTGCCACCGCCGCCATGATGCGTGGTTTCCGCGGGCGTTGGATCCTCCGAGAGTATGGATTCATCTATAAATGGGAACGCAAGAATAGTATTGTAGTTTCTTTGACTTTTGCTGAGTGGGGAGGAGGGAGGGGTAGGGGGAGGAAAGCACAAACACACAGAATGATTTGTTATTTGCCTGAAATTAGTTTGATACGCGCGCGAGCCGAGTTTTCTCTCTTTCTTTATGCCATTTATTTATTTGTTTTGCTTCACTGTTTTGTCTGTACTGGGTTTTGCTTAACTGATTGCTTTAACTGTGTTTGTATTTGTATTTGTACTTATATTTGTGCGTGTGTTGTCTTTGTTGTTGCCGTGGCAAATTGTGTTGAAAATTGAAATTAGCCAAATTGGACGACGTGAGGGTCGCCAAACATCGACATCGACATTGGCCTTGACTTGGCTTTAATTGCCATGCTGCTGTCGCCCTTGTTGCCAATCAAGCATCCTATTGCCAGAGATTGCCAAAAGCTGTGGCAATTATTTAGAACATGGAAACGGCATTGTTTATATTTATTAGATTTTTAGCAGAACAAAATAAAATAAAATGAATGAAAATAAAAAGATGAGCAAGCGGAAATTGTGCTCTCTGCGTGTTCTCAGTCTGAGCCTGATGATCCCTGTGGCAAGATTTATGCGATACATTCGTTTATGTCGGCCCAAACCTCACCTGCCACACCTGCTGCATTTCCGCTCCATTTGCGAGTTGAAACACTGCCAACAGTGGCAAGTAGCAAGTGGCAAGTGGCAAGTGGCAAGTGGCAGAACGAGCATTTAAGTGGAAATTGCCTACACCTGCGGCTCAATTTAATTTGCTGTTGTTGTTGCGGCCTTTTTCATTCAATTTTCTTGGTCCATTCTCTTATTAGCCCGTTTCTCTCTTTTAACCAGTTGCTTACGGTTTATTCGACATTTCACTTTTGGCTTTTGACATTTAACTGTGACTTTTGTTTTTTAGCTGGCAGTTATTTGCTTTCTGATTCGACGGAAAATCAAATAAATTTACCTGTACCTGCATTTATTATTATTTTACGTTTTTTTTTTTTTTTTGGCATAAACTGATTTAAATCAGCAGCGCAAAATCAGCGTCAAGTGTCGACGGATTTGCTATTATTCACACGTAAACATTTACACTCCACGTTGACTCCTGTCTTTACAATTTATTACCGCACACACTCAAGAACGAGAGCGAGAGAGTGGGAGAGATAGATGGCAAGAAATCCCAAGCAATGTGTAAATAATAGAAAGCTGCGTAGGCGTCTGTTAAAACTTCGCATAAATTACTTGTACTTGAAGCGCAATGGATCCTTCGGGGGATCCTTTTTGCAGTCCTTGGCCTGGCTGTGTCTATGGCTCTGTGGTCATTACAGTTATTGTGCCGAGGCCTGAATGGTCGCATCGCTGTTTGGTTCTTAATGCGACCGCATAATGCTGACAGAGACTGTAGGCGACTCTGTCTCTTGACTAACCCATTCATTTGGTCACCGAGAGAAACTAAAAAGGAAACTTTAGATTGAAGTGGTCTACTCTCTCTCTCTCTCTCTCTCTCTCGTTTAATTGAACATTTGCGTATCAAATACAATTAGGTGCATTAAATTGGGCAATATGTATGTGTGGTTTATGGTCAACGCACCAAAAATGGCCAAACAATGTGGTAGAGAGACGCAGTCGGTCTCTGGTTTGTTTGCTTGCTTGCTTGCAAACGAAATGGAAATGTAAATGAAAACGGTAATGGAAATGCAGATAAAAATAAAAATCAGCATGAAAATAATGACAACGTTGTTGTTGTTGCTGTTACGCACTGCCAGAGTGCGAAAGCGAATGCGAATACGAGGCGAACAATAAAAGCAAAGTGTCTACGGCGCCCCGTTAAGCAAAACGAAAATTGAAGCAATTTCGCTTTTGCCTTTGCTCGATGGCTCTGAAATAAAGAAAGGCAATGCCAATGACACACACCCCATACACACACAAACACACACACACACGCACTTATACACTTACACTCACACACTCATGTTAAGCATGGGGTAAAATGAAGAGGCTGTCGTGGCACGCCCTTGCGTATACGTAATATGCGTATGCGTGCTACGCTTTCCTTTCCTCTCTCTCTCTCTCACTCTCTCATTGATGGAAAATGCTGTAATGCTTTACGCATCGCTGCATTACTCAGTCAGTGGATTAGAAAAGGGCGTCCTCAACGCCCACAATGGCAGGCAAGACCTGCCGCCAGGACATCAGGTTTTCCTTTCGTTTCTTTTTTTTCTATTTTCTTTTGCTGCCAAAGACATGTGCACAGTTTTCGCGGCGGCTGATTGAAGACGTTTTCCTTGAACTTGCGTTGATTTGAAAGTGCAGTGAAGCATTGAATTAGACACAGCCACGTCGATTGTGTGCAGAGAGAAGAGAGCAGAGTGAACAGCCATCAGCAACATCAGCAACAACCCAACTCAGTCAACTTTATTGACTTGGCCAAAAAGTGACCCACAACTGGTAACTGGCAACTGGCAACTTGGCAGCAGGCAAATTCAGCTTTTGGCAATCGGCGAATATTCTTGCACACTTTATTTGGACCAGAGACCAGACCAGAGATGCCCAGAGTTGTTTGCGAGTGTCATTTTTTTCGTTCTTCTTTATTTTCTCTCTTGTCTCGGGCACTTCTCGGGTTATTCGTTTAGTCGGTTATTCGGTTATTTTCGGAATTTCGGGTACTCACCATATGGTCCCAGTTGTGCAGCCACGCGCACACGTTCAATCACCACCGGCGGCTCGCTGCGTCCCTTGGCGTTAACGGCATAAACTAAAAATTGATATTCACGTCCCGGCTCTAAATTATTCAAACGAAATTGTGGACTGTTCTCCTGCATGCGAAAGATGGGTGCAGATGTAGCCTGAAAAGAACACAGCAGATAGCCAGAAAAAGATGCGATATAGTTGAAAACAAACTAGTTGAAAATGGGTACACTCGAGCGAACTCGACTGTGGCAGACCTTGTACTTACTTTGTACAAAAATAAAACTTATTACACACAAAATATTATATGTATTCAGGATATTATTATTAAATTTACACAATGTGCAGAAAAAATGGCAACGACTCAGCATTAAAAAAGTCAAAAATGCTTAAGACATTTGTTTTCACTGTCAAAATTCTTAAAGGGCCTCGACAATCATTATATTTGCGGAGGAGGAACTGAAAAATCGCGCTTTAATTAAGTCTATCGAACTTGGTTTAAGAAAATGCGGGATTACCGAGCTTCTGACACAACGCTTGATTGATTTTGTCCCAGAATCCCGGATTTTT
Organism: Drosophila limbata; assembly: GCA_963924055.1. Taxonomy (NCBI): domain Eukaryota; kingdom Metazoa; phylum Arthropoda; class Insecta; order Diptera; family Drosophilidae; genus Drosophila; species Drosophila limbata. The sequence continues at coordinate 7,495,698 of OZ001352.1, forward strand.
TATTTAAAAATGTAAAATTGCATATGCGAACATCTAAAAAGTGTTTTCAAGATTTGGAAGACTTCAGAGATTCGGACCTTATCCTTTATTTTATTGAGATCTAGGTGTCCGTACAGACAGATGAATATATTCACTAAAATTTACACTTACCAGATTTTATTTTTGATAACCCTTTATACAATCTAAGTGCAGGGTCTAAAAACAAGGCTACAAACATATCACAACTCTCCTCGGTGCTATCTGTTTTAAAATGATAACCAGTTGACAGTCTGAGATACAACGTATACTTAATAATATGCTGGACATATGGCTGTAAAGTATGTCATGTTTATTTGTTGCCAAACTTTTGGGACAACAAACACAACACAACACACATAAATAATTATTCATGCCTAAAAAAGTGCTTTTAGCTGAAGTAGAAGTAGTTGGTAAGGGAAAGGGGGAGGGAGACATTGCTCTGTGCAGGACGTTGTCTGAAATTTAAAACTGAATATCCGTTTGCTGTAATGGGACACAATCGAGTGAGCTTCGTTGGTTACGCACAAATTCCCACTCAAGTAAGCGTAAGTAATTTATGTTGTCCTTGCGGCGCATTTGCCACCCGCTCATCCACTCAGCCTCAAAACCACCCAACCACTGAACCACTGAGTGCCCAAGCTGCTGTCAATGTGCCTCCCACTCTCCTCCCACTGCCATTTTTATCTGGCATACAACTTTAAAGCTGCCAACTGTCCAACATTGGTCAACGTTCATGTCCTGCTCGTCTCCTGTCTCCATCCCTGTCTCGCTTTCTATCTGCATCTCTGTCTATTTCTTTGCGCTTGGCTACTTTGCTAATAAACTCGACTCGGCTAACGCTGCATGAGCAAACAGATCCGTCTCCTCCCTCCCTCTCCCTCTTAAGTTGCTGAAAGCAACAAAATGAAATGAAATGAAATTTTCATATGATATTCTCTTTTACGAGTGACAGAGATAATTTAATAACTCAGCATGTGTTTGCCATTGGCTTATGAATGAGACGAGACGAGTCCGAGGTCCGGTCTGTCCACTTGGTTGGTTAAAATGCCACGCCCACTCTCGCAATGGCAACTTACAGCATTAATTACGTTGCCCTTTTTCCGCTTAAAATGATCCGAAACTGAACTCAACTGAACTCAACTCAACATCATATTTATTAATAATTCAAGCAGAAAAGTCAGAAAGAACGAGCACACTAATTGACCATATGGATATCGAGTTCCTTTACTTAATTTTAATTCAATCACAAGTTTATCCTTTCCTGTCAACTGCATGGCGGCTTTGTTGCTTTTGTTTTTTCTCCATTTTCTTCACTCACCTGATCATTGAGCGTGGATATCTCGTTGTCGTTTTGGCCAAGTGTCTCACCAAACTGACCTCTGCCCCCCGCTGCCGACTCGCTGGCATACAGCAAGTCTCCGCCCACAACCTCGAGCATGAAGTATTGAGAGAGTCCGCCATCGCTGCCCGCCACACAGACCACCTCCAGGACGGTGTCGTTCCTCAGCTCACAGGCCTTGGGTGCCTCGGGAGCATCTACAGATAGTTGGATAAAAACATATTAATATTTTTCATTTTATTTTAAATTTATTTAACAATTTAAAATGATAATGGTCAGGACTTTTTATAGCCGATGTCTATTAAATAAATTAATAAAATAAATATATGTGAACAATTAATTTTATATGCAATGTTTAAAATTTTAAAATGTATATTTGTATTTTATAATTCTGACTTTTCTTTGATATTTTTATTTCTTTTTTTCAAAATTTCGAAGTTTAAAATGCTTAATATAATTTCTCATGAATTCAACTAACTAAATTTATTTAAATGTTTAAAGATAAAAAATTGAATGTTTGTATTTTATAATTAAGACTTTTCTTTGATATTTTCTTATATTTTTAGTTGATATTAAATAATTGAATAAATTAATGTATAATATATAGACAGCTGCTATACATATATTTATAAAAAAATAGACATGTGGAATTGAAGACATAAATAAATAATTACTCATAGTCAGAGTCATAAAGGCTGCCATATTGTAGCATAATTTGCATGTGAATTTGGGCACTTTGTCCAAATAAAGGTGTGGCTAAAGACACGCCCACAGTTTGCATTAATAATGGTCAAATTTGGCCCATAGACACGGCTAATGATGGAGCGCAGGCCGCATTCTCTCATGATTATTTGCCAGAGTTTCAATATGCATGCAACTGACTGTGCAACAAACACACACATCTACACACACCCATCCAAGTAACCAGTTATGTAAGTAGATCCTTAGGTGTGCATAATAGATGGACTAAGACCGACATCGAGATCGACACCAAGACCAAGACCGACACCGATGGCGTCTTGTTTAAACTACACACAATGTCGACAGACAGACAGACAGACAGACAGGTAGCAATTTCCTCCATCCGTACTTACTTGCTGGCAATATGTGGACGAGACATGGCGCCGTTTGTCTGCCCACCACATTGCTGGCCCAACAAGCCAGAGTTATTAACTCCGAGTCGGTTTGCGGTAGATACGTCATAGTGCTGGTCAAACCATTCGATTGTATCCTGGAGTTGAGCACCTGCAAGCATAGGAAAGAGAAAAAGAGACACGAGAAAGGATTAGCAACGTTGGCGAAAAGCATTGAAGCCAGGCAAGCATAAGTACATAGTATATTTCAAAAGGCAAATACGTTTTATTGCAATGCAAATACAGTTGGATAAGTCCCAGCTTCACTCGACTCGACTCGACTCGAATCCAGTCGAAGTCGAGCCGAATCGAGTTCAGCTCAGTTCAGCAGGGACTCTGCTTCTCTCTGCACATTTTCAAATAACTTTTGCTGTAAATGAATTACTTTATTTATTGTGCACAGCTGTCCCAATCCTTGGCTGACTCACATGCGAATCTCTTAGCAAACTGTGCAGTTTTACTAGTCAGTATAGTCCGAGCTTAAACTCCTGCCTTTAGCTTTGCATTTCAAATGAAAAGTTGCCTCACAAACCAAAAACAACTCTTTCTGGCATTGGACAGATGCTTCTTCTATTTCTTCTTCTATTTCTCCAACTCTTCCAGCACAATTTATGCGTTCTGATTAAATTTTAATTTAGTCACGTACCAAAGTTGCTGTGTCTGATATTCGTTTTGGCCTTTTGTTCGTTCATTGTTGTGCCATTGTCCCACAATCACAATCAGAGTCCAAGTATTTAACACAAGTTTTGCTAATAGCTGTGCACCTTTCTCAGCTTTCAAGTGAATCAATAATAATTCCAGTCAACTGCAGCACGTCGTCGTCTATAGTTCTATAGTTTCCCCGTGCGTAATTACAGTTCCCAAGTCAACTTTTTGGGGCCACAACTTTCAGTCTACAATTGTGAAATAACCTCTCTGTCTTTCTCTCTCTCTTGCTCCCTGTCTCGCTCAGAGTTAACACTTACCGGCGACACGTTGCGTGTATTGTTGTAGGTCCAACTGAATCTGACCGACTCGGGCGGATCGGCGTCAACCTCGCATTTGACCTGTATTGAGTGCATGTTGATGGCTCCAATGGAGGTTTGCTCTGTGCCCGGTTTACAGCGCGGCGAAACTGAAAAATACAAACACAAATCACAAGGGGGAAACAGGCAAAAAAAATACATATATAAAAAAAAGAGTCGTTAAGCCGCATAAAAAAGTTTTCAATTTTTTTTTCATTTTTTTTAAATTTCCTTTCAGCTTTTGAAATATGAACAGGCTTGAACTCCCGCTTGATTCCCTGCATTCCTCCACTGCCCCCCTGTTTTTTTTATGGAAAACGAAGCAAACAGTCTGCACGTCTCTGGAGCTTAGCAAGAATGCCGGAGAATACACAAAAAGAGGCTAAATCCAAGAGGAAGTCGAGCCTGATACATAGCCTTGGGCATAGTAATTAACATGTTTCCGTTTCATGAACGTGAGGACTTGTTCTTGTTTTTTATTTTACTTTTTTCCATTCTGTTTCTTCTGCAAATGCATAAAAGATGCGAGTGTGTGTGTGTGTGTGTGTGTTAAGCAAGTATTGAAGAAGATGTTGTCGAGTTAACTTTCACTTGACGCTGGCTGTGAAATGAGACCAGATACGAGTTTATTCGCATACACGGAAGTTGTGCTCTAGCCCAGGGCCAAGTCTATCTCTGAGAACATGCATACACATATACATACGTACAAAAAACATACAGGTGTACACGCACACATATATGTAAATGTATCTGTGTTGAGACTACGTCGTTGAAAGCTTCCCCTCTTTAAAATGTAAGTCACGCCAAGGCTGATAAGTATTTGAAGCTTTATTACTTCTTGGCGCTGTTATCACAAACTCGACTGCATTTCAGCACAATATGCTACTCTCTCTCTCTCTTTCTCTGTCTTCAACAATATCGCCCTCTCGTTCAACTTGTTGCTCCATTTAATGCGAAGAGTTATGTGCGCTTGAAACTTTCATAATTCCAAATATAAACTACTTAAACTGTCGTATAGCATAAGAACGCATTTTCGACTTTGCCCGGCACTGAAAATGCATCGGTTTCCTTTGTAGAATTTCAGGACAAAAGTACAAAATAATCGCTAAAAAGAAATTTGGTTTACACACAACAGAAAAAAAGTTTCTAAAAGGTGAACAAATTGTTATCAATTTGCTGTAAGATAAGCTTCACTTATGGATCAATTGATTTATTTGGCTCATTCGTCGCTTTATGCAATGCACATTAATCACAAGATGAAAAATTTGCTGGCGTTTTTCCCCAAAAGGGAAAAGCGCGTGAGGTTTATGAACAAAATGTTGGCAGTTGGCAAAAATTGCCAGTTAAATTTATAGACAAAAGTTTGCAGTGTGTAAATCAATGGCGGTTATTTAGACTGCGGCGGCAACAACAATTTCACAATTGTAAACAAGCACACGCACGCACATAGCAAACACACACACACACACACACACATATATATATATATATATATATATATATATATACACACACACAGTTATGGGTTTGGCCATGCATCATTTCTAAGCAATTTCCTCATCCGCTGCTAAAGTTGGCAACTTTAATTTTTTGCTGTTTTGTTGTTGCTTTGCTTGCAGCAAGTTGATTTTATTTCGCAACTTCCGTTTCCGTTCCGCCAAGTTTATTCATCATACTGGAATGTTGCCGCCGCTGTTGCTCTATAGCAATAAAATTGCTACTACTCGCATATTGCGGCTGTGTCAGCGGCAAAAGCTGCTTACTTACACTGCACTTTCAGGGTGAGGCTGGAACTCCGTGTCTCCCCCTCCGTGTTCGTCGCCCCGCAGGCATACGCCCCGGCGCTCTCCCGCTCCAGCTGTGTCAAGTGCATGATTTCCGTGCTCTCGCCAGACATTCGCATGCCCTGCAACAAAAACAAGAACAAGAACAGAAAAGAACAACATGAAAGAAAATATACCAAAAAAATGCAAGGAAAATGTTGCGAATGCATCTGCAAATTTTAAATTATATTACTTATATTTTATTTTTACTAGCAAAGTTGGATCTAAGTATATTAAATGCAATCCAAAGCTGCATTTAACGTAGGTTTTCCAACAGCCAGTTATAGAAAATCATCATTCAAAATTCTTTGACTTATTTGATTGCCTGACAGGCAGACTGACTATACATACAGTGGCTTACAGCTTATTACAACCAGCGCCTTCAAAAATGTCTAAGAATCTATAATATCGAAACTAAAAGGGATATCCAAATAATTTAAATGCAGGTTGTTAGTCTGATGCTTCAACTTATAAAATATGACTTTAATTATTTTTTTAATATTTTTCCAATGCTTTATAATAATTAAAAACCTAAAAATCAACCAAAAACAATGCAAAAATTGCAAAGAATATGTTACGAGTGCATCTGCAAATTGTAAACTATATATATCTATATTTATTTTATTTTTACTGGCAAAGTTTGATTTAAGTTTATTAATTGCAATCTAATGGTTTTTAACGGTCAGTGATAGAAAAGAATCATTCAAAACTCTTTGATTTCTGTGATTGACTGACAGGCAGACTGACTACACGTATTAATATCAACTAAATGATTCAAAATATTTATTATCTTGTTAAGCAAATTTATGACGTGGTGCTCAGTTAATTCAATATAAAAATAAATTAATATAGTTCTGAATTTACAAAAAGCATTTGCCTTCCGTTCATACTTAATAAAAATATGAAACATATCACTGCGAATGAAATATTTCAAATATTCAATTGAAAATATTATGAAATTCGATTTTCATCAATTGTTCAATTCTATTATTATTTTTTGCAAGCTGTGCTAGATTTTAATGAAAGAAAAACTGACGTTTCTCCTTCCCGACACCCTCTCAATCATCTGCATTCCAATGTGGCTTTGGTGGTATGAAAAAACAGTTTCAAATTAATTTTCCATAATTTTTCGTTTAACAGCATAAATAGAGTGTCATTTGTGCAGCTGTCAAAACTTGAATCCACTATTGCAATCATGTATTTAAAATATTTGCAGCTTGCATTTAACTCATGACTTATACCATGTATAGATATATGCAACAAGGTTATCACAGTCAGAAGAAACTTTTTAACATTCACTTGTAAACATTAAATTATTCTACTATTACAAAGTACAGGGTATTGTCAAGTCGATCTCTGGAGTAGCATTTACCGTTTTTTGAATTGAAAATTATTTAATAATACTTTGATAACATGTTAATTTGCCAAATGAATTAAAATGCAATGTTGTTTTTCATCAGACGCATGGAAAAAGCTAATTGCAGATGCATTACGCAATGCATTGCTAATGCATTTATTGCCGCATATTTAACAAACAACTGACAACAGGGTGCAGAAATTAAATGAATATTGCAAATATTATAATCATTATTATATTTGATTTTTTTTTTTATATATAGGAGCAAGTTGGTTGCTCTATATGATATAGAATTTCGAATTTTAGAATTTAAAATTTTTGAATTTTGGTTTAGTTTAGAAATTGAATTTTAAGCAAAGATTTAATAGACTTAAGGCCGTTTTTTAATGTACATATAAATTTTATTAAACATATGCATAATTTCAAATTTGACATTAATTTATATAATAAAATCATCGTTCGCATACAGATAAAAATAAATAATAATAATGAATATACAAAGATTGGCAACATTTTCCTATCAAGGATTTTAAATTGTATTAAATCACATATTACCTTTATCGTCTTTATAATCAACTAACTAATCACTAATGTCTAGACTAATGCCAGAAACTTAAATTGAATCATTAAAATCATTCATAAAGGAAAAAAAAGTTTTTAGAATACAAGATAAAACAAAAAAAAGCTCTAGTTACCTACAAATTTAGGACAAGCTGACAACTAAAGAAACTGACAAAGTTTGTTTTCATTCTCCCAACTGTTGTTAATGTAACCTTTTGTGAACATTTGGCGCATCGTTTTTCACAATTTTTGGCAATTTTGTGTGTGTTTTGTTTGGCAAATGGCAAAAGGGCAAAAAGGCAAAGATCGCACTGCCTTAAATATTGAAAAGTTTCTGATTTTTGGCCACAATAGCTTGCGAGTAATTTGTTAAATGCTCAGCTTGAGAATGCCGAAAGAACCGAAAGGAGGCGAAGAAATATGATTTTCAGCTTAGCCATGAAAAATGATGATGTGTTCATGTGAACAAAACTGTCAAAGGATGTCAAAACCTTGCCGTTTAGTTATAACAACAGCACAATACATCTTGGGACGAACAATGATGGTCAAGCTTTGTGGCTTTAATGCGATTATGAATGAATGGCGAGTCCTGTGGATCGCTTAATTGGCAGCTGATGTGGTTACATTTTCGAATCTGAAATCTAGTTTACTTGCCGTATGATTAATGCTTTATTAATTTGCAATAAGAACTGGGCTTCAATTAAGGGCAGTTGGCAGAAGCAATTATATATGTACAGCGTACACACAAATATCTGATATATCAAGTATACGCACAGTAGTTCAAATTTTATGGTGGCTTTGCCTTAACTGATAGTTAACCCAATAGACCACATATTTTGCGCCTTGAGAGTGTTGAGCCTTGCCCGCAGCGTTTGAAATTTTGGAGTTGCAAACAATTCCGGTAAATTAAATTAAACCGCAAACTGTCTGCTTAAGTTGCCGCAGGAATGTCGACAGCAGCTGCTGGGGCGAAACCTAAGCAATTGATAATAAAAATTGCCAAAAGTGTCTGGCTACTTGATAGGCGTCAGCAGATGAGGCAGATGTCTTGAAAATCTGTGGCATACTTACGTTCTTGAACCAAGAGTAACTGGTAACCGGAGGTCTCGCATCCGCACGGCACTTGAACGTGACATTTTGGCCCTCGGCACGTGTAACCATACGGCTGGGATCCTCGTTGGCCAAGTGCACCGACACCGTGGGCGGATCTGCAGGCAAACGAAAGAGAAGAAAAAATCGAAATAAAGTAAAAGAGGCAAAGTGTGTGAGGTTGGTTGGGGCGTCAAATCTAATGAGCGCTTCAAATAGCCAAATAATAAACGCAAATGGCTCATAAGGTGAGCCCGGCCAGAGTTGGCCATTGCGTAATGTAGTTAACTCAAGCTGCTGCTGTCGTGTCGCCTTCTTCCACTGGTCAGTCTGAGTTTGCCTCAAGGGGCAGTTCTCTTCTTCTTCTTCCCTCGCTTTGTTGTATGCCGCTTGGCTGCACATGCCTTACAATGGGGCAGGCGCACGACGGCCTGCTTTTTGGCCATAAGCCAAATGGGTCTATTAGTTACGGTTGTAAAAATCTAATACGCGACCGACAGAAACTGGCGCCAACAGCGCGTCATATCCGGCCGCCATCTTGTGTGCGGGCGTGAGACAAGCCTATGGCGTCTCTTCACGTCTCTCTCTCTCTCTCTCGACAAAAATTGCTGACGTTTATGTTGAATTATTAAAAATGCCGCACTAAACTAAATAGAAATCAAGTTCGGCCTGAGGTCGTCGAGAGCAAAAGCAAAAGCATAAGAGCAAAAGCGCTTCTTGAGCTTGTTCTGAGTGCAGGTAATTTAATTTCGTTGTTGCTGCTTGTTGCTATGGCAGGAGTAATGTAAATCGGAAGCCGGAAGCGGATGTTGCCAATATTATGAACGGGGAGCGGAGGGAGCTAGGCGAAAAACGAGTACAGGAAACATAACAGTGAAAATTTAATCAAGCCAAGTCAAAAGCAGTCGCAAAGCAAAGCAAAAGGCCAACAAGCAATAACCGCAACGAACAATCATCATGATGACAGAGAAGATGATGATGATGATGCTTATGATGATGATGATGACAGCATGACTGCATTTCATAAGCTGCTTAGAGGCGGACCAACAGGTGAATCTGTGGCCCTGGGGCCAAGAGTCGAACCATGGCCAGGAGTAGGCCTAGAGGGGATCGAGAGAAAGAGAGAGAGAGAGAGAGAGAGAGAGAAAGAGAGGAAGAGTTGCCCTAATCAAATTATGTTGTTCTGGCCCTAATACGCTTCTAATTGGACTTGCCTCGACGGAAGGTACTTCCAGCAAAATACGCACACCAAAGCAGTTCACACACCCACACATACACGCACACTGAGCTAAAGCTGTGAGCAGCACACACATAAGCCTCTCACTCCCTTTGTGTGTGTGTCGCTTTGTTGACATAATTGAAAGTATGGCCAGAGTTCATTCAGCAGCAGCCACAGTAGCAACAGCTCAGATCTCAACCAGATAAAACTCACAAATGTGCACATGTATGTATGTGTTTTGTATGTTTGTGTGTGTTGCATGTGTGTTGTACTTACATGCCACACGGATAATTCGCTTGTCCTCAATGGCGCCGCCGGAGAACCAAGGATTCGTAGCGCGACACGTCAATTCCGCATTGTCGTTCTCCGATGTCACCTTCAAAGTCAAAATGCTGGTGGTGATATTTGCATCCTGAAAAGGAGAAAATAATACAATAAAAATATGTTAATAAATACAAAATACAACAAGTGAGATGACTAAAGTCGAGTTTTCGAATTTAAAAGATCTTTAACTTAATTTAAATAAATGTAAATGGTAAATTTTAAAATTAAATGGTATACAATATATAATGTATTTAATCATTATTGATAACAATAAAACATAATGTTTATCCTTTAAAAAAGTAGCGTTCAATCACTTTAACCATTTTTATATTCATTTTTTTTAATTCAATTTTAAATTCATATTTATTTGTTGCTTCTGTGCAATAAGCAGCTGACAATAAATAAATTAACTGATTTCTTGCTTTAGTTATCCCGATTAATGGGTGTAATAATTATACACAGAACTCGAAGAACAACAATATTAATAATCTGACTGTTTCAGTTTAAAGTGCAAGGAACATTTCGTCTGTCAGACTTTGCAACATGTGTGTTGGCCTGGCCTTCAACTCGTTGGAAACCAAAGCGATGTCTTTAATAAGCAGCTACACTCTGTTGTGTCTCTGTGATTATGCCAAGCTCTAGTTTGCTTGACGTCAAGTCAAGGACTGGCCAAAAATGTTCATGTGTCCACGACATCAATATCAGTTTGGGGCTCGAATCTTCAGCAAATTACAAGTACCATGGCACAATTAAATTCCTAAAAAGTCAACTGAAAAACTCAAAAAGTCGTTTAACTAGGGGAAACCTACAAGCGAGAGCTCTGCCTTTGTGCAGTCTCAGAAATGTTCTTCTCTTCCGGACAAGGAAGTAAATTGTGTTGAATATGCAACTCAAGGCTGCTTAATTTCTGGCCAGTTACAGAGAAATGAAAATGAAATGTTCTCTTCACGCTTGCCACATAAATTCAAATAAAAATTCGCACATTAGTCGAGTCAATGTCCCGGCGTTCAGTGCAAATTTGTATAGCTTGACTTGAAAGTTTTCGGCACTGCACTTCATCAAAGTAGTCTAAAGGGACAGCTCTAAGTAAAGGCAGATTGGAGAGGGAAGGGGCAGGGAAAGGGAAAGGAAGGGAGCCAGCCAGGCGGACGACCACTTGAAGTCAACTTCTCTTCTCTCTCTCTTTTTGACTGCTGTAAAAAACTTTCACGTCGCCTTTTAGGGTCACCCAGTGGTCTAACATTGTTGTTGGAGCTGCACTTTAGAGGTTATTAAAGCGTTGCAAAGTTGTATTCACTGGTGTGTGTGTGTGTGTGTGTGGTACTGCTATCAAATGTCAAACGTAAAAAGCCAGGCAGAAAAGTTGCCGTTGTCGTTGCTTTTGGACTGAGAGTTGTCGTTGTCGTTGTCATTGTCATTGTCGTTTCTGCTTTTATTGCCAAATTCTGGCCAAATTCGTTTGACAATTTGCAGCAATTTGATATGAATAAGGTTGGGGAACACTCACCTCCTTATCACTGTGCAGCGTGACCTCGGCATTGCGTATGGGCTCACCATCCAAGAGCCAGGTTATCTTGGCCGCTGGATACGAACCCCAGGATTCACAACGTATGGCCATCGGATGTCCAGCTGTGAGCAGATCATTCGGTGTGAGGATCTTCACTCGAATGGGTTTCACTAAAATAATAACCAAATAGTTAGCCAGGTTTCATTGTTCGTTTGCTTAACACTTACGATGCACTTGCACGGTGACATCTTTGGTGACGGGTTCGAGGAGACGAGTTCCTTGTGCTCGGCACTCGATGCGCGCTCCATAGTAGTCCCGTGTGGTGGTGCCAATGAGCAGCTGATTCACCATGACAGTGGCCCCCTCCTCCACTGAGGTGTGACTGGTGCCGATCAGCTCGTTGCCATCCCGCCACCAGGTGACCTTCGGCGGTGGACGTCCTATGAAAAGCAACAAAGAAGTGAATGAGCAACGAATGGGAGAGTTGGAAAGCTGTCATCGCACTTTGGGATTTTGAAAATTTATTTTATTATAAATATAAGAGATTCTTAGATTTGATTGATACATTTTTTTCACAATTTATGTACTTTTATAAGTCACCATTATGTATTTTGAAGAGCATTTTGAATAAGTTAGGCAAATTCACTCACAAATTGAATTCATATTTATTTGCCAAATGTTTGATTAATAAAAAATGTTATTTTTAACAAAAAAGAATACATATAAAAATGAAACCATCGTTTCTCAACACGTTTTTTCAGAAATACATATTCTGGGAATTTCACATCTCATTCCATTTGCTAAAGCAAAGTGAAAGCAGAAAGTAAAGCAGAAAAATAAATTCTCAGAAATACTTTGTTTTTTTGTGGTTTAATTTTTGGAAAATTCTCATTTAGGCAAGAGCTTTGTGGCTTGTTTAACTTGTCTGCACCAGTTCGTGCAATTCAATATTAAAATCTACGTTGTTAACGTTGTACACAAAATAATATTGAAAATAAGAAGAAACGAGTGTTGTAGCTTCCTTTCAGATAATTAACGAGTTTTCATTAAAATCATTTTAAAAGTTATTGTAGATATACAATTTTTTTTTTTATCGAAAATTGTCTATATGTCCCACTGCGTATTTTCAATTGGCAGCCAACTGTCCTACGAAATGTGGGCGAAGGTCGCTGCCACATGTGGCACTCAATTGACAGGATTGCTAGGTAAATAAAGCGCTGCGGTGGAAATGGGCAACTGGCAACTAACAATTGTCATCTGGCATTCCGAATGGGTCAAGTCAGACAGGGCAGACAGCTGCCAGCTGTTACCTGTTACCAGTTACCGCCTTCTACATCCTGTTTCACTTACCTCCCCTCACTTGACAGCAGAGAAAGAGCTCGTAACCCTCGCGGAATGGTCCTGCCATCTGGGAGATCTCCTTGCCCTGGGCATCAAAGATGCGAGGCTCCTCGGGAGGCACTACAAAAAGAAGACACAGATAAAACAAGCGAGAAAGGTTGTTGTCGAATTCCCGACTATAGGATACCCGTTACTTATTTAAATAAATATAAAATATTTTGTATTGCATACTTTTAGGCACATAAATTGCTCCAAACTTAAATCTGCCATTACTACCGTTCTGTTTGGCCCATCTTGTTGCCATTAAGTAGGTTGATAGCTTATAATAATAGATAACGGTGGTTTGCAAAAAATACGTTATGTCCTAAAAATTGTGCGTGTGGTGGATTTTCGCTATTTACGAAGGCGGAAAGGACCAAAAAATTTACACAAACTTGATATGCGTGGCGTTTATAGAAGTCTGCGTGTCAAATATGGTTGATTTAGCATCAATAGTCTCTGAGAACTAGGATCTCACACGGACGGACAGACAGACAGAGGGACATGTTGATGCTGATTAAAAATATAATATTTAAAGGGTCAGAGATGCTTCCTTCTCCCGGTTACATACATTTTAGCGAACACAATATACCCCTTAACCTATTATTTAAAAAGATTTAACAAGGGGGCTTCAAACTCACCCACTAAAGTCAGATTGTGCCTAAAGTTGCGAGTGGGCGAGTTGAAGAAATCGATGCGACAGCGATAGACGCCGCCATCCTCGGGCTTAACGTCCTTAATCTGTAGGCGCGAGTCCTTCGGATTATCGCCGATGCTAAAGAACAAACGTTGACCCAGATCGCTAGCTATTGCCGCATGTGGCGCCAATTTCACGTTGCCACCTCGCGAGTCCAGACTGCAAAAGAAGGCAAATGGTTAGGTGTGAATTTAGTGTGTGGGCGTGGCAAACAGACAGAGGGAAAGGAAGAGAAAGAGAGAGAGGGAGTGAGTGCGCTTATTATACATCATAAATAAACATATGCAGGCATCTCTGGGCCATTAGTTGCCTTGGCGCTCAGGTTGTCCTTCTGTTCCCATAATTTACGTCCATAAAAAATGACGCTCAATTTGTGTAAGCGTGTGTGTGTGTGAGTGTTTAAGTTGTATCTGTGTGTGTGTGTGTGAATTGTATTGCTGTTGCGTTTTTTCCCGGATTCGCCTTCACTTCGTGCCACGTCGCGACTTTGGCAGCTTTAGCGCAAATTGCAGCAATTTGTTGCTGTTTTAGCAAATTACTCTGTTTATTTCATGTTCGAGGGTCCAAAACACACTCCCATCCACTTGAATTTGCTGCAGTTGTTTATGATTATCGACTGCTGGCCAGTAGTTTACCTGCAACTACCGTCCTGCCACATTGTTGCTTCTTTAGCTGACACAGATCCCTGTTGATTGTTGTGGTTGTTGTTGTTGTTGTTGTAGTAGTTGTTGCTGTTGTTGGAGTGGTTGTGGCACGCAAAATGCCAATGCTGTTCTCCACTTGAAATGCGTGAGGCACATTGAAAATTTATCAAGTGAAATTTATAAAGCAAGCAACCTCTCGCTTGTATGTGTATGTGAAAATTTGCTACTCTTTAGCGACTGGCAACTGTAATCGGATGTGCTTTACATTTATTATAACAAAGTGGATTATGACGGCCTGGACGAGAGAGCATCCTTCCCACACACACACACACATACATGTCTTCCGGATCCTGCGCTAAAATGTTGTCGCCGGAATTCAGCCAAACGCACAAAACGAACGCAGCAAAAAAAAAAACGATAGAAATTTTACCTGTGGCACACTGAAGATTTGATACTCTTGAAGAGCTTTGAATTCACATTTTGGTGAAAATTAAAAAATGTTATTAGTGAGCATCGAATCGATTTTAAATACCTTTTACAAAGCCACGAGATAATAAACTGTGCTAAATGAATTAATGCCGTAGCGTTTATTTATTTTTATTTTTAATTATTTATTTATGGTTAGGCTAAAAGCAGCCGACACATAAATATAAATTTAAGTTAAACATTAAAATTGTAAATAACAATACTAATTGAAGTTTAAAGAAGAAAATTAATATATTTGTAGTTTAAATTAAAATAATCTTACGATAAAATAAATAAATGATATTAGAAATTAACGGATTTACTGAAAAATTCAAAAAATCTCTTTTTTTAGTCATAAAAATATTGAAGAAAGTAAGCGATTGCTAAGCTCAATTTTTTCCATAAAAAAATATCTGAACTCTGAATAAATTTCTACACACCTTGCCGTTCTTCTTTTCTTTTCAATTGATTCGTTCACAATCTGAAACTTCTACTATTCGTTATATATAATCGTAGTCCGACTTAAGCATAATTATTTCAGGATGTTTAAAACAAACCAAAAGCTCAAACTGCAAACAGTTCTTCAAAAGAGTGTTTAATTTTCAAAAGATCGTTACTATGACAGCTATAGGTGGCTTTGACACGACTATATATAAACTGAACTCTAAATTTTGTCTCAATTAATGCGTTACACCTAATACCCTTCGGTAGAGTATGAAAAGCAACGAAGTGAAAAATGCGCCAAATGTGATGGCAGCAAAGGATGTTGACGATTACTTGATGTTTTTGATGGATGGCTGTCGCCTGCAGGACGTGTGTGTGTGTGTGTGTGTGCGTGTGTATACGTGTGTTGTGTTTGTCCCACTCGGGTGTAACATTTCCGCTTGTCGGCAACACCTCAAGCCTCTGCCAGGCGTAGATGCTTCAACTAAATAGTTTCGCCAGTTTTTGAAATTGATTTGCACTCTTTCTCTCTTTTGCTCGCATTCTCCTTCTCAATCAACACTTACCTGTACAGCGGTATGCCGGTGGTATCCTTGAACCAAAGCAGCAGCTTTACCGAATCCTGCGGCGTTGGCGGCGTCAAATCGCAGGGCAGTTCGACGGTTTTGCCGGTTGCGGCCCAAACCAAACGTGCGGGTACTGCAACAGAAAGAGCACAAAACGAAAAAGCAAATGGTTTATTTTATTTTATTAGCAAAGCATGAAAATAAGGGAGAAGATGGCGAGGGGGGAAAAGGGGAAAAAGGAGGACAACCAATTGATGTTGTCAGGTAGGAAGCTGGCGCCGTTGATAAAATATATTTATTTCTTATTTGCACATCCTGCATGATTCGGTTGATTGTTTGTTATTTTAACACAATGCTTCCGCGTTTTGCTTTTGCTTTTTCTTCTGCGATTCGCGCACAGACACAGATACACTACAGAGGGGGGCTGGGTTCAGAATACGCCCGTTGACCCCCACGCCGTCGATGTCGTTGTCGTTGTTCGACTCTTCCGTTTGCCGGTTGTCGGCATCAACGTTGTCCTTGTCGTTGTCGCTGTCGAGTTTTGTTATTTTCCAAACGGAGAAACAGCGGAAAAATGAAGAAACTTGCATAAAAACAAAATATTTCTCTTTATGCTAGGCTGCCTTACCTTGAGCTTTTTGGGCTCGTGTTTTGTATTATTTTATTTCGACAGGGCAACCTGTAAAATTGTGACATTGCTTCCGCTCCAATGGTTTCTTTTATTTTTACAAGAGCCACCCACGAACCAAGCTATTGCTGTTCAATATACTTACACTAACAACAAAACAACAGAATTGTCCTGGGGCCACGTTACTCGCACCTACTGCAAATAATATGTGGATTTTAAAGTAGGCGGATTCAGCATTAGCTTTAAAATAATGTTACAATTTAAGTTTTTTAATGGAATTTTCACTTGACGAGATACCCTAAAAATCCGCCCAGTTTCGTACACTGAATTTTAACGACTGTCTCGGGACAAAAACCCCAAAAACAACAGTTTTACAAAAAACATTGCATTTATTTTGCAAAAATTTTTAAGATGCATTTTCACCTAATTTTTTGAAGTGGCTTCATTTGTATACCCTTTACACTGCGAGTGTGGGTAATATAATTTAAATTATAGAGATTTATAGAGTAAGAAGTTTTTCAGACTCTAGGCAATAGTTTGGCTAAGTGGGTTCCAGAATGTCTTCAAAGTCGTCAGATATAACTTTAGTAATATTATGTTGAATTTTGCTACATTTAATCATTTATGTACTTTTTAAATATTCATAACAATTGATTTAAAAACACAGAAAAAAATAGTTTGTTGCAGAAAAATACTAAGTAGTAAATGGATCAATAATCCCTTTCGAGTTTTGTTATCGGTGCATACAGGGTATCGCTTAGTCTAGCACACTCTAACTAGATTTTTTCTTGTGTCTGAAGGAGGGAGTTATATATTGTCTTTGCAACACTTTGATGTTCTAATGTTTTTTGTCGAAAGAAAAGCACAAATTTTAATCGCTACCTCAATTCCCTGCCTCTTTCACCACTCCCCCTGGACATCTGCACCACCTGCACCCAGTCACCTATCTGGTGCCATTACCTGCACTAGCAAGAGGATTAGCGAAACGCTAGCCGCAGCTTTGAGCATAAAATTTATGCAACACTCTCCCCGCGCACCACACGACAATGAAAGTATTAGAAAATTATTGAAATGCCACAACGCCAGGGAGAAAAGAAAAAGAGAGAGAGCCTGAAAGACAGCGAGAGAGCCGCAAAACCGCGGGACATTTGTTATATTGCATTGCATACTTTCCGGATTCGCTGACAGCTTGAGCTTGAGCAAAATGGCAAATATGGCAAAATGGCGGCAAGGCGACGAGGCAACTTCCGCTGTGGCAATTTGTCAACGCTTTGGCTTGTGGCAAGGCTAAGCAAATGTGCGCGCTGCAAAAGCAAGAGGCGACACCTAGTCGTAAATCCTTATGAATGGCCTCTGCATGAAAGAAACAGGCAAATGGGCAAAAGTCTTTAGTTTATATTTGCATAGCTGCTGCTGCTGCTGTTGCTGCGTTTGTTTGTCCGTCTAATTAGAGGCAATCAAGAAAACTGCAACAGCTTTGAAGTTGTCCAGCAGCTTGTGCCGTTCTCATTATTTCGCTCCGCTGATGATATCTATTTATAATTGACTGTGGCATATTCCCAGCTCGCTGGCGGCAATCGTCTGCCCATTTTTAATGATTTACGCATTCGTTTAATTCTTTTATTGGCAGCCCAAGGGACGATGACTTTGATGTCTGTTCC
The DNA here is from genome assembly GCA_963924055.1 of Drosophila limbata. NCBI lineage: Eukaryota > Metazoa > Arthropoda > Insecta > Diptera > Drosophilidae > Drosophila > Drosophila limbata. The sequence goes on from OZ001352.1 coordinate 7,513,557, forward strand.
GCATCCAAAATACGAGTTCAGTTGGCTCCTCTCTTGAGTTTTGAGTTCCATCTACCTGCATGCCCTCAACAAATGCTGCTAGTTCCCATTTTCCATTTCCCATTTCGTTTTTGATGTTTTGTTTTGACACATCGCATTATTTGCGACTATTTTTAGCCGCCTGTAAATTACTTAACACGAAGCAAAGCCGGCCGAGGGGACGAGTCACAATTGGAATTTTTGTCTACTTGAGCAAAGATATTCATTCATTCGGTGGTTCATTATTTAGGCATCGGTGTGCGTTTGACAGGCTCTCAACATGGATCAATTAATATCCATCGAATGTGTTGAGAGTGCTAAGAGTTTATGCCTCTATTCTAATTCCAAATCTAATTAAGGAAATGTTAAAAGAACTTTTATTAGTTCTCAAATACGGGCAGGCTATAAATAAATAAAAAAATTTTGGTTTATGAAGTTGATTTAGAATGAAATAAACCATATTTTCATCACCTTTTACTTAAGGTCTTAGTTAAGTTCCCATTTTATGTGAGTTTGCCTTCTGCTTTGAGTTTGCAATATTATCTTAAAGTCGAAAATTTGGCATGCTTTTGCGCAGATATTACGCATACGCAGCGTGTGACTTTGCATGCATAAAACAGCAGCTGTAACACTGGAAACAGGGCAACATTGGCCTAGCCGACAATCTGCTTGCCTCGGCTGTGTGGATGCCACGTGGCGTGGCCCCTAAACAACCCATTAATTATGCAAGCAGCAAACAACTCGTCTCTGCTCAGCAGCTTTAGTCAAATCAAAGGCAAACTCGCTTTAAAGTTAGACTGAACTTTAAAGTTAATTTAATTAATTTAAAATGATGTCAGTGCATGCAAAACTGCCCACTGTCCGAGGGTTTAATGAACTCTAAAGAGGGCCAAAAATAATGAAAAAGAAATGAAAATATTTTGGGGTGAAAATACAATAATAGAAAATCAACAAAACGTGTCGCTAAATAAACTAGATATCAGCAACAGCGTGCCAAATGTAGCACGCAATGCAAACAGCAATAACAACAACTACAAAAGCAACACCCAAAAAAAAAGAAAAACAAACAAAAAGAAAGAAAAAAGAAAATAAAACAAATAACTTGGCAGCCTTTCAATAACAGCGCATTTCTGTGACTTGTTTTAGTTTTTCAATTTTATCAAATTGTTTTTATTGCACAATTCTTTCAATAGATTATTTTATTTTTAAAGTTGGGTTTATTCCCTTGTGATGGGGCACAGGGGGCGTTGGGTGTGGGCGTGGCATGTTGCGTGTTTCAAGCTTACGCCACATTGGCTGTACTGCGGTTGCTGTTTGTTGTGGTTGTGGCTTTGAGTTCTATGAATGCTTGTTGCATATTAGAGCTTTAAAAAAACCACAAATCAAAGAGTGTTAACTTTCAGGTGCAGAAGCTTAAATACTCTATACGCTTTTTTTGGTATACGTTTATCTCTCATTTTATTTAAATGTTATGAAAGTCATAAAATCAGTTTAATATGGTTTTCTGTTGTGAATTAAGTTAAGCAGAAGTCGAAAAACTGGTCCCTTGATGAGACTCTATTAACTGAGAAATCAGCTCATAAAACTTGATAATATGACGACAATTCTGCAGTTTCTGTGTCTCTATAAAAAAATAAAACACACTTCTGTGACTTCTCCTTTAAGCAAAGGAAAATTATGAGTATAATTTTTGACCATACAGTTGAACTTCCATAACTCGAACTTCTATAACTCGAATATCTCTCTAACTCGAGTGGCAGTAAAATTAAAAAACTAAAGAAAAATAACTCTATAAGTCGAATATCTCCATAAGTTAGGGAAGTTCGATTGTATATATATATATATGCTGCCCACATTGGAGGCATCAAAAAGTTAAGCAACTTAAACTGATGGGCAATTCACAAAAGTTTGTCAAATTCCATTACAAAACCGATAATACCCTTTCTAACCGATTAATGAGCCAGTCATAGAATTATGTGTGTATATGGGAGTGTGGTGTAAGTTGTGGTGTGAGGTGTGCGGGAGAGTGGTGTGAGGTTTTTTGCGTGGTTTCAGTTTGATTGAAACATTTGCCAATGCACATAAAAGTCAATTATATACAAACAAATGAAAAAGAAAGTTAATTAAATGAAATTAGTATAACTTATCCTTTCAGTTATTGTACCTAGATGTGTGTGTGTGTGTGTGTGTGTACAAGCTGTGCTAATGGAAAGTTTATTTAGAGCGCTGGCAACTTTGAACTAAATTAGAGGCAATTGCCAAGATAAATATTTAAGTTTCACTATTCACAGCTGCCGCATCTGCTATATGCTCAGCGATGCCTGCCACAGCTACAACTACAACAACAACTACAACTATAGCTACAACTACAACAAAAACTACATCTATATATACAACTACAACTCGAGTTGCTTCAGTTTCTGCTGCTGCTGCCTTTTAAATATTTTATGTAGCTGCCTTTGTCCTGTTACATTTTTTGCCACGCTGCGGCACATTGGGGCAAATTGTTTACATTTAAATTGTACATTATGGCAAACAACACACACACACGCAGAGACTGTCCTCTGTACTCTGTATGGCCACAAAATGTTGCAAGTTGAGAGCGAAAGTGGTTGGCAGCTGCCCAGACTCTGACTAGGCTGTGCCACATGCCACATGCCACGCCTTCCCGCCCCTAGCGCAAGTAGTCAAAGTCGTCAGTGACCCTAATGTACTTTCTCACACTTTTAACATGCATTACCGACTAACTAACAACAGCAGCCATTTTATTCAGTAAACACACGCATATATCTATGTATATAGAAGTATATGTGTGTGTGCAAAGAACTTTTTAAAGTGCTTCCTCACACACTCTCTAATATACATACGGGTACATGTACGTGAGTATTTACTTATAATTAGAAATGCCAGCTTGTTCCTCTGCCTCTCTTTCTTTGCCATACATCCTCTCTCTCTCACCCACTCCAGCTTCTTGTTTGTGTAGTTTTTTGTATGCATTTCCGGTTGCCAGCAACTAAAGCTAACAACTTTTAACGGACAACTAAACACAACTTGTCTTTCCTTTTCCCCTTGCCCTTTCCTCACTTTTGCCTTTTGACCAAAAAGCATAGCTCAAAAAAATATTTTAGAAAAATCTTTAACAGGCAGGCAAATGGCCAAAAATTCAACTATGCAAACATATTTGGCCAAATTGCTGTGAGTCCGAATTCGTTAACGAATTCGTTGGCGCCAGTCACAGATCCGTGCAACGCAGCCAAGCAACAAATGTGGCAAAGCGGCAAGTCAATTAGCCAAAATATGTATCTTAGTGTGCATAAATATATTTGGCAAGCAAGTTTGTCAAGCTGTTTATGGCTGACCCAGTCGCCAGTTGGCAGCATCATCAAAAAAAAAGAAGAAAATAAAAGAAAAAATTTTAATCATTACAAGATTCTTTTTTCGTACACATGTAAATCTCGAAAAATGTTGACGCAGTTCTTACTCTTTGTTTCCAATTTTTATACCCTGTAATTAAGCTTAAGCTTAGGGCGCTTGTTACGGAATGTCGACTGCAGAAGTTTTGGCTGATAAACATACAAATTTTATCGTTTAGAAAAGATTAAGAACAATAAAAGAAATTAGTTGCCCTTTACAGTACTTTAGATTTTTATTTAACAAATATAAAAAGAATTAATAAGCAAAAACAGTTTTTAAACAACTTTTAAATCTGCCTTTTTTGCCTTAATATTAGTATTACATTCTAAAAACCTTATAAGCATAATAAAACACATCAAATTGATCCAACAGGGTATATTCGCTTCTAAAAACCTTTCTTATTTGTTGTTGCTATTATTGTTTTCTGTTGGGGTCAGTGGCTGTCAGTGAAAGTTTTCAAATTAAATTCAGCGACGCCATTTTCAATTAGAAAAGTTCGCTGCCAAAGTTCTTCGGAGAGGAGAAAAACCAGAGCAGCGTTGGTCTCAACCAGACAAAGCGAATGGAGAGTGGAGTCAATGCTACGCAGGCAGCCGCAGGGTCTGTGAAGATGCCACAGAAGCTTAAAGTTGAAGTTGGAGGTAGCTTGCTTCATCGGTAGTCTTTGCCTCATCATCGAGCATTTCAGGCTGTTATGGGTTGTTCAGCTTTCTTTCCTCGGGGCAAGAAGGCCTTTGCTTTCAATTAAAATGCGTTCACTGTCATTTTGGACGCCGTATTGCACTTGCTACGTGATTTAATAATAAAATCTTGGAAAAAAAAATATTCCAGTCAGCGCTTTGTTGTCCTTGTTCTTGACGGCATTGTTGGTCGACCATTACGTGGCTCTTTTTGATTTTCCCTCAATTTTCTTTCAGACTCATTTTATAACGGCTGTTGGCAACTGTTGCGCTGTGGTAGTGAAAGCCATTCAACATTAAATTCCATGAAAAACCCTACAGTGAAAGTGTTTCAAATACCAGCGATAAATAAGCTGATTATGTATACGCAGTGTGGCCATTAAAGCTCTCAGTGGTAATACTACTACATACCAATTGTATGGCATTATTAATGCGAATTTCAGTTACTACTTTTCGGCCTTTCCAATGTCTCTGATTTTATTTAAATATTCATAAATATATAACGCTCGCATTTCAATTGAAAATTATTGAAAACATTTTAAATGACCGCAATTACCGCACATACTGGCAAATGATGAAAATTACGAGAATTCCATGTTAATTGCCGCACGTTAGGGAATTTTCAAAGAGGCATTGACTACCAGCCTCTGACCCGGTGGTCGCTCTAATAGCGCTTAAGCTACTTGATTTAAATTGTACGGGCACAAGAGCGGAGGGCAGGGGGAAGAAGGAAGGGAAAAGGGAAGGGGAAAGCGCTTTGGGCATTGCGCAAATTCGAATCAACTGCAGTTTGCACATGTGGCCATGATTTATAAAAATATATGCGATTTTAATTTTGACCAAATGTAAAAATAAACACAATACGTACTTCAAACATCCAACGAATTGTGGATACTCTTCTCTTGGCAAGTACTCGAAAAACAATTGGATTCAATAATATTTAATAATAATAATAATAATAATAGTATGAATTTATTTGCCAAACTTTAGAAAAAAGAAACATAAATTACTATATAAATATAAATACTAAATTTTAATTTAATTTTTATTTCACCAAATTTTACTTTTATTTTTATTTAAATTTTTACTTTAATTTTGTTGAACTGTACTTAGTTGTCATGAAATAAATAAATAAATTAAATATATATGTGTTATTTTCTAAAGAAAAACTGTTTGAATATTGAATAGTTAAATAGTTATGTAGGATTAAAAAGTCAATAACTTTAAGCTATGCATATGTTATTTTCAAAACAAACATTTTTAATATTATTGTTCATTTAATTGACAAACTCATGGCAATAGTTAGAGCAATTGTTTGCCCTGAAAAAGGGCATGAAAATAAACCGCAATGAAAACATTGCACCGCAAATTTCGTGGTGGGAGGTGGGGCAAACAGCATGTTGTGAGGACAACTGCAACTGGAAAATAGTGAAAATGAGCAAATAAATTAAAAAGGCATACAGCAACAACAGTAACAACAACAACAGCAACAACAACGATGGCAATGGCATTTAAAAGTAAAATATGGCAACGCTATGCAGCAAAACATTTTTGCAAACGTAGCAGGCAGCCACAGCAACAACTGCAACAGCAACAGCAACAACAGCAGCAGCAACAGCAGCAGCAACTACAGCTACTGCAACATGCAACACATGCTGTGCAACATGGCACAAGCTCGTGTAGTTGCAGCGACAATTTTGGGGCGTCAAGGACTGAGGACTCGCTGTGCAGCGGGCGCAGTCGCCTGAAACTAGGACAACAGCAACACTCGAGCAGCAGCAGCAGTAACAGCAGATCCTTTCTACTTGGCTGCATCTGTGGAAGTGGCTGAGACATGGCGCATTATTTACATGCGTGTTTATTATTTTCAATTAAAATAGCCACTGGGCACTTTTCATAGATAAACAAGCCCCTTCCCTCGATCCACCTCTCACTCAGCTGTGACTCATGTCCCTGGCAGCAATAACAGCAACAACAACAACAACTTAGCACTAAAGTAACTCACAGATGCCAGCTACAAATAGTTCTCTCTAAGGGGCTTTTATTTATAGTTCATCTTTAAGTTGTTTGTCGTAAAATTGCGTAAAAATCATTTTTGAATTTGTGCCAGTTTTTTGTTTTAGAAACAGAAGCAGCAGCAGCAGCAACCACCAGGCCAATACCTAGTAAATAACATGCCTATACATATGTATATATAAAATATTATATAAATGTATTTATATGTAACAGCATATTTGCCTCTACATGCATTTGTGATCAGAGAATTTCCCCGTGACACAAGCGAACTAAAAATAAATTTATGTGTTTTTAATTCAATTATATTATGTCTTTTTTTTCTATATTTGCCTTCACCTGGATTTATGACCCAAAAAAGCTAATGTTTTTTTTAAACTGCTGCCCATGTGTGTAATTGTTTATTCTCAATTATTTCATGTTTTAATTTTAGGATTAGGATATTTTTAAAATGTTCAACAATAAATCAGCATTAATTACAACGCCCCAGAGAGTTTATGGTCTGATCAAAAATGTATTTCCCTTGAAAGTCGCTTCCGTTTTTTGCACATAAAAGAAACTTGAACTTTGGATCGGTTACTAAATGAAAATTTGAAATAAATTGCTTGCAAATATTGTACAAATTTTGTTAAGGGAGGCTAAAATTATATTTATTTAAGTTGTCCCATTTGAGAAGCAGCCAATCCGCTTGAAAATGGGTTATGTTTTGGCAAAGTTCCGACAATTGAAAGTATAGCATGAAAATGGCTTTGAAAATCTTGTAAAAACTTTTCAAAAGGAAAGTGTTTCTTAATTTTTGACCAAAACTTCTTTGGTAAACAAATTTTTAAAGCCAACTTGCACTAGTATTTTGCCTATAGAGTATTCATAGTCTGCTTAAAATGAATTTAATTTATTGCGGCGCCAAAGTGAACTTTGCAAATTTAATTTACAATGTGTAAGCGACAAAGTGAAGCGAAAAAAATGAAAAGAAAATTAAAGTTGAAATGGCGCCAGTTTTGGCTGCAAGGACCGTGGCAGCAACAGCAGCAGCAATTGCCGTTGGGGCAGCTGTGGCAGCAACAACAGCAACAGTAGCTGCTGTGACTATGGCCGTTACCGGGGCGAAAATCAATTTAATTGCAGCTGACAATTAAATTTACGCCGAATTAACGGCGACACTTTACGTTCTCCTCTCCACTTCTCCATTTCTCCTCTCACTTCTGCTCTCCTTGAGGCTCCTGGCGGCCTGCTCTGCTCTTCTCCAGCTGCTGCTGCTGGTTGTGAGGGCAGACAAATGTCGCGCTGATTTCTTGTCAAACAATTTTTTAATCAGTGTCGCTTCAGTGGCAATGTCCTTGACAAGTCGTCGCACCTCCATCCAGTTTTGCTTGTGATATTTAATTTCATTTTCGTATTTTCGCATTTTCCATGCTGCTGTCCAAGCTGCTGGTCGTTGTTGTTGCTGATGTTGTTGATGCTGCATGCCACGCATATCAGCTGTTAATTGCCTGCAGATTTTGGACTCACTGAGTCACTTTTGGGTGGCAGCTTCAGCTGCTTAATTTGACAAATTCGCATGACGACGCTGACTCAAATCGAGCCTAATTAGGCGCCGCTTTTGCCGCCTTGGTCGCCTTGGACATTTCGAAGCATTCCAAGAATCGAGTCGTTACATTTTATGAACTCCATATGCATAACGATAATAACAATAACAATAACAAAAGAGATGAATAATGTGCCGCCGCCTGCAACGTTGTTTGTTGTTTGCATTGCGTAAACAAATAATTAAAATAATGAGACGCAACATTTTGTGGCAATTGCAGCTGCTGCCGTTGCCGTTGCAGTTGCAGCTGCAGCTGCGTTTGCCATCGAGCGTTGAAAGTCAGAACTTGCTGGGAACTTGAAGTTTGGCCCATTTTCGAGGTCGTCATTGGGCCCATTGCAATGTGTTGTGCACATGCTGTGGAAGCTTTTAATTGTTTCTTTTGTTTTCTTTTTATATCTATTTTTTTCTCTGCTTTTGTTTAACAAATATGCGTCAGCTGTCGCCCACACAACTTCCGCAACAACAGCAACAACAACAGTCATAATAAGTAGAAAGCGCGTTTATTCTTTTTGTTGCCGCTAATTGATTTATTTACTCTGTGTGTGTGTGTGTGTGTGTGTGTGTGGGGAGGGAGTTTTATGCTTGTGTGTGTGTGCGTTTTGAAATAAGTAATTTTATGCTAATTTGCCTGTTAATCATGCTGCTCAATCTCTTACTCCCTTTGCCCCCTTTCCATGTGTGGCACAAATGAAGTGTGAAGTGTTGGCAGCCTTGTTGTTGCTGTTATCGTTATTGTTGTTGCTGCTGTTGTTGTTGTGCATTGATTGCTAATAAGCATGAACATTTAGATGATTTAATGGCGCCTTTTCACCCTCACAACAAACTTGAGCGTCATTTGTGAAAGTAAAGCCAAAGCAAAGACGGATGCTTTTTCTTTTCTCCCTATTCCGGCCCCTTGTCTTCCTGTTCTTGCTCATTTTGTTGTTGCTGCCATAAACAAAATTTGCAGCAAGTTCAATTCCAGTGCTCAAGTGTCGACAGCCGCCCTGCAAAACTCCATTGACAATATATCAAGTATACGTACGCTGGTTTATGGTCACGCCTTGTAGAAGTCACTTCCAACTCTCAGTTCCCAGCTCTGGCACAGAGAAAAAAAAGACGAACCTAAATTAAGTTCGAATGAACTCGAATTAATTTTTTTTGATGCTTAAAATTTATTCTTCATATAAGTCTTTATTGTTGCAAATGCGCATAAAAAATCCTATAATCTTGTTAACGAATCTTGAATCAAGTATGGTTTTAAATTACTAGAAATGATTACGAAAATTCTAAAAATACGTACGGGACTCAGGCTCAACTCACAGATCAAGTTCATAAAATCTTAAAGCTTTTCACGTTTGCTGGCTTAGAATTCCCAAGTGTTTGTTGCTTTTCTGCTAAAATGTGCATTTCGACGTTCACTTAGAAGTTATATTCATACTAACTAAAAGTTCTTCAAACCCATGCTGAACACTCTCTTATTTCAATTGTACTTAAATTAAGTACGATTAAAAGCTAATTTAAGTTTCAAAATACTAAAATTTCTTACTTAAAGCAACCTTCATGAAATATTTCAAAATTTTTAGTGAGAAATAAAATTAAAAATGTGTCATTTTAAGTGCGATTTACTTGATTTTTTCCCTCTGTGCAGTTGCCAGGACCAACGGACCAAGGAGTCAAGGGAGCTCCATTTGGCCTTGCCCAGCTGCCTCATTGGCCAGACTGCCATAACTCAGAGGCGGCGCATTCAATTTGGTTGCTGCTGCTGCAGCCAAAACCTCAACACACACACACACCTCACACCTCTGCCACGCCCCAAAAACACTTACTGTGTCTCTCTCTATCAGTATATGAGAGTATGGGTGTGTGTTTGTTGTTGTGTGTGTATGTTTGCCATTTTGTAGCTATTTTATTTTATATTTATTTGGCGCTTCTTTTGCCATTTTGCGCTGTGTGACATTTCTGCTGCTGTTGGCGCTGCCGCGTCGTCTGACGACAAAATCCGCTTTTACGAGTTTATTTATATGCAAAATATGTAAATTTACGATGCCAACAACAGCAAAAGCAACAACAACGTCGGCCAATAAGGCTTGTAGTATTTTATGCATAGTACTGCATACTTTTGGACGTTCCGCATTTAGATTTACAAGTACGATTCCAATAGATCCCCAGCCTGAGCTTCAGTCTGATCTGCGCATCTATTTAATTTATGTTCAACGTTCAACGTTGAGTTGAAGCTTGGACAACAACAATTCGCAACACACATACATTTACACATTGCCTTATGCGATTGCTGAGCAATTTTGACGCAAATTAAATGAAATATTTTTGTGTATACGTCCGGCAATAATTTAGATAATTTTATTTTGTGTTTTTTTATTTTTTGTTTTAATTAAAACCACAGCTGACAAACTATTCGCATTTCGTATGGTTATTTATGGCTCGCTGGCGATAAATAAATCGAAACTGCAATTGCGAGAGGAGCAGCAGCAACAACAACAACAACAGCAACAACAACACAAACAACAATAAGATAAACAATGGCAACTGCAACTTAAAATGCAGCAAATGTAATTCGCTCTAATTTATTTACTCTGACTGATGCTATTTATGGCATTTTGTTTGGCTTAGTTGTTATTGCTGCTATTGTTTTATTTTTGTTGTTGCTGTTGTTGTTGTTCCATTTTCAATTTGCGACAATTTATGGCAACATATTATGCAAATCCAGTTCCTAATCACAAAGCGGCAGCACTAAGAACAACAACAACACGCACAACGAAGAAAAAGAAGCAAGTAAATTATACGCAGTTGAGTGTGCTCGACTTTGAGATACCCTGTTCCGAGTTAAGATTCCTACAATTGCAAAATTGAAACAATATTTAATCGGTTCTTATACTTTCACTTTAAATTTAAATTTTGTATAACTTATAATAATGTAATATCATATTCAGTTCTTAATTTTATTTGAATTCTTAACAGTTATTTTGACATTTTATATATAAGTAAATAAAAAAAAATTTATGCAAATGATGTTAGCTGTGAACTTCAAACTCCAGATGGCGCTATTATTACTTTTTAATGCATTATAATATTAAAAGATATCTCTTAAACTTTATTTTTTAAAAAGTGATCGCAATGAAATTTTCAAATTAAAATAAATTTAGTTAGTACATGTATATAGTAAACGTTTCATTTATGTGTATCTATCTATTTATATCTATCTATATTATTCGCACATTGTAATTATACCTCAACTTTTCACATTTTTAAACAGAGTATTACAAAAGTACTGCGTGTAAATTAAATTTTAATAAAAATGCAAATTACTCAAATTACAGCCCAGCTTGCCTGCATGCAACGCCCCCATTTCCGTTTCGTAGACCACGCCCCCAGACGGCTAATTTTCAATTAACGCTTAGATAAAACAAAAAGCACAAAACGTGTGCCAAGTCAAAAGGGTCAACATGAAAAGCAACACAAAACGCAGGCGGCGCCACCAAGTGGAAAATGTTGCAAAACAATTGAAAGGCAGTTTAAAGTGTGTAAAGGGCTGGCAATGGGAAAAACGGGGACAAGGGAACAAGGAGTTAAGGGGAGAGAGCGTAAAATATGCACAAACGAGTTGATTACATGTCTCAAATAGATTTGCCAACGAATTTCCAATGAATTGTGCTGCGAATTAGCACTGAAAAAAGCCAAGCTAAAGGCAAAGGCAAAAGCAAATGCCACATGCCGTTGGCTTTGGCATGTTCAAGTGATAAATTCAATTTTCCACTTGAACGCCAATGCTACCCAGTTTCCCCTCCCCCGACCACTGCCCTTCGACCGCCTCTCAATAGAGCCCTTTGAGTCACTCGCAATGTGTGACTAATGGCGCTTGCTTGTTGGCGGCAGCAATCAAACAGAAATCATAAAGGCGTGTTGTCCAAACATAAACATAAACAGGCGGTCTGGATCGCTGCCTCCTCGAACAAAAGGTCAGCCAGCCTCTGGCCCCTGACCCCGGCCCAGCTTGAATTGGCCAAAAGCGCATGCCGGACAGCGATAAAAATTACAGAGTTAACTCCGTTGGGTGCACTGAAGCGTGGGAGCTGCAAGTCTGCGTCTTTTGGGTCTCAACATGTTACACTGGGCGTGTCCAGGGTCAGTTGACTGACTGTGAATCACAACAGCAAGCAGACACTCACACTCACACATCTTTTTAGGTGAATCACATGAAGAAGGCGGAGAGAAAAGTATACCCTGTAAATCGGGCGTGAATAGAATTTTAGCTGTGAAAGACATTTGACAAAACATATTCATAATAAATAAAAAGAAAAATACAATAAATATAAATAAAAGAAATTAAAATTTAAAAACAAATTAAAAAAAAAATTATATATGCAAGTTAACATTAAACCTAACAATAGCAACATTAATAGCAGTAATGATAATAAATTTATAAATAAATCAAAGTTTAACTTGAGTTATTTTTCCTGTTTTTGCGTGTAATCTTAAATTTCAAAATAAAAAATCATATCCAAAAAAACATTTATATAATTTATTTAACTTCTTTTTCTTTTATACAAACAACGAAAACTTATTTTTAGCAATGAAAATGAAATACAACATTCATTCTATTTTTAATATTTTTAAATATATAGAGAAAGCGAAAAGAATATTTCATCAGTTATTATTATAATATTTATCATGAAATTGCACAACTTTACTGTTTATTCAAATAGACAACTGAAAAATCCGCACATTAAGTGGCTCGCAAATGGAAACCAACTTTTATAAAGCATTTTTGCTTATCCTATTTCAAATTCATGAAATGATTTCAAACCCATTTTAATTCCCTTACCAACAATATCAAAGACTTGGCTCCAATTACGTCTGACTTAAAGCAAAATAAAGAAGCCAATTAAATAAAAATTTTAATAAAGGGCTACTTATTAAGTGGATAAGTCGCAAGTGATTAAAAGTCTTCAACTTGACCCGCAATGTAAGGGTATCGATGGCTCAGAATGGGATTGCGTGTCTGAAGACGACGTTGTGATGGGGATACGGAGTATTCTCTGTGAAGAGCTCTATATAATTACAGTATGGCAGTGACATTTCCACAATATCTCCTTCCACCACAGTTGAGTGATTTGGTCTGATTCTCAGTCCCATGACCAGTGGCGTTTTCGCTTTTAATGCGATTTTGGCATGTGCAGACAAACGAAAAGTGGCCAAATAAAAGTGCTCATAAAATTGAATTTTTTATGAGTGCCTTATGCCCGAAAGGGTTAATTTCGGTAAAAATAACCCCCGTGAAGCGAAGTGGAAAGCGACAGCAAAGACCAAAGCAGAACGGCAACGGCAACGGCCAAATCATGTTGACAACAACAAAACGATGTTTGAATCACGATGGTCTTGGCTATTTTGGAATGGGGTTGTCTCGCCATTTGTTGATTCACACCTTTCGGTTTGGATTGTGGATTGTGCTGAAGCTGGCAATGAAATTGGGGGTCCCAGTGTTGATTAACGGAAGCATTACTCACGGAAAGAGAGAGAGAGAGAGGGGGTGAAAAATGAGGGAGAGTAGCTCAATCAAGTGCAAAATGCAAATGCTTCGAGCTGCTAAAAATATCAACACAAAAGGATGTTGTAGACTATAAAAGCGTAGAACTGTAAGTGCTGTCAGCATTCTTCTATTCTCATTTTACTCCCCTTTTTTCTTTTCTTTCCTTCTTTTGCTAGACTCGCATTGGTGTTGCATTTATTGCGCTTGTTAAAGGAGAAAACCAAGGGGCAGAAGCAAGTTAAAAAGTCATAAAATGATATTTATTTCATTTCGCTGCCGCGTAATGCGGCACTAACTGGGCGGTGGCAGCCTCGCGGGTGGCATAAGCAGCCACTAAGAGCAAAGCCCAAGCCGAAATTGAAGCCAAAGGAGGAGGTTGCAGCTGTTGAAGGAGTCGAAGTCGTAGTCGAAGCAGAAGCAGCAGCACAAGATGTGCTGTAGATTTGCCTTTTATGTGAAATTTATATATTTTTCAGCGCCCTGAGTCGGTGAAATAACAAAGAGCGGATCTGATAAAAAGTGGGCGTGGCGTGGAAGCCGAAGAAAAACTGTAGCCGGGGTTACCAAAGCATTTTCACACAACTATTTGCCGCTTTTATAGAGTTGAAGCTTTTTGACTTTTTGCCAGAAGGGAGAGAGACCGAGAGCAAAAATTGGAAATGGGGAGTGGAAAAAATGTGGAAATGGCAATGGAAATGCGCTTCCATCGTTGTGGCTTTTTAATGTTTTCTTGTTAAAGTTTATTGAAAAACTTTGGACAGTCACGTTTGAGTAGTCAGCGGGCGCAGTAACTTATAACTGAGAATACACATCTATATCTATACATATATATCCATGTATATACGTATCTGTATCTGGTCCGTGGCAGGCCAGAAATGAAACAGCTGCACAAAGTGCACGCCCCAACGCCCATGAAAGTGGAGCAAAGCGATTTTTGCCATTTCGCATTATACAAGTAGAAGAAAACCGTACAAATATTACATTTTTCCGTTTTGTTTTTGTTCAAAAAAAAGACAGAGAGGGAGTAATAAAGAGAGAGGGCAAAATCATGTTTGCTCATAATTGAAATTTCGCGCTAAACAGGAAGTGGCAGTTGCTCAGTGGCCACTTGTTCTAGTTGTTCTTCTACTTATTGTTATTGCTGTTGCCTGAAAGCTTTGGACCAGAGTCTAGAGAGGACAGGAACTGGCAGAGGTGGCTACAGTTCATAAACAAGACAAGACAGACAAATGCAATAGCTGTGCAATATTTATGGTTGGAGGCAAGTGCATTCAGGCAAATGAAGAGCACATGTTTTGAAAAACATTCAGGAAAATCGCCGCAGCATCTTTTGTCTTCGCCTGAAATAACTTTTTTTGCTGCAACGAGTTCAATTTGAGGAACAGAAAAACAATGAAATGATTACAAAAGCATTGGAAATGAAATCTTTGCCATTCTGCGTACGCATTGTTATTATTATATATAATATGTTATCAGTTTCTTCTCTCTTTTTTTGCAAGTTGTCCATTTGTAACCCTGACCTCTAATATTCATATTTTTGAATTCATACACTATACACTTTGCTTTTGATCTCTGTATTTATTTCATTGATTGACATTCTCTTTTGATTAAAATAAAAATATATTTAACAGACATAGGAATATTTAAAGAAATGTTGATTTTTATTAATGTTAATGTGTCCCTTAAATGAAGTAATAACTTTTTTAGATTTTGAATTAACAATTTAAAATTAAAATTGTTAAATAAAACGTAAAGTTAAAAAACCGCCGTTGCAACGTTCTTTTATAATTTATATCCATATTTAAATTATTTTTTGTCTTTATTTAACACTTTCATATTTGATTAAGATCTTTATTATTTAAGATAATTGCAGTTTAAAAAATTAAACAATTTAAAATTTGCTGGCTTAAATAATAAAATGCCAAATAAAAATAAAATATAAACTGATGTTTTTATTATTATTTTATATAATATGTTAAATACTTTTAACGTTTCTATTTTATTAGCGAAAACATACTTGCAAAAATGTGTAACATAAAGATTAATTTTTAAAATGGAGCATTGATAGCGTTTTAGATATTGCTTGACATACTTATGTACATGTGTGTGTGTGGTGTGTGTGTGTTTGAATGTAAATATTTCTGTTCCTTGCCTTGACTCCAGTCAAGTCGATACTCTGATTTATACTTTATTTTCTTTTGGCCCTGTAATGTTATATCATCTATTCTGTCGATACTCCTACATTCCTTAGACACTATCTCTATGCGCCTCTCTTGCGCTCTTTGCATCTCTCTCTCTCTCTTTCTTTCTCTCTGTGCATTATTCTATCCCATTTATTTTGCTCTTTCTACTGCCTGTTCCTCTCTGTTTGTCTCGTCTGTGCTCTGTCGTCTGTCCTCTGTCAAGATGCATCGCCAGTTGTTTCCACTTTGTATTCTTCTCCCCGCTTCACCCTCGCATATTTCTGAGGGGACATGCAACAACGGCACATCCTTGCACGTACAGTGTGCACTGTGACATGTGCTTCCTCTGTTATATTTCAGTTCGTTTTCGTCGTCCCCACAATATTTTTGCTGTTTTTTTCCACATGTGAAATTGAACTTTGCATCTTGGCGCAACGTGCCAGCTACATGCATTTTATTTCTTTTTTTTTTTCGCCTCCCCATTTTTAAATTTTCTCTATTTTTTTTTCCACTTTGCTGGCTGCACTTGACTTGTGGCGCTTCTGAGCCCCTTTCCCCCTTTGCTGCCTGTGACGTTGTTTTGACACTGCGTACGCGCGCGCGTGTTTATAAATAAATATAAATATATGTATCTGCATCTGCATCTGCATCTGTGTATGTATATGTGTATTTCAGAAATATTTCCACGCTTCTGTTCGCTGTGGGCGCACATGTGTCACCGGGGACTGTGGGGCAGGGACAGGGGCAGGAACAAGGGCAGATTCTAAGAGACGCACCCTTCATCTTCACTTCTTGTTATGTGTGTTTTTCGTTTTCCCTTTGAAGTTCATAAAAATTAACAAAAAATCAATTTACAAGCACAAATGACGCGCTGATGAGGATTCGACGTTGAATGCCGCTC
The DNA here is from genome assembly GCA_963924055.1 of Drosophila limbata. Taxonomy (NCBI): domain Eukaryota; kingdom Metazoa; phylum Arthropoda; class Insecta; order Diptera; family Drosophilidae; genus Drosophila; species Drosophila limbata. The sequence continues at coordinate 7,529,881 of OZ001352.1, forward strand.
TAAATGTTGTTTACGTTGCAATTTGCGCCGTTGAATGCCGCCTCTGATCTAAGCCGCCACGCCCCCTTTGTTCAACGAAAGGGGTTGTTAAACGTAATAAGTGTGTTCTTCTGCTATGTACTAGCATTACATACATACATTTGTTGTTGCGCGTGTTGATTGCCCATCAAAACAAAGAATGTTGCTTGCAGCATGTGGCAAGAGGCAGGGACACAGCAGGAGATTTGCATAGCCAACAAATCCAGTGCTAATGCCACAAGCTTCAGTTCGATATATGGCTACAGTTGTTGTACAGAGTACAGATGTATGTGTGTGCAACACAACTACGTGCTACGTGCTACATGCTGCAGCTAACAGGGAAAAGCGACAGCACACAACAAAAAAAAGTTGTGAACATAAAAATAGCGACGATTATGATGAAAATATTCATGCGACAAACGGAAACCGTCGCCAAGTGGCAAGACATGCTGCGACGAGCATGTATTTTCCCCTCCCCATGTTGCATGCCACATACTAATATATGAATATATGTTTTTTCTATTTTGCAATTGTATGGCGAGTTGTTTATGTGGCAATGCTAGGCAGCACATTCGAGTTTCCACTTAAAGCATCATCAGCGGCGTGTGTTTCTGCCAAATGTGGCACTAACATGGTGCAACATGGGGCAAACAAACACTTGAGTTGAGTTGAATTGCTCAAAAGTCAAATGGAAATGTTCTAAGCTCTTTCGAGTCGCTGTGCTAATAAAGCAGCACACATAATTAAATTTAATGCTCGACGCACAGACTAAAGTCAATCCAGAAAGAGACAGAGCGAAGGAGAGTGGGAGGGAGACGGAGAGCGGGGAAGATATGTCTAAATCCAAGCATTGAAATTCAATTTAAGACAAAATCCCGCGCATCGGCATCGTGGCAATGTCAAAAACGAAATAGAAAATGCCAGAAAATGTGTCTTGCTTTTGGGCCACAATTTATGACAGGATTTTGGCCCAAACCAAAACCGAACGGCAACAAAGGACAGATGGACGGACACGAGACACGAGACGGCACCCCAAAAAAGAAAATATGCTGATGTCGATGTCGAATTATGATTTGTTTTTTTGCCGAGTGGTTAGAGAATTGGAAGACACCAAAGGGGGAAATGCTAAAAACCCACCCAAAAGTGGTAGTCTAAAGGGGATGACCGATCCTGGGTCGCTTGGGAAATGAGATATGGCCCAAGTTGTTGCTGTTGTTGTTGCCTCAAGGTTTGCTCAGCTCTACAAATAATCTGAGCGTAAACTACAACAACCAGTTGATGGCATCGTAAAAAGCATGCCATGTCAACAGCAACAAAAACAACAACACACACTCACAAGCAGACACACACATACACACACACACTCAGACACATTTGCTCGACCTCGCAAATTATAAAGTTGTTTGGCCAAAACTGCTGGCTGGCAAGTTTTACTTCAAGTTTACCGAATATTTCTCTCTAAAAAAAGTAAAAAAAAATAAAATCAAGTAGAAAACTGATGCACGTTTTATGCGAGGCACATTGATAAGCATTTTGGCAATCGTTGAATGATTTGCAAGTTTGCACAAAATACTTTCACCAGCCACCAGTTTGTGCCAACGTCTGCGAATATATCGAGTATATCTTATTCTTTTTTTTCTTGGCACACTTTCCACTCGCATCTTGAAGTGTGTGCAGCCGAGACGAGGCGACCAACTGACCCAGAGCTGGCCTCAGGGCAGAGCTTTACATAACTCAACTTAATATATTTATGATCCTTTTCTACAAAAGGGACTACGAGCAACGAGCCAAAAGGGCAGGGAGTATTTGAAACGACATAAATATGATTTTGAATCAGTTTTGATTTGGGCATCAACTAAAATTGAATTGTCTTTTGCTTTTATTATACTCTACAGTTGAGAATATCATTAACTTATAAGGAGATTTTAAACCACTAGATAGAATAAAAAAATCTCCGATAATCTTCGAACTTTAACAAAGAAGATCCAACTAGAATGTGAAACAAAATTTATTTTTGTTTTTACAGATAAAATAGATTTTTATCTGAATAAACTTAATTGTATTATGTTTCTCATTTGTGATTTAAACATATTATATCAAATTGGCATTTAATTATATTATAATAGTAGATAAACAAGTTAATTCCATTTATTAAACAGCCCCATACATACCTACATATCTGGCTTTTTATTTTTAATCAATGTTGTTTTAGTTAAAACTATACGTAAGCGAAGTCGATTGTTATCGATCATTCTCTTTGCACTATTTTATATTGGAATTCCATGTGAAAAATTTTTGTGTGTTCCTTCACTTCGTATTTCCATGAATTTTGTTCAAGCGAAAGGGAATTTCGCTGAACTTCGAAATAAATTTATCTTTTCCAAAAAAACATTTTTTCTGTGAAAAATAATTTTTTCCCAAATGAAAATTAAGTTTTCTTTCATTAATACATATCATTTGACTGTAAGGTAGGCAATATTAACATTATTTCTTTCAAAAATTGTCGAAAAAAAATTTGTTTAAATATATTTTATAATATCCCAAACAACCACATATTTTCATTAAAAAAATGTTTTTACTTATTGGAAAGATGCAGTAAAGAGTTAGGTAATAAGAGGAAAGAGATTTATTAAATAACGAGGAATTGAACTTATATTTTGTGGATTTCTCTTGTGTTAAATTAGAGGTTTGTACTTACTGTTCTTTTGAAAATCCTGTGACTCCTCCTCGGCCCGTGATCCCCGCGGCTGCAGGCAGAGCAACAGCAGCAGCAGCAGTAGGACGAGAATTGAAACCGTTTTCGAAGAGCCCAAATCCCGATTCAAGGACAACATCGTGCACTTTCTGCGTGATTTTCGATGTGTATTGTGTTGTTGCTGCTGTTGTTGTGGTTGTTGTTGTCCATATGTGTAAATACTTATTGTTCTTGGAGTTGTTGGTTGCATTTTTGTTTGTATTTCGTGTGCTGTTATTAAAAACTGCATGGCTGTCATTGCGTTGTGCTCGAACGCAAAAACGTCTCGTCATTTATGTGGCAGAGCTGCGATTTGGCTCAAAAAAGAAGAAAAATGGCAGTCAAAGCAATGAAACTGAAACCAAAATCATGGCAAATGCCAATGGCAACAACAACAGGAGATGTTGACGTTAATAAACACACGCACAAGCAGAAAGTACACACTTTCTCTCTCCCTATGTGTGGTGTTGTTGGCTATTTCCGTTTCCGCTTCCGCTTTTGACTTTAATGAAGCGCCAATGCGCCTTTAGTTGGCTTTGACTTTCAGTTCGACACATAAAAAGCACATTTCAACTGGCATTTGTATGTGTGTGATGCCTTCTTCAAATCGATGGCATGTCCTGTGTGTACTTCCAATGGAATCTTAATGTCCTTTTACATGTTTATTTGCACTTTTATTGCCTGGCAGATCTGCAAATAGAAAGAAGCGAAAAACAAGAACGTGAGTTGAGTAACTTTCTGAATAGCCCGACAACAACTTTGGTTCATTCAATTGTTGTTGCTGTGCGAAATATGAAAAGTGCTAATAAAATTTTTTACTGACAACATACAAATTGAACTCGTAAACTTGACGGAGCTTTAAGGGTTGTGCCAAGTAACATAACTCGAAATTGGATGTTTTATGCGTCCGAACGCATCGATGAGGTGTGATTAATGGCGCGTTTCAATGTGAGAACGAGTCTCGTAATTAAGGCAGGCAGCGGTAGATTTACGAGTGTTGTTGCCACACAGCTGTGCAACCGATACGATTACAACCTTAACCCTGCCACACACACACACACATACATCTGATGAGTCCGATTCCGAGGTCGTCTCTTGGTTCGCTCGTTCTATTACCCAACCAAATGTTGTGCCTTTTAATTGCGTGCTTAGCCCAGGTCCTGGCCATTAAACAACGCATCAAAATTGATAAACTCAACCCTACAACAAGAGGGTTGCCACCCTCAACTGACCCGTGTCGTCAACGGTGCGTTGCAGCCACGCATGTGTCACGACTTGTTTGACTTTGGCTGCATTAATGGAGTGAGAACGAGACCGTTGACAGGCACGATTCTGATGCTGCCTCTGCCACAAACAACTACACAGAACAAAAATTACGGCATTTCTGAATAATATCAATACAAATACAAAGTGTGTCAAAGGTTCTGTAATCTCGGAATCCCGTAAATCGAATACGCAATACTTAAACCCATTACATATACAGTCGAACTTCCCTAACTCGAATCACCATTATCCAAAGAAAAGGTTCGAGCTATGGAGATATTCGACTTATAGAGTTCTTTTTCTTAAGTTTATTAATTTTACTGCCACTCATTTAGCTCGAGTTAGAGAGAAATTCGAGTTATAGAAGTTTGAGTTATGGAAGTTCAACTGTATTTGAATTCCTTCTTCGCAAATATTTTCACTATCGGAGCTCTATAAGGACTTTTTCAGTAAAATCAAATGTTTTAAGCTTTTTTTTACTATTTTATTAAAGCATTTTGCGCTTATTTAACAATAATATTCGGAAAAATACGTGCTAAGATCAAAAATATTTAGCTTGAATTTAACTTTGATTTTTTTTCTGTGTATAACAACAACTACTACAACGACAACTCGTATCGTTGTTGCGGCTCACCTTAACCCAGAAAGGCGCCGACATTGCCGAGCTTGTAATTATGCAACATTTTGTATTGCGTGTGTGCGTTAGATTTTCGCTGCGGGTTTTAGCCGGGTCAGCTGCGTATCTCTTGCCTGCTGCTGCTGTTAATGAGCAACAACAGAGAGTGGGAGAGATAGAAAGGGAGAAGAAGTGAAAGAGAGCAACACATAAATTAAAGTACACACACAAAGAAAGTTCATAAATTTTTATGAACTTTGAAGAGACTGAAATGAGAGTTCGCTCTTGGACTTCTTCCTAGTTTTATTATACCCTTGCTAGAGAATATTCGAACTCTGCCACGGAATGTGTAATGCATTAAGGCATTTATTATACATTATTGACAAAAAAAATGGATCAATGTTTGTTCAGGAAAATTCTTAGCGATCCATTTGATTTCTGCAGACATATTTCCTTTTGTGAAACACATAATTGTTATTCAATATGTTCACAAACCTACTCATAAATTTTTCAGGTTAGCTAGCTTAATTTTAATTAGAACTTTTATTTTGTATATTTTTATGTATTTGTTTTAAGGTCTGCCAGAGTATCAAATCTTTGGCATGACGAATATAACTTTTCTTTCCGACTGTTGCCATTTGCATTTATTTGCACATTTACAAAAATGTCGGTCATAGAAATGTGTTTCCTTCTCGATTCGTGTTACCTGCAAATGAATGAACAAACACTCGAAACGACATCGTCGTTGGTTCTGATTCTGGTGAAACTTTGCTCATTAGCAAATTTCATCAGGCTGGCATCATATGCTCCTGCATCTTCCCCTGCTGCTCCCAAACTTGCTGCGATTGGGCAGACTCTCATAAAATTAGTAGTTTGTGCTGCTCATGGCAGTTAGTTAGCATATTTTATTACTGATTAATTAACTTGGCAGCGGCAACAGCTGCGATTGTCTTATGTCGCTTAATTGGAAATGTTGCCCAGTTGCTAATTATAAAAGTTTGCCATACTACATTAAACTGTGTGTATATTTCCAGATCTGGTATAAATACATATTCACTTATTATCGACAGCTGCGTTATGTTTGCTAACACTCTCTAGAGAATTGAGTTTATTCCGATTTGATATTCATAAATTTGACATGTTCATCAGCTAATTTAAGACTGAGAAGCATCAAAAACTAGAGTACAACAATAACAAGAATTCCATCTACTCCTGAGCATTTGTTTATTTTGGTTGTGGGCTATTGATTGGCCTCGACACAGGTGTGCCCGACTTTGGGTGTAACAACATTTGCTTACCAGCTTTCCAGCTGTCTTGAACATGACCGTGTCTTGGGCCTTGAGCCTTGTCAAATTACCGCAGCCACTCCATCATGTTTAATTCAAGCACACACACACACACAGACAGAAAGACGGTCAGACAGACAGGCAGACAGTTGGCGGAAGACGTGGCGTAAATTTATGAGCAAATGCTCAACTTTGCCATAAATGTTCATCATAATGTGACACAATTTCCTCAAGATTTAACGCTGCATAAACCCAGGCGCCATAGCAACGAATCAAGCATATGGGCCACTGAAAATGGAACTTGGAATGGGCTTGGAAATGTCTTCAAGAATGAAAATGGAAATAGGAAAGGGAAAGGGAAAGGCGGTAGTAATGTCAGGACCTTCTGCGTGCAATTCACATGCTTCATAAAGTCAGAGGCGCGTAACCCGTTTTTATTTCAAGGAACTACCATAAATCTTAAAATATATAATAATAATAATATAATATGTACTTGTAAAAAAATATAATAAATTTAACTGCACACACAGTGAGCTAGACAAGTCAACTTTCGTTATCAGCGAGAAAGAAAAGTAGAAGCAAAGACTGCGAAGCAATCACAGTTTTTCTGCTGTCTTTGTCAAGACACAAACTGCAATGTCTTGTGTGTGTGTGTGCGAGTGTGTGTGTTGATGTGTGATATCATAAGTATGCGTCTGACAAGCATAAGCACCACTGCTGTCACTGTCACAGCAGCTCGCCCTGTGACAATGCCGGTTATTACACCACACGGCATACTTTTAGCGCCACTCAAAGCACATTTCACTTTCCTTATTCACATGTACACAAGTAGGTGTGTGTGTGTGTGTGTTGGGGCAAATAAAAGTTGAATTACGACAAAGGCATGCATCAGGCACACAACAATAACAACTATGGCCTGATAATGCGCTCTTCACTCTGCGTTTAACATGTCGTATGCGCAATTTGTGAAATATGCGAACGCTCTGCCAGCCTGCATAAGCAATAAGTTTTCTTTTGCCACTGTTTGTGTGTGTGTGTTTAGTATGTTTGTGTATGTAAGCAATTAGTTGCCTTTTCAGCTGAAATAAAAGCAAATCGTGCAAAAGTTCACTGTGAGTTCGTCCCCCTTTTTCCTTTGGGGCGTGTGTGTAGCTGAACAAACAGCAGCTCATTAATATCCTTTATGCGTTTATTACAGGCACCCGGCATCTTATGAAATACATTAATATAAATGCGCCAGTAGCACAACAATAACGGATGAAAGTACTAATTAGACAAACAAAAGGGAAATCGGCTCACGCATGAAAATCCAAATCAATCAGTTAACGCAATATTCTTAATTGCTATAATTCGTTCACTTAGCCGAATATCATTTATTGTTGCATGCTAATTGGCAAAAAGCAAATCATATTTAGCAACTACTCGTACCGATCGATCGTCAAATTTATCAAATTTCGTTCTAATTTATTTCCATATACATATTGATCATTTCAGGCTGAATCAAACATTCAGATGAGCTCACACATTTATTAGTCGAATTATGGTATTCGGGTAAAGTATTTTTTGGGACAAATGGGATTAGTTTTTCACTTAAGTGAATGGGTTTCCATAAACTTGTTACTCAAATACTACTTAAGTGCTTATTCAGAATCAAGTTAAAAGTCTAAGCAGTTTTTTGTTGTATGTTTTTTCTTCTTAAAAAACAAATAAAGCATTCAAGAAATTGGGGAATACATTCTTTTCAGTCTTCTTGGTAATTGGCCCGAAGAAAATCGCTCTTTACATTCTGTTTGGCAATTTCTTGGAATACCAAATCGCAGATGGGACCCAAAATGTTTTTATAAGTATTAAGTATGCAGTTTAAAGTGTTCTTTTGACAGAAAAATCAGGAAAGAAGAAATTAAATGAAATTAAGTTGATAGTATTAATATTGTCAAATAAGCGCTGCTTTCTTTTATGTTGTCAACATATTTCATAATTAATTTCGGTCTATTCTATTGCAAACTTTTATAATCATTATCATGCAAAGATTTTGGATCTCTCTTTTAATTGTAATATCTAATATTTAGGAAATTCATATTTTTGGTTGATTGTAATAATTTCCACTTAAAACGATCTCTAGATATTAACCAGAGTCATAGTCGTTTTGAGTCAAGTATTTTACAATCGAAGACCATTAAATTACTTATGCATATATTTATATTTAGAGTTTACATCATACGTCCACTTCAGACACTCTTTTAGCTGCAAAGTGGAAAGTGAAATGTGTCAGGGGTGGAAGGGGTTAGGGCTTAGGGTTTAATGCAAAAAACTGCGGCCTTGCTGTCATTTCCAGGTCACCCCAAAATCCAGTCAACACCCCTCGACAGTGCGATGTTCTGACAGCTTCATATAAATAAAGCAAATGCACAGACAACGAAGCTGTCTGTTATTGTTGTTGTTGATTTTGTATATCCTGGCATTGTGGTTGGCAGCAAATCCACCTTAAATTTGACAACATGCGCCAGTCAAACAGGTGACGCAGCTGTCGCTGATTTTCAGTCAACCTGTCCTCCCAATCTCCCAACTGGGCCACGCCCTCTGCCAGGTGTCAATCAGAAATGCCAAATTATTTATTTAAAGCGATTGAAGCGGGAGGAAGAAAAACGCTTAAAGTTTTGTTCGGAAAGCATCCTTCAGCTGATTTTGTTGAACTTTGTTTGATATTAATGAGGCGGCATTTGTCAGCGATGAAATTTTTGCAATTTAAATTAACATCAGCTGCAATTAAATTAAACGTTTTTAATTTTCAAAAATATTTGCACGTGGCAGACTCCAAACCGCCCCTTCTGTAGGTCGAAGCATACCCGAATTTGAATTTAAATTGAAGTTATTTTGAAAGGCAGCCGCATAACATTGCCGTTTGAAACGCCTTTTAATCCTTCAATTAATATTCTTCAGCGTCTAACCTTTCTGCCCCTTTTAACCCCGAATTGAATGAACAAATCTAACCCAAAGTTTTCTCGAACCCTTTTCGTCGTTGGTATTTCTTGCTGTTCTCCTTTTTTTAAAACAAAACACAATTTTTTAACGATTGCGAGTCGCTTTCCATGAAATGCATAATTTATCTTATAAACTAAACAATTTTACTTGGCAGTTTTGGCCATAATTAAGAAGCTCGTATCGGATGTGGGCTGTATGTTTGCCCAAGTTTCAGCTTGTCACCTGTTTAATCAGTTAAACTCTAACCGCATTCAATGTAAACAATACACACACATACACACACACGCACATACATATTTGTGAACGTGTTGGACAGCAGGGGGCGTGTTGCCATGGTTATTTCATTAAAACACATGACACCGACCAGTTTTTGTCTTTTGGTGTCAGCCACTGACTGACTTTGTTTGTCTTTCATTATTTATTCTCTTATCAGTGTGCAAAGATAAAGGTTCTGACACACACACACACACACACACACACACACACTCACAAAAAAATTAATTAATTATTTTCCTTTTAAAGCCACTATTAAAGCAGCACACATGGCGTATGAGTAACTTTTCTTGTTTTTTCTTCGCTTACGACCACAACATAAACTGTGGCTAAGCTACTTCTGACATCAAATGAATTTCTACAATTTTCTACTCTTACCTGGCGCCTGGCCAAGAGCAACAAGACTTGCAGCTTGTTTTCGTATTAATTAGAAAAATAAATAAAATAAAGCGCTGAGCGTTGACGAATCTCAAATGAAAAGTAAACACAGCACTTCTTGTACTATTATACTTATATCAGCAAAGAGGTCAAAGTCTGCAACCGTTTCGAGGAAATCCAAGCGAAAACCAATTATAGAAGCCTTTGGGAGTACGTATGAGCTTCAAGCTGGCCTGCTAATTAGCTGCAGCTGGTTAGACAGACAACAGCAAGTAGACAATTAGAAGAGAGTCTGCTCGACTACTAATTAATAATAAAAAACCTTTTTACGAGTTAGAAATCTAAAGATGAAAGCATTTTCATGCAACAAAATTTCTGGTATCCAATTTTGTGACGAACAATATTAAGTTTAATATATTACTTATTAAAAAAAAAGCTTGGCACTCGGCACATTGCGCTAAAAGGACCCAATTCTTTATAACTAATAAAAATAACTGGTATTCGCAGTGCCGAAAGTCAAACTTATTTTTTTTTTATAGTTTATATGTTACTTTAAATATTGTTCGTCACAAAATTGTATATCAGAAATTTTGGGGCAAGGAAATGTTTTCGTCACTAGATCACCTTAATTTGAAGGCTATATCTAAATATATGAGTTTAGACATTATTTTGTAATCTTCGTATGGTATACAGGAATCTACATATTAAACATATAATATATCAATTACTTATCAAATATGTAACCCTTAAGCCCAATAAAACTTTCTTGAAAATTTTCAATTATTTCTGCCTACCAGGGTATTTAAATAGTTTGATTAATATGCAAAATACAAATTGAATGCAACTGCAATATTTATTTACATTTGGCATTTTCGTATTTCGCATTTGTTGATGCGAGTCACAGCGAAAACTGATTTTTTTTTAATTAGCTCTGGCTAAAAATACGATTGTGGATAAAGCAGAAATGCATTGGAGATTCTTGACATATTGCCAACAGCTGCAAATGCGCTAAGAGCGGGAGAAGTCAAGAGATTGTGAGAAGGGGAGAAAAAGAGAGGGAAATGGTTGAGGCGTAGCCACGCGTCGCTTCATGGAAATGAAATGCGTTTTCCCGCTTGTTTTTCCGCACCCAAGTCAAACAGATGGGCGGTCAGCTGGGCGTGCAATAGAATTTGAATTAAAATTCAAATGCATTTGGGGCATGTTTAGTTATTGTTATCGTTATCGTTATCGGCCACTTAGGCGACAGCCGAAAAAAGTAAACAATTTAATGTGCAAAGTTTCTGGTCGCTTCGCCAAAACAACAAGCAATCAGACTATGAACGGTAGGGAAAACAAGCCATAGACGAAAGTTTTTTGGGCAATCATTAAAATTCATTTCCCATCGACAGTCAGGACAAACACACACACACACACATATTGAGATACACTCACACATACATGTTATAGATGACGCAATTTAGTTTGAATATCTATAGGCAGCAACATCCTCCGCAGTCTCCACATCTTCCATATATATTATATGTACATATGTGTGTATGTGGCTTCAGCGAACCGTGACGATGTCTCTATTGTATGTGTGTGTGTGTGTGTGTATTTTCACAAGTGCCTCACAGCGATTTGAATGCGGCAATTCCTTTTGAATTGATCCCAAAAGTGACCTTTGATTCTCGATACGATTTCAGTCATTTTCACATGGCCAGGGCCAAAAGTCTCCAGTGACTTTTACTAGCTACCACACAGACACAAACACACACACAGTCGCACACACACACACATATAGATTCTAACGGGAACAAGGGCCATTTTGTTTGTATAGTTTAAGTGCCCGCATTAGTGGCGCATATAAATTTTGTCGCTCGACTCGACAACAACAACAACAATTGGTAACTGGTAACTGGCAATTGGCGACAAAGGGAAAATCATGGGAAAAGCGACAAAAGCGACGAAACGAAGCGAAAATCAAACTAAAACTTCGCCACATGAAAATCATAATTCAAACGTTGAAATCAGCACACAGATTGCCGCTCTTTTCTGCATATGTGTGTGTGTGTGAGTGTCTCTGTATCCGCATCTCTCTGTGTGTGTGTGTGTTCCTTTGATTGTTTAGCGCTCACTGTATATGTGTATGTGCGTGTGTGTGTGTGTGTACACAATAGAAACTATTGAAAATACGTAAAGCCTCTTTGGTTGGGTGCCTAACGGCATGTCCTTGTGCTGCTTCTGTGATTTCTGCGCCTGCCTTTGACCCCAACCGACCTGCCCCTGCCTCCCACCAAACAACTAGGAAAGCGAGGTACGTTACGTTCTGAGCTTAAGATACCCTAGCAAGTATTTGCATACACATGCGTTTATTTATTTACTATTTTATAACTATATAAATACTTTTTTGAAATAATAAAAACTTTTATTTTGTATTTTTAAAACTACATCGGCATTAAAAGAATATAATAAATAAATGAAATAATTTTTTAGTTTCATATTTTCAAAATTTAACAAAACACCGGACTTTTCATACTATTTAATAATTTTTTTCATATTATTTAATAATAAAAATTTGGTGCGTCTTGCGCATTCGATATTAAAGGTCATATAATCGGGTAGATAATCGATCTTGGTTATATCGCTAGAAAGCAAAGGAAAATATTCCGGATCTACTTTCACATTTATGCATTTCACATACCAAATTTGGTGCATCTTGCTCTTTCGATATTTGAGGTCATATAATAGGTCATGGCTATATCGCGAGATAGGAAAGGGAGTTATAAATTTAAAATATTCCGGATCTATTTTCACATTTGTGCACTTCACATACTGAATTTGGTGCATCTAGCTCTTGCGTACATTTGGTTTTTAGTTGAGAGGTTAAAATGTATATACTTCCGACAGTTACATATATGGCACAAACTTATTACAATCCGGCACAGGGTATAAAAAAGCCCCTTCAAAAAAGGGCAGAAATTTCCCCTAGCTCCCCTTGCCCATTTTAGAAAGAGCAGACGCGTGTGTGCTTTTTGTTTTATTGCCTCGCCAACTCGTTGCCAGGCTTTTGCTTCTGCTTTTGCTTTTTGCAAACACTTTCCCCGGTGCGGCACGGCACGGCAGGGGCGTGGCAAGTTCCATGCTTCGTAGCCCATTGTGTGGGGATAATCGAAGCCATAAATAACAGGCGCGAACGCGTTTTTTTCTTGGCTAACGGCAAACAACGACAACTGTGACAACAGCAACAACAACAACGAGGCCGCACATGATAACAAAAGTGCCAAAAGTGACAAACAGCAGGCAACTGTCAACCGTCCTAAGCGCCACCTTCTGCTCAGTTCCCCCCTCTCTCCCTCTATCCTATCATCCTCTTTGCCTCCCCCTTTGCCCACACAACTCGTTAGCAAATCCAATTTGTGCGTGTGTGTCAACAGTTACGATGCACTGTAACAGTTACTGCCGATGCGATTGCCGATGCCGATTGCTACTCCGATTGCTAATAAAGTCAACGAAAGGCGGCTCAAAAAGTACGCGGCATAAAACGAAAGCGGTAAAAAACGCACGCGACAAAAAGTCGCGTGCGTCACAGTGTGACACAGTTTTCAATGCGGTTCTTCTACACTTCTTTTTGTTGTTGCATGAATCAATTAAAAATTTACATTTCGTTCACACAATAAATAATTTGCATAATAGCCACAAGCCACACACACACACACACACACACACATAGACTAAATAAAATATTTTAAATTAAATTTAAAATAAAATAAAAAAAAAAAAACGGCAAAAAATCATACAATTCGCGTGACGTTGCATAAACATTTTGGAATTAATTATACCGTTTGCTTATATAATATTCCGTTACTGTTGCCACTTGGCGTCTGTTGCATTCACATTTTGGCATTGTATGCAATGTTGCCGCATTGACAAATGTTAATAATTTAATTAAACAACTGTCCGAGTTGCCTTCTTTTCGAAGTGTAATGCACAAAAAATCAATCCGGATTATTTAACAGTTATATGAGTGTAAAGTTACGCGCCAGAATTAGCATATTCCGGCATTTTAATCCTCTCAAATCTCTCTGGGAACGTCACAAACATAAAAAAAAACAAGGATTTGACCCCAATAAAACTATATTATGAAAGAACGGCGAATTGCAACAATTTATCAATCCATTTTTAATAAAAAAAAGTCATAATTTAAGTTATTTAAATGATTATAAAAGCATTTAGAATGGTAGAGTAGCAAAAGAGGAACTATACTAGTTATATTATTTACAGAAAAGAGTATAATCCAGATACCGCCAATTAGTGCTAGTAAAAGTAGCAAAAGTTGAAATATTAGTAGTAGTAGTACTATAAAAGTAGAAAATTAGTAGTATATGAAATTATGATATTAAATGTTTAGTAGTATGAGTATTTAAAGCAGTAGTAAAATTTAAAAGGGATCTAGAAATGAATATAATATTTACAAATCAAAATAAATGAAAAAGGTGGTAAATTTTGATATCTATATAGTAGTGATAATATTGCTAGTAGATGTAATAGCATCTTAAGCTATCCCTGGCAAGACATAAGTTTTTTGGGGACACTACGCTCAAAAACTTCGCATGGAGAGGGAATACTCGTAAGTATTTGAATATTTGAAGTGCTCGAATTTGCATATAACCTTGCCATAAGAGCAAGACCAAACATAAATCGCTGCTTCGTCTCGTATAAATTTAGACACGGGGCAAAGTAGAAATACCAGACAAGCGTCTGGACGGCAACATTACTGGGAAACATGCGAGAAATAGAGATTGGGGGATGGAGGATGCGAGATGAATCGAAGGAATTTTTTCTGAAGCAGCTCATGAGCAACGTTCTGGAATTCACAAAGGGCAGGCAAAGTTGTCGTGACTGCGGGACAGCTGTCGATTATCGGTAACTAAGTACTCACTAAAGATATGTCTTTAAGGCTTTGTCAACTTAAACGAGAAAATCCATTAAGTATTTTAAAGTAAACAACTAATGTAAAGCGAAAGCCACAGAAAGATACAAGATAAAGATACAGAATGCCAAAGAAATGCCATAAAATAATATTTAAATAAATCAAAATTAGCCAAACACTATTGCAACACAGACACATATGAGATAGAAATGTAAATGTGTGTGTGTGCCACAAATGTTTGTCTTTCTATGTAAACTATTTACTCACTTTGAATCTGAGCATATTTTACAACGAATTTCCATTTTGCCACAAAATAAAACACAAGATACACACGGATAGACAGACAGACCTTTAGATTTTCCATGTATCTTTTAGATAAATGTCTTGTGTATGTAGTTGTAGTTGTATCACGTGTATGCACATGTATCTCACTTATGAGGCGTCACTTTAAATACCGAAATGTACTTTGAATTCATTTTCAATGGTCAATGGAACAACTTTTTTAATTGTTTTTACTTCTGTGTTGCTAAGCCACAGGCAAACTTGCCTTGCTGCCCAAAATTGACAGTGAGTTATGGCAGTCTCTGGTCAGCATTAGCATCAAGAGCAGCATCAGCTTATGTTCTTTGAATCCGCCTTTAGCTAGGCCGTTTTTACCAAAATATGCCTGACATATCCAACAAAATGATTTATGTATCTTTTGACTACCTACGCGTGGCATTTATGAATATTAAATTATTTATATACATAAATATTTCAATATAATTGTACATACATATTTATAAATAAAATGTGAATAAAAGCTAGACCTTACAGTTGGGCCAATTTAATTGTTGGCTGTGTTGAAAATCTTAATAAATGTCAAAAGTATTTCCACTCAACTGACACAATGAGCAACGAGCTTGATTTTGACACTGGCCAAAGCTGAACGTCATTGTGATAATTTCATATAATTTATGAGTTTTAAATTTATCATTTCCGCTCTTCTCTCTCAATTCGTTTCGACAGCCAACGAAAATGGCTGCTGCATTTAAAGTCAGTCCAAATGAGGTTGCACTCTGTCTCGATTTGTAACGTTAAATGTCAGTTCTCATTGACTTGACTTGCATGTGAAGCACACATGTTCAGCCGTGGGAAGAAGTCTCCCTCTCCCAACACAGCTTGTGGCATAAGCTCTACTTACTTTTTCCCAAAAATAAAACCCGATAAAATATTGCCACTTGTCATCGATGAAGCCGTCGTTGCCAGTTCAGTTTCCCCCCTCGATTTGCTTGTCGTGGCGTCATTAAAGTCGTAAGCACTGTCATGTTGCTGTCAATTTCCAAAAATCGCATTAGCCCATGGAATTTGTTTGAGTACGTACTCGTATGTGACAAGTGTTGCTGCTGCCGCTGTCTATCTACTTAATTCGCTGAGACTTTACTGCCACCGAAGCTTAACAGGCCGTAAAAACCCGTACTCGACTCTGAATCAAGCCCTACATATATAGTATACTATAGAAGAAACTTTTGGGGCTGCACATAATTAGCGTTAGACCCTTAAGTTACCTGACAGCAACTGTACAGTGTCGAAAATTCTGTGTCTGTCGCAGTTCCATGGTTGTGTCAACGTAAATTTACATTTTTAGGGCGCATAAAAAAGGGCTCACACTATGGAATGCGACTATTCAGCTAAGCTTTTTGGTTTAGGCCAAGTGGTGGCAGCGTAACAAAATGTGAAACATGCGCAACAAGAATGAAGATAAGAAACATAAGACTCGCCACAAGGATTAAACGATGGCTATGAAACTAAGCTAAGGAATAAGCACAGAAAGGAATAAAGAAGAAGAGTAGGGTAGAAAGAGTTAACCAAATGCATTAAATTTAACCTGAAATTGTTGGCTTAAACCCGTGATGCCTTTGTTTAATTCTTCGAATATTTAGAATTTAAAAAACAAGAGAAAAACTCTATAGTCGAGTTCTCGTTCTGTTTAGCCGTCTTGGTTCGATTAAGTGGGATTCGATTAAGATGATGATATACAGACGGACATGGTTAAAGAGACTGGGCTGTTGATGCTGATCAAGAACATATATACTTTATATGATCGGAGATGCTTCCTTTTCCCTGTTATATACATTTCGACGAATACAACGGGTATAAAAAACGTATCTAAGCCATTTCCAACTAGGAATTGAATTTTTAAAAATGCTGAAATACGTGTGCAGAACATTTAAAATCAATATAAAGCTGAACGGTTGAAGTATAAGATGATTTATATTTAACATTATTTAAGAGATTTTTCCACCTAAAGATATTCTCTTTTTTGTGGTGTTTATCCTTAAATAAAAGAAAAGAAAAAGTCTTGCATTGCATTTATTATAAAAGTCGAATTTTGTTTTCTCATAGCATTTCTTATTAATTCAGAAAGGAACAGAGTAAAAGTATGTGTGAAATTGAAAACATATGTGTATGCGTGTGTAATGCATTTATGCAAAAACCTTGTAAATTCATTATGAGACTTTCAATACTTTCGCACAGTCGCAATTGGCTGAGGAAGAAAAAATTAGCATACTTTTGTGCACGAACAAAAGTTTGTTGACGAAACAAATTAACCTTGAATACGAGTCACACCCGCCAAGCAGAAGAATAAGAAAGGAAGATGGAGATGAAGACGAAAAAGAGGAGACTGGGTGAATCGCAGATTATTATGCAAATTTGTATCCAAGGCAAAAATAAGACAAAGTCCTAGACTCATTGTCCTGTTGTTGTGTGGCAGTTGAATTTATTAATTTTAAGGCGACGTGTGACGTCAGCTGATAAAAGCCAAACGCTCGACAAAATCAATAAGCCAGTGGCTTCAGCTTCAGCTCTTGTGGTTATTTTGCATGATTAATGAAGCCACGTAATTGATTATACGGCCACGCCCACAACTCCTCCCGTTCTCCCTGCGGTGGCGGTACGAGAACCGTTGAACTTTGTGCACTTTTTAAGCCCTGTACCTAAAAAGTGCAGCGGGTCTATTAAATTTGTCAACGAAAGGAGGCGTGTCAGGCAGAAGGGGGCGTGAAAGACCCCATAAAATATTTATAATATTCTTGACTAGTTTCAAAAGCCAAGTCTGGCTGTATTAGCCATGACATTCAGACAGACTGTCTGTAAAAGCACTTAAATACAAGAGCTAGAGTCAGCAAAATTGTTATGTAGAGATTGATTTAGAATTTATTGAAATTATTCTTGATAAGTTTAAAAAGTTTCAAGTCAATATAGCGTTTCCAGCCGATCGACGGTCTATTTATTAAAACACTAAGATACCAGAGCTAGAGTCACCAAAATTGGTATGTAGATGCCTGTTTGCTCGCTTTGCCCTTTTCGACTATCCAACTCCAAAAATTTTAAATGATCAGAGCAATTTAAAAGATAGTTCTTTAGGTTCTAGCATACACATAAGTTTGCTAATTCCAATGTGTGCTATAAGTTTGATAACGATCGGTTAATTAACTTGAAAGTCATTAAAAAAAAAAGCAATTTAAGCATCGAATTTTTAACAAAATAAGTACAGAGTCTCACATAGTCGGGTTGTCTTTTACACTACTTATGAGTTCAAAAGGCAGCGACAAACAGCTGATTGATGCGTTTGACTACTATCAAAATGGCTCAATACTCGTACATGAAGCAGCAGAGGCAGATAAGAGGACACGACGCACGTGCCTCATGTGGCACAACAGAGCAGAGACCTGTGTGTTGTCATTTGGCTTTCGCCTCGACTTAGGCTTTGGCTTTGGCTTGGCGCTGTCAGCGACATTTGCCAGCATGATGATGCAGCCTCGTTGCAAGCTCAAACTGTGAGACAGAGACAGAGACACAGGCAGAGACACTGGCAGACTCTGCTCTGGTTGCAAGTCTCGTTATTTATGCGTAATATCTCTGCGTTCCGTCCCAGACTCATCAGCTGTAAAAGCAAATGCCAAAGCAAGCCTCTGACAAGACAAGGCAGCCTCTTCATTGCGAGATGTACATATGTATGTATGTGTGTGTTGTGTGTGTGTGTGTGTGGGTGTGCGGCATTGTTGTCGTTGCTCATGCAGGCGCACAATCATCAATCAAAATCAAAAGCCAAACCCAAAGCACTTCTGACATTAATTTATTCAAAAGGGATACAAGCAGTTTGCAAGGAAGCAGCCGAGTACCACTCTCTCGCTCTTTCTCCTTCTCTCTCTCTCTCTCTCTCCCTCGCTCTCACACTACACATGTGCCTTTGTGTGTGTCTGCATAGCTCTTCAATTATGAACACTCGCACACACAAATTGCCATTCAATTTTAAAATGGAGGCCAAATATACTACATAAATCGCAGCATACATTTCGATGACAACATTTACTAATTAATATTTATAAACGATAACTTCAATATTCTTTCAAACTCGCAGCACACGCTTTGCATAAATCAAAAACATTTGAATAATAAATACGAATTATGCATTTAATTAAGATTTGCCACAACCAAAATTTCTGCTGTCTGCGCCGTTAAAAGCTGAAAACTGAACGTTGAACGCTGGAAAATGGAAAACTCAAAATCAGTCTGAAGCGCAAAACAAACAACAATTTTCCCCTGGCATTCACAGAGATTTTTCTTTTCGTTTTTTTTTTTTTTGCTATTTTTTCTGTTTTCCCTTATTGATATCTGTTCGTATCTGTTCGCTCTGTGCCGCGTTGCCGAAAAATTTTGATTTCTTTGGATTGCAACAATCGGGAAGAGAGAAGAGAGCGGACGAATCCAATCTAAATGCAAATGTTCGCATTGTGCTTTTTGGTCCAGCATAATCACAACTGACTCACGCTAACCAACTGGGCCAACAGCGGCGACTGCAGGTGAAATCGCAACACAGAAAGTCAATTAGGCGACTCGCCACTAATCGAAGTTTCTTCCCGATTTCCGTGGCCCAGAGAGCGAGCTGAACGTAAAGACAGAGAAGGAAAATGAGAAGAAGAAGGAGAGGGAGACGGAGACGGAGACAGAGATAGTTGCATGCACTTGTTCGCCAGCTGACCATGGCCAATTGTCCTTTATGGCTAATGCTAACATTGCCGTTGCCAGCCATGGTCATGTTAATACATATTTCCAATTCAATTGGAAATTTGCAGCAGCTCGTTATCTTTTCATTCCGTCTCGCTATCTCCCTCCCTCTCCCTACTTCTCTCTCTTTTGCTGCCTACCTTGACTGTGTTTCTATTGCTTTAAAGACCAATAAAAATTTACAAGCATTGTGCGCCATGTTTGCCTCTACAACAGCAACTACAACAAAAGCGCTCTACTCATATATGAGACTACAGCGACTGTGTGTGAGTGAGTCTGTGTGTATCTGTGAGAGTGTGTTTGTGTGTGCTTATGCTTAAGTATGTTTAACATGGGATAAGCCCGTTTTTCCATGCTCGCTTCATTTACTCCAACATCCAACAACGCCAAATTGATAAATTATTGTGATTCCGAGTCGAGCCTGTGCTCGCTTTTCTTTCTTTTCTTTATTTCCTTTTTTGTTGAGCGCCCTCTGTTGGGCATTTGGCGCATAAATTGCATGCAATTAGCCCAGGCAAAAACAATTAGCCAAATGTGATAAGCGCAAGCATAATAATATTATTTATTGTCATACACGTAATTGACTAACGAGACGACGACAAACGTCGCTGAGTTGGACAAATGGCACACACTTAAATCACACAGACATTCGGGTCAATGAATTATAATTGAGACATTGCGATAATTGAGATGCCATTCCGTTGCAATTCTGTGGGCGTGGCTGCTGTGTGTGGAACAAGTCGTGTGGATTGCCGCGTGCCATGGGGCATGACTTCGAAAAATTGACAGCAATGCGAAAGGAAATAAGAACGAAAACTCAACAAACTCGTAAATAGCTCACAGTTTAATATTTGTTTAAAATATCCACAGTACACTCACATCAGTGCTGACATGTTAGCTTTTTTATTGCTATATCTAACTAATTTTGAATTGGAAATGCTAACAGACATTTTCAAGCGCTGATATCCATATACTTTAAAATTTTTAAGCTAACAATAAGCATGTTTCAAATTTAAAAATTGTGTCAAGAAAATTACGTAACAATACATAAAGGAACATTGAATGCTAACTTTAGCATAATTATTAAGTAATGACAACTCTGCTCATAAAAAAATTCAACATCATCTGTAAAGTCACAGTAATGTTTGTTTGTTATTTTTGTTTTATCAGCCACATCAAAGTTTCTCGTTCTAATAAAATCGGAAAAAATTTAATTGTCCAATTAACTTAAACAATTAATTTGATCAAATAAAACAAAAGCACATATGTATATTTCTTTAATTTTCTAATAATATAAATAAATAAATTAAAAAAAAAATTTTACACATCTCTCCCCGACGGGGAATTGAACCCCGGTCTCCCGCGTGACAGGCGGGGATACTGACCACTATACTATCGAGGATGTTGGAATACGATTATCCAACTGTCTTCTTATAGCCAAGCAGTTATAATTTTAATGCTGATCATATCAAATTAAGCAGCAAAGCTGTTGCTTTTGTTCTTATGGGACTGTTAGTTCCGTGCTTATTTAGCAAAAGTTAATGAATTTCTGCAACAGCACATATAAGTACAAGAACACTCACACATGAAGTTACTAGCTTAAGATATATGGATATTAAAACAAAAGCCATAAAAATTAATGGATTTCATAATTGTTAAATAACTTTAATGATGTTAATAAATTAAAGTTAAATGTTTGCAGTTCATGCGCAGATATGACAAATGATATGATTTGCCACAATTATTGATTTGGTCTCTTAATATTTATGTCTATTTTAAAATGCAGAAGAATGTCTGATAAAAAGATCGAATGAGATTAATATTATTAGTTGAGAACTTCTTAAATTTATTAATAAAAAAAAATAACAGCTTATTCTTTTTAAGCAGTTATGGTATACCATAATTTTTATTTTTAGCTAATTTTAACGACATATTTTTAATAGTACCTTCAAATTCTGGCAACTCTGACGCACACACACACACACACATACTCGTACACTCGTAGAGTGTTGATGTATGCAAATGCCGCATATCAGCAAAACACTTTGAAGGAATTAGAATTACAAATACGAATACGAATACCTCGCTGGCAATGGCAATGGCAATGCCCACGATTTGCTGACAGCGCCGCAGCCTACACAAATTTGTAGATACAACAATAACAACAACAACAACAACAAGACCACCAACAACAGCACCACCAACTGTCACAGCACCACAGCGAGAGCACATAGTAATAGATGCAAAATAAATATGCAAAATCGTTCGACGCCAAAATACATAAATCAGATGAGAAAAGTTCAAAATTAAATGCAAACAGTGGCAAAGATGTCGACGAAAACAAATTGAACTTTAAGCTGTGCGTGGCACGATGCAAATGGTGGTGCGGGGGTTGCGGGTGGTGCGAATGGTGCGAATGGTGCTCGACCCACAGTGCCTACTAGGCCCAAGGTTCTGTAGAAACTTTCCAGGTCTGCTCATTAAAGTCGCTCGGAGAATGAATCCCGATAATTTGCATGCTACGTGCAAATGCAGATGCCACCGGCAATGTTGCAACTTGCAACAACATGCAACGTTAGTTGCACCACTTTCGCATTAAGTAGTACGTGCTTGAACCACCTTTTAATTGCAAAGACGATGGCAAACATGAGGCCATTTCATTTCATAAATTACGTTAATTGCAAATTTCACCCAGATTTTCATTTTCATCCTTTTGGCCAAATGCAATAATAAATGCATTTCCGTCTCGCACGTGACCTCTTAATCGATTGTCAGGCATTATAACAATTTTACACCTTAAAGAGCAAAGACTTAAGCTTAGCAGAGTTTGCTTTAGATAATCTTGCTTGTTTTTATGGCAAATATTCACATGTTTTTATGGTGTCAAAAAAGAATGTTCTTCTTCACTATAAATATAATGATTTGGATTGTTAGGAATGGTTAAATTCCATTGGCAAAAAATAGACAGCATTGCAAAACAAGCAAGCAATTGGGCACATTAACAATCAGTGTGATTAAAAGTTTGAAAATTAATCCAAATTCATCCAAAAATTCTATAACAAATTGCACTAGATAATAACGACATATTTTAAATATTGAAGTTATTTAAATGAGAAAACTTCAAGACTCATCTATCAATCTAAATCGATAGGTGAAGTTTTTAAGCTGAGAAAAGTCAAAAAATTATTTGACCTACATATATTTTCACCGAGTTTTTAAAATATAAAAGAGAAGATACAAATATTTCCATGTTTGATTCTTGGAATAATAAGTTCTAATAGTATTTAATTAAGAATTAAAAGCACTTCCAGAAATCGCTCTACAAAATTTCTCGACAATTCACAGAATTCAATTTTATAGATCCAGCAACTTCGCAACAACAAAGTATACAAAGAAATTGAAATTTCAAACACACTTGGATAGCAAAGACTGGAACAATTTTGTTTTCAGACAATATTGAAATGGTTATTGTAGCTTTCATAAATCTCATATCCTCAGATGAAATGAATTCGCTTATCGCTTGACTTAATAAATAACGGAGGTAATTTATATGGCTTTGTCTTCTTTCTATGCAGATGTTTATCAATATTGAAAGCATTTCTAATGAAACAATATTGTTTTTTTATTCTAATGTGTTCTTTTGTGCATTCCCCTCTATCGTTTTTTTCTCTCTTATTTTTTATTTTTGCATTGGGAAAATTGCTGCAGTTTAGCTTGAAATTTACTATTCATAAAATGGCAGTAGAAATTCTAATAAAATATATATTGAAAGTTTTATTGTTTGACTGCACTCACACACAAACACACTTCTACATATACACACATACAAGCTGACAAACACACACACATATGCATATAAATAATATTTGCATTTTCACATGGAAAACATTTTATGTGCTTTTCTTGTTGTTGTTTTTTTGCTGATGCTTCAAGCTTTTTGTGAAAAATTCAATTTTTCTATAGAGTTACCCAATTTTTGAGTTTCGTAGTTTACTTTGTGTTTTATTTTCCTCTCTACTCTTTTGAAAACTTTTTAGTTTGTATAAAGCACTATATGCACTATTTATGTGAAATATTTGGTCATTGTTTTTTAAAATTGTTAAGGTCATTAAAGGTTTGTCATGAAATATCTATGGATAACAACTTTTAAATTTAAATATTTTGTATAGAATTGTTGAGGTTATTATAAGTTTTTCGAAAAATATCTGCTTATCCATAAGATAAAATATAGATAGCATAGGTAAAGAAATCTGTCGAAAAATTTTTACAAGAAACCTGTCAATCAAGAAGTAAATAAATCTAATATATTGATTTCTTAGGAGTTTCTGTTTCTGTTTACTAAATTCAATTTTCTTTCGAGCAAGTCATAGTCAAATAAATTTGGGAGGATCTGGGAATAAGCTGGAAGAGTATTTAGTCTTCCGCATGCAAAATATATTCACTCTTTTATTTTTTGTTCGTATTTATTTGGCTGTGTATTTATTCTGCTTTGTTTTGTTCATATTTTCAGGGTGTGGGAGTGTGGGAGTGTGTTTTAATAGACTATACAACGTTGTGGAGTCGATGCAGACTTCTGGATCTGCTTTGCTCTGTTCTGCTCTGTTTTGGCCTGGTCTAGTGCGAGTCCTGGCGCTGGCTTTGCAAATATCCTGCGGCAATGGCATTCATATGAGTTTATCGCATGGGGGTGCAGTGGATTTTGTGATTTGGTCTTTTATATATTCACACACGCAAACATATATACAAATACACATATGTGTGTCATATGTGGAACATTTATACGCATATATGACCAGACTACACACTCAAGTCGCAGCGAGTGATTTTACTTTTGGCACGCTCTGAATTAGATAGGTTACAAAGAGACTGAGACAGAGAATGAGATTGAGAGTGAAAGAGACACACGCATGGGCCAACTTAGACAATGTTTTCACTTTGGATTACGGCTTGCCAAGCAATTGTAGTTCAGGTAACCGAAAGTGGCCTTAAAGCAATTGCCTGAGAACAAAATCCTCTAGACTCTGGGCTCAATTGTGTCGGCCGAGTCTTATCTTTGATAGCAGTCGCCGACAAAGCTCAATATATGTAAAAAAAAAAAAATACTCCAGTCGTACTCTGCTCGACTGAAGCATATCCTTTATGTAAATGTCAATTGGAACTCTGTCAGCAGATTTTTATCAATAATAAGCAGAGAATTGTTTGATAATAAAAGTTGACTTGTTAAATTTAGCGCGACTATTAGATATTCTACATCCACAGCTGCAGATTTTTGACCGGTAAATTCGAATTGAGTTCAAGCTAAAAAGGTGTAAAAAACAAGCTCTGCTCTACTCGCAGATACCTTATATAAACATATGTATGATGCAAAAATAATTTTAGAATGTCTCTTTTTAAAGTATCTTTAATTCTTGTAAAACTTGATGGTTTATTAGACAATACATAAGCTATTTTAAGAGAATAAAAGCCGTATTGTTATTAAGTTCGAATGAACTCGATTTAAGTATTTTCGTTAAATGTATTCTTGATATAAGTACGAATTACTGAAAATGAGAATAAAAATTCTTCAACCAAGTCCTAATTATCTTGTAATAAGTACAACGAATCTTGAATCAAGTACAACTCTTAAATTTCTAGAAATGAGTAAGTTCGGGACTTAGGCTTGACTCACTGATCAAGTTTGTAAAAACTTAAATCAAGTACTTTATTTCTTATATCTTAGAATTCCCAAATGGTTCTGGCTTGTCTGCTATGCAGTGCAGTTTGACGGGCACTTCGACTTTCAGACTATACTTATAAATATAATATAATGTTATATTATTTTTAAAGCTTTTTAACACCCATGCTAATGACTTAGAATCTAAATCTGTCTAACTTTTAGATAATTTTATTAAGAAGCGTGAGGTGTTTCTTAATAATCATAATATTTACTTTAAAGACATTTTATACATAGTATAAATCAATTTTACACGATATTGATTTAATTCTGCAGAATGCTTAAATAAAGTACCATGTTCAAATGTTTTTTACTTAGTTTCAGAATTAAATGAACTTGCATTTTAAGTTTAAAAATACTAAATTATTCGAAATTCATACTTAAAACATCGAACTTGAAATAAGATCGAAATATTCGAAATGTGTAAGAAATATTTCATTTTTGTATGACTAGGATAACTAAGAAAAATTAAATTAGTTCTGAAATTTTTCACATTGATGAGAGTTGTCAAGAGTTGTTGAAAAGAGTTGTCTTATCAAGGCTGACTTTGCCAATTACACAGCTGTATTTACAGGGTATATAAATTGTCAATAAAAGCCATTTCAAATTAGGTGCAGTACATTTCTAGATTTCAATTTAATTAAGTCTACAAAAATCTTGCTCTTTCCAGCAGCAGTCTGAGCTTTATTCCTTTGCCTTGGTTTTATTTCTTAACAAGTGAGAGAAAGACTTTAAGAATGCCCCGTGGGGCTGCAATCTAAAGTTCAACTTAATGCCTCAGCCTTAACCTCGAGCTACAAATCTCCGGGAGCAACTCACCCAAAAGAACTCCTCCCCGTTGATGCTGCTACGTTCCAAAGTTGTCGGTTGGTAATCCAAGTGCAGGGCAAGTTTGAGTTTTAGTTTTAGTTTATTTTCCTTTTCTTTTATGTTTGTATTTCTGCACAACGAGCAAAAAAAATAATCAAAGTAAACTTTTCTCCTATTTTTCTCTTTGTTTGCACTCTTTGTTAAGTAGAGAGAAGTATGAGTATTATTATTGTTCTAACGCACTGACCCGTCTAAGGGAAAGTCTTCATAAACAATTTGTATCTTGTATCTTGTGGATGCACTTTCACTGGACCCAACTGCCAGACGGACCAGATGACAATTGTGATAAATTATGACAGCACGCGGCCGTTGTCGATGTGGATGTCGATTGGGAGTTGGAGTTGGGGGTGGCCGCTGCCGTTGCTGTTGTATCTCACAGATACACAGATACAGCTACTGTTTAACTTTTACCACTACCGCTGCAAATAAAAACCACAGCGCGTCAGAGTGTCATTAATTTTTGTTCTTTTTTTTGTTTTTCTGCTTTTCTTTACTTATTTTCGCTCGTATTTTTTGTTTTAAGTTTTTCTTTTATGGCGGCCTTTGGTTGCCTTTTTATTTATGTTTGTTGTTGTTGCTGACGTTTAAAGTGCGAAAATGATTGCTGCTGTGGGTGTTGCTGTTGTTGTTGTTGTTGTTGTTATTTGTCGTCTCTGCAGCTGGCAGCAAATTAATTGATGACCTGCACGCAACAAGGTTCGATGGGAGGCGCAGAAGGGGGCGTGGCGTTTGTTGCCAAGAGTACTGAGCGCGTTAATGAGCCAGCATGACATATGCAAATTTTCATATGATTTGTTTGCTCTCCTTCTCTCTCTCTCTCTCTCTCTCTCTCTCTCTCTCGTGCGATCTCGCTCACTCTCCTCTTTCCCTCACCCTTCTCCCTTCTACGCACCTAACTGTCTTCACTATTGTGCTCTTGTTGTTGTTTTGGTATTTTGTACATATTTTGGTATTTTGTATTTTTCTTTTCATGTGCCTTCTCTTTCTTTTTTCCTTTTTTTTTGCAATTCACTTCACACACACACAACACACTCGCACACACACACGCACGCACAAAGCGTAAAGTTGTTGCTTTTGTAAGGATGAAAATTTTCCTTTTATGCTTGCGGCTGTTGTTCCTCTTCTTCTTCCTCCTCTTCTTGTCGTTGTTGTTGTTGTTGTAGCAGCAACAATTCTTGTAATCCGCTTTTGGCCTAAATTTCAATTCTTATTTGATTTTTCTGCACTTGCTCTTTGAGCAGATTCTTAAGTTTGGTGTTTTGTGTGGTTGTTGTTTTTTTTTTATTTTCTCTTTCTTCACTTTTTGTTGCCGCCTGTTTATTTTAACGCCAAAACTGTCCTTGTCCCTCGGACATTTCCCTGTCCCCCTCCAACGCTAGGGCGCTGCCCGGGCAACGGCAACGGCGTTTACTATTCGCACGCACTGTAACCGGCTTGGGGTGCGTCGCGGTTGGCGTCGCTGCCTTGAATGCTGCGCAGCATTCGGCACAATAATTTTGGGAGTGAGTCACGCACTTGTTTTTGTTTTTGCCTTTTCGCCTAATTAGCGCATAAATCGCAAGTCGCCTATCAAATTTTGTTTTTTTTTCTCCTTCAGATGCTTTGTTGTTGTTGCTGCTCACTCACGAAATAAAACGCGCCAAAATACAACAATTGCTGCACACAAATATTTAAAATTGTAATATTGTTATCACTTAAATATACATTATTTTATTTATACATATTATTCTGAACAATTCGTGGTGCGATAAACACTTGAATTGAATATTATTTTAGCGGAACTTTGCACAGGCGAAACCGACGAAATGTTCAAGCGCGCACGTGTCCGGACAACGGTAAATACGAGAGGCGAATGAGAGACTGACTGACTGAAACAGAACTCGGTCGCGAGCCACAGCCAACCAGATCGAGCGTCCAATCGAACCAAAATGTTGCGCCTCCAATCAGACCAAGTTGTAAGGCCATTTCATCAACATGCTGTAAATACAATAATATAAATTGGATAATAAAATAATGCAAATTGCGAACGACTGTATAAATAACAGAAATTGCCCAGCTGATTGATTTTAAATTATCAATTACTGAACTGTTTTTATTTACTTTGTCATTTTATGAACAATTAATATGAATTTTATTGCATATTAATGTGTGAAAAGTATAAATTAAACCGTTTTAACATTTATTTATAATTTTGCCATGAATTTATAATCAGCTTCGACACACTACAGACTATTAAACATTGATAACAAATTTAATTTATACAGTCGAGCTTCCCCAACTCGAATCACCATATTACAAAGAAAAGGTTCGAGTTATGGAGATATTCGACTTATAGAGCTCTGTTTCTTAAGTTTATTAATTTTACTGCCAATCATTTAGCTTAGAGTTATGGAAGTTCAACTGTAATTTGTTTTATTTTTATTTTTATTTTTATTTTTATTAGCTGGTTCGAGGTCTGAATGTATCTGTAACTTTCCAAACTCTATTATATCTGTGTATTGCCTATCTTTACATTACTTTAACATTTATTGCTGACAATAAACTTAAAAATTCTGTTAAGACCATCGTAAATACGCGGATGCTGTGACAGCCCAAATGTTGTTGCGCTGTTAAGCTGTTAACAGGATCAGGAGCAAACATGTTGCATGTCGAGCCGGGCAATGTTCGGCGTCAGATTATACGAAGTCGAGGCACACTTATCGGTTGCGTTTCGTTACTCGGTCGGCGTGTTCGCTTCTCCCCATCCCACGCAGCGCTGACGACTCTCTCTCATATCTCTCGTGTTTGTCTGCTCGGCAATTGGGCTTAGCAACATGCTGCGGCAACATGCTTTCAACAGACTTGACCTTTGGCAACAGCCTTAACTGTTGTGCTATGCAACCAATTAATAGACAACTCACATAACTTGTACGAGTATCTATCTCTGTGTGTGTCGTCAAAATGTGTGTGTGTGTGTGTGGGTGTGTGTGATTTATTGCAAGCGCTCATAAATCTGCGGCAGCATAAACAAAAACATGCATAATTTCCATAAATCTTTTATGGCTGAGTGTAAAAAGTTTTGGCGAGGCCAATTATGCGCCCGAAACTAGGCACTAATTTGACAGAAAGTGGCCATAACCCTCTTCGACAGGTCACTCAACCCAACAACTGCTTAAGAGAGAGAGAGTCAACCACAAATTGAGTTATCTGATGGTCAACAGCATTAATGAACCACTTACACTTACACACACTCACACTCACACACACACACACACACACACACACACTTATGGCTACTTAGCCATATATAGATTCATTGTTATGTGCTTGGCTTATCGATGGTCGTCGTGGAAAGAAAGGGAACTTTTTGGGCTACAAGAAAAACCACACGTGTTATGACTTAGTTTTTTTTCCTGTTTGGTTATCACATAAATGTCAAAGATCTGATGACAGTAGCTCTATTTAATCTCAATTTCCGGCCAGGTCATGAGTCTTTGGTCAGATAATTTCAATTCACGAAATCCATTGCTATCTCTGTGCCATTGTGTATTTATTATTAACTAATCGCATGACAATAGATATTTATTTATTATTTAAGCACAAATGTGACACAGCAACTAATCAGACTTTGGGAATCCCTCATAAAAATAATGAAATGATGAAAAACTTCTCTATTAACTTACATTTCTTACTTTACAGTAGCAATTAAAACATTTATTAGCAGAGCCAGTTAATTAACAGTAGCCTAACATTTTATAAGCTGCTACCGAAACGTAACATTTATCATGTAAATCATAATGTAATTAATTATCGGCTAAAATTGCAATTACAAATCTTAGTTTCTTTAAAAATAAAATCTAAACTAATTAATCGTTACAAATTAAATCAGTTTTATGAATTAAATTTCACTATAAATTTTGCATTACAATTTATTTATACTTTTTTTAATAAACTAAGCAAAATCGTATTAACAAAATATTTAAAATGTCAAGTGTTCCATTTTCCACATAAAAACAGTAAATGTTTTTATTAAATTCGGCTAAAAATTTATGTTTAATGTTTTATTCGGCTTTTTTAACACTAAATATTTCAAATATTTTCTAACTTTTCTTTTGTTTTCTGTTTTAACATTCTTCTGTTCTAACAATCTTTTATTCCAACATTAAATTTAATTATTCAACCAATTAATATTTTAAATTATTTTCATTTCGAGTATTCATTGTTTTTTTAAGTTTAAAACACTACAAATTTTGCTACAACTGAAATGGCTCTGCAACCAACTGGCAACATGTTGCTCAGCACCTTCGTTAAGTGCTGCTGGGCACTTGTT
Organism: Drosophila limbata; assembly: GCA_963924055.1. Classification (NCBI taxonomy): domain Eukaryota; kingdom Metazoa; phylum Arthropoda; class Insecta; order Diptera; family Drosophilidae; genus Drosophila; species Drosophila limbata. The sequence goes on from OZ001352.1 coordinate 7,560,287, forward strand.
GCCAGCAACATGTGTGTACTAAAATGTGCCGCAGCTCGTTGAAATGTTGCTCAGAAAATGAAACATTTTTTGAGGAATTCTTAAGCTGCTGGAACTTGCAGTATAGTGAGAGTGGAAGGGGACAGGGAACAGCCCAAAATGGCTAACAAGCTGTCGTCGTTGTTGCTCTGCTTGTTGTTATTGTTGTTGCACCTATTGAGTGGCTTCATGCAACTGAAGTGTTGCCCCTGCAGCAGTTGCAACCTTCACACTTTCTAGTTGGCATTTTGTGTGTTGCACTTGACTGCAACAGATGTAGCAACAACGAGCCAAGTCAGCGCAAATAGGATCAAGGATAACAAGCACAGTCTCCCCACCACCTCTCTTTTCCACCTTCCGCTCTCTTAAAATTTTTGTAGACTGTTGATTGCCTTAAGGTAAAAGCTGATTGATTGGCAAATGGACTTGAATTCCTTTATTGTAGTGGGCGTGGTCAGGACACTGTACTGTGTGTGACAAGTAAGTGTGTGCGTGTGTGCGTGTGTATGTGTAGTTGTATTGCGTAAATTGTTTGTCATGCGAAAAACTTTGCTTATTTCATTTTAATTGCTTCGCAGGCGCATGTCAAGACAACAACAACAACACACACACGCATACACTGACAAAAAAATCAGCGACCGTAATGATTAAGAGTTATATTATGAAAATTACAAAGTAATGATTATTTAAATATTTTTAAGGATTTTTTCAATAATAATGATTAATTCTGAGAGAAAAGAAAAAAACTATTGTAAATAATTGTTGTGAGTTTTATTTTTTCGCTCAAATATAATGATTATTTGGGAACTTTATTTCTTTCGCTTAAAATTAATCATTATCAGTATGTTTTTTTTTGGGAATTTGTATTCTAGTCATTGATTTTTTAATGTGAAAATATATAATAATAATCATGGTCATTCTAAAATTCAAATTAAAAATTTCTGTATTTATTGTATTTTTAGAGACTGTATTCCGGATAGTTTTGTTAATTAAACACAATATGCGGATAAAATGGAAACTTCTCAGTATTAAAATGTCCAAAAAAGCAAAAACTTTTGATTTTTATAAAAAAAAAAAAAAAAATATTTTAGAGCCCCGATAATCAAAATATTTGCGTAAAAGAAATTTAAAAACTGTAGCCGGTATATTATTTGATTAAAACGCAAAAACGACCGCTTCTTTCAATCGCCAAATACAGAATGGTTTATTTGGTTATGCTTAGCCTATGTCTATTTACAGAGTATGTTATATTTCTATGTTATGTTATTTACAGTTCATGTTATATATTTAAAGTGTATGTTATATATTTGCATCGAGCTGCTGTGTACATATAAACAGCGAGATGCAAATGGGCGATAGTTATATTTAATTAATATCTAAATCCCTAATACTGCTACAAAACTGTAGTGGAATAAAGTATTTCGTATGCGATTTAAGAAATTCCGAGGTTACCGAATTTTTGACGCAGATTGGATTGATCTTATTTCAGAATTTTCTTTCTGTGTACGCACAGTTAACATCTCATTTTCATTGCGGTTGTATCTCTGTCTCTTTCTCTGTCTCCATCTTCATAACTCTCTCTTTCTCTCACTCTCTCTTTCTCTGTGTAAAATGTCTCATTAAAAAAAAGCGAAGCAGCTACGCAGAAAAGCGACATTTGCATAAATTGTGTATGTCCATGTGTGTGTGTGTGTGAGTATGTTTGTGTATATGTTTGTGTGTGGCATGCCTAAAAGCATGCAGAACGTGCCACTGACACACAAATGTCAGCAGCAGTCAACAGTCGGAGGAGGCAGTCGACAAAAGCCAAAGTCAAAACTTGCAAATTTTAATGCATCACAAAGATTTCAACAACTTCCGGGCGGAGGCAGGAGAAGGAGAAAAAGGAACAAAAGAAGGGAAAGGAGAAGAAGGAGACGCAGGCATGTGGCACGATCGAAGCGCCACACGGAGCTAGTAGTGGCTCATTAAAAGCCACAAAATGGTTGGTCTAATGAAGTTGCCAGTTGCCAATTGTGGCATGCCCCAAGCGCTTGCCACACCATTTTACCTACTTCCACTATTTCTGATGTCTGGCCGTTAAATGCTCGTTTCCTTTTTTAATGCTCTCTCAACTCGAAATGTGATTGACAGCTGGACATCTTCCCCTCTTTGTCTTTTATTCTCTCTCTCTCTCCCCCTCCCTCTCTCGGGGTGACTTCTTAATGCCACAAAAGGCGGCAATTTATGAGGGTGTCATTTACAGTTTTTCGGCTGCGCGCAATTAAAAACCAAATGGAGAAAGTTCTCATCTCCATCTCTTTGGGCAGAGATGAAAGTGTAAACTGTTTGCCTGGACAACCATGGATTAACACGTCTCCCTATATCTATCACCCTCCCTCCCTCTCTCTCTTTCTCGCTCTGCTTTATCCCACTCTTCAATCACTCTACGGTCCATTGAGGGTTGACAACCCCCATGGATTTCCTCGCTGGTCGTGACTTTCTCGTCATATAAATCAAACATAATCAACGCCAACTTTCAATAGATATAGAATTTGTGGCAAGTTGGGCGGGGTAGAAGGGGGCAGGAGGGGAACAGTGATAGTGACAACGACATAAACAGAGGCAGGGGCATATAAATCTAAATTACGAACATAAGAATTATACACTCAAAAAAATTATAGGGATTTTCGTATTTATTTCAAGTACAAAAGATATTAAAAGTTGTCTAAGTTATTAAATTCGAAAGCTGTAAATAAAAATCTTATTTCCTATTATTTAAAAATAAGATTTAACACGTCTTACTTTAAGTACGTTTTGGGATTAATTTAAGTCTGTAAAAGATCGGATCATACTAGTTGAATCTTGAATCATCTCAAAAAGTACTTCTTTCTAGTAAATATATATTCTCATATTCAAGTTCGTTTCAATCTTGAAATATTCTAGTTTATGACAAATGACTAAATTTTACAATAAATTAATAATAATAGTGTTTTTTGTTGATTACACACAGCTGTATTAGCTGCTTTAAGAGATGCTAGAACCAGTTGAGAATTCTAAGGCGCAGGCATGAAAAACATATCTTAAACAGATCTTTTCATACTAAATTCAAGAATAATAATACTCAACGATCTTAAAACTTTAAGAACTAACTTGACGGGTTTAAATTCAAGTAAGCACATACTTAATTTTAGAACAACATATTTTTCTGAGTGTACCCAAAAGTGGGAAGCAGTCAAAGGTGTCTATTGAGCCTTTGCCTTCTTCCTCCATTTCCATGAACCGCAGGGGAATTCAATTGTGGCTTTTGCTGGATTTAAGATAAAAATCTCCTGTTGAGTAGTGTGAGAAATTGTTGTTGCTGTTGTTGTTGTTGTTGTTACATTAAGCGCTGGTGGCATTCGAGAATGTTGCAAATCGGTTTAATATTCAATTTGCAATTGCAGTTCCTAGAAATGAATTAAATGCCGAAGATAGAAGGAAAAAATAAGAAGTCAATACCAGGACGAATACTAAGCAGTCCAACTGTTATGTAAAGTGTCAAAAGAATGAACCTTATGAAAAGTCATTGACATAGGAACATCAACTACAGGACTCGTCGTCCACAAGACACAGAAGAGAGGACAAGAAGTGCGTGAGGGGCGTTGACAACAAAGCTGAAATGATGCGACACACCTACACATACCCTGTTCTTGAAGGCAACACGGACTGCAGGAGGAATGGGAAATCATCTCATTTGTGGTCATGTTGGCGTGTTAAGAGCGCGACAACAACGGCAACAACAACAAACGAGGGCAACAACAGCAGGAGCACAACCATATGGCCACCATTTGCCGGTCGACTAAAAGAATAAACATGCTGATTGGCCACGATAATACCCATTAAAAAAATTAAACAAAAACATACACAATTCAGTGATGATAAATTATTTTAATTTATAATATTATAAATTATTGAAAAATATAATAAAAAGATGCGCATGATTAAAGAATGACGTTGTTTTGTTAAATTTTTAAACATTGCCAAATAGGTGTTAAGTAAAAATTATAAAAACAAAAACTTTTTTTTTCCAATTTTTAAAAATTAAAAAATTATTGTTATTACCGTACATTCTTCAATGATGCAAATTTAAATAAATGTACACTAATATCTGTATAAATTCAGATGAAAGAGGCAGAAAGTTAAAAATGCTATGTATATTCTATACATGAATTCATTTCCTATATTTATACTCTATTGAATCCTATCATATCATATCATATGACCTATTTCCAGTTATGCCCATTACTTCGACGATAACTTAAGCAAATTTAAAATTTTTTAAAGTATACATTTACAACCGTTTTCAAAATCCACATGACAAATTTCTGTAAATTTAAATTTATTTCAGTTTTGGTTTCAGCTAATATCTGTAAAAAATGTATTGTATTCTTTTTTTTAATTTCGAATTATTTATAATTTTTTTTATTCTTGATTTTAAAACTCCAGTCCCAAGTTTGATTTAAAAATGTACATGACTTCTATCTACTTCTTTTGCTTATTAAAAAAAATTTTGATTTTGAAACAAATTTAACAAATTTCGGATATTTATTTATCTCTATATATTTTAAAATACAGTAAGCTATTAATGAACTCGAGGTTGCTTTACTTTTAATTGGCTGCAAGTACCTTAACACATGTGAAACTTCAGCATACCCTTATCACTCAATTCTCCAATTACAGGGTATGCATAAAAAACGCTGCCTTGTCTCGTTAGTTGTCTTGTCTGCCTGTTGTTCTTGTCTGCCTGTCAGCGCATTTTCTGTCCATCCCCTTGCTGCATATTGATTTTATAATTTCCAATGTGTTTATAATTAGCCACACCCACTAACAGATCCTGGCTCCCTCTTTGCCTCTTTCTTCTTTCCTCACTTTGCCACCCTTTGGGGGAATCTGTCAAAAGCATTTGACATTTGCGAGTGTTTTTCTTTTTTATATATTTTTTTTGCATTGAGTTTGTTTTCCAGTCATTGATTGGCTCGTCCTTGACATCCCCATTCACATGTCCATTGTCAGCTGGGTATGCAGCCACTTACCCCTCCCCGTTTCCCGTTCCCCGCCCTCTGTCTGAGTGGCACCCCGCTGACAGTTTTACACCTTTGTGACTAATCAAAATCGAGCCCATTTAGCGATAATTAATAATCGCCTAGCAACGAGAACAACAAAAAAAGGCAGCCAATTAGCCAAGGACTAAATGTAGGGTATCTATATATGTCGGTATGTGTGTGTGTGTGTGGCATGAAAAGTGCCCAGCGAGTGTCCAGTGGCCATTAGTGCCGCTCAGCGGCTGTCGACCCTCGCACCTCTTGACTCTCGACTCCCGACTCGACGTTGCATGCCACACCGTTGCGAGTGTGTTGTCCCGTGTTGCCTGCCTTTGTCAAACAAACAACAACGCTGCTCTTGCTGTCCCTGTCTCAGTCTCAGTCTCACCTCTCGCTCTGTCTGTCAGTTGCCACACATTGCCAAGTGTTTATTTCAGGCCACTTCAGGACTCTTCATGCCACAATGTGAGGTGTAAAGTTTGTTTATGGTCAAGTGGTTTGCCTGTCATAGTGTATATTACTTATATATTGTGTGTATGTAGAATAAAAAATGGGCAGGTTTGGGGCACGTGGGGCACAGTCTACGGTCTGTTGACACGACACTAATGACCACTCGGATTTTATCTGGACATGTTGCATGATGACCCCGAAGGCGCTTGTTGCTTCTTGCCCCATTTCTACATACATATTTAGTTTTGCCTGTTGCCTTTTTCATTATCGGCCTCTCTTTCTCTTTCTCTCTCCCCCATACGCTCTGTTTAAAAAAAATGCAATAAGTGCGTGAAAAATTTACAAGTAATTTTTATTGTTCCACATCTCAAATGCAAATTAAAATTCTTCTGCACAGCAAAAGAAAATTCAAATAAATGGTTTATTTTAAACATATTTTTATTAAATTTTTAGAGATACGAGTATATTTAGAATTGCAACTTAAAAAACTAAAAACAAGCCAATAATATTTTTTCACTTACTTTCATTTAGCTATTTTATGGTATTTAAGTATATTATTAAATCGAAAGAAATTGCATTATGGTGATGGAAAAAATTGTATTGATATACAGTTGGTCAGGTAAATGTTTTGACAAATTTCATTAAATTTTTTATTATATTTTTTATTGTTTTATTACAAAAATAAAAGGATTTCTTTTCCTGAGAACAAATTCTAAACAAAGAAATAATGATGATCTTTGATTTTATTTATTTTCTAAAATTAGTTATTTGACTAACTGTATTGAATATCAATGTCCGCGTTCACCAGAACTAATTAATCAGTTATCATGTATCACTAATCAACAAATTTTTGATAAGCTTCTGGTGAATGCATTGATGGAATTTTAAGGCAAAATCAAAGTAGTCATTTCTCTTATTGTCAAAGCTGTTTATATTTATTTAGAAATTTAAAAACAATTTGGAGAAAAATGCCTAATGAAATGGAAATCAACTCAGCAAAAGGCCAGAATTAAAATAGTAGATGATGTGTTGCAATAATAAATAATTAAGCCAATCTTGTATGCGAATTTATTAATATCACAATCAGAGAATTCCTGCTTATTATTTGGCTAGTGAATTTTCAGTCATCCCAATCACAAAATTTTGACATCATGATTGCTCATCGATTTTCTGTTGTCGATTTGTTCTGCTGAACAAACAATTATTTTACTAACTAAATTTAATATACATATATCATTGTTTTATGTATATACGCTTATTTGTTGTATTGAGTATTGACACAACTAAACAACTATAAAAATGTTAAAATAAAATTAAAATTAATAATCAATGGTATTTATTATTGTAAAATAATAATATTTAACTATTGTAAAATACTTTAACTCAATATTGCAATGATTTAAGAACAATTGTAAAATTTTAAAGATAGTTTAAAGATGGCAGTAGTTTCTTAACTTAAAGTGCTACTCAGCATAGTGAACTCATCCAATTTGTAAATATTTGAATATATTCTTTGTCAACATTCGTGGTATTTCTGCTCACATATTGAAAAACGTGCCATGGCTGGCAAATTTTTTAGAAAGTTTTAAGTATACTTGGCTAAAATATAATCTATGTATGCTTGTGGATACTCAGTGAGTGGCAGCATATTAAAATGTTGCTAGTGACTAAATTATTTTTAATAAAAATGCACAGAAAATGTGAATAAAGCAGAGAGAGAGGGAAAGAGACTGACTAAGTAAGAGGGAGAAAGGTCAATGTTTATAAAGGGCATAATAAATGTAAATAAGTTTAATGTGTAAAAGTTGTTGAAGTGCGCATCTGAGTAGGTGTATTTGTGTGTGTATGTTTTGGTTGTGCAACAAAATTGGGCAACTTGCAACTTTAGAGTCCTGCGATGCGTTTCGGGCATCCTTTTAGTCGAATATTTTTGGTGTGTTGTCTCGTCGCGTTGTTTGCTCTTTGCCAGCTCAGCGAAAATGCAGAAAATGCTGAAAATGAAATAACTCAAACAGTGGCATCAGCAACAACAACAGTAACAGCAACAACAACAGTAACAGCAACAACAACAGTAATAACAACATCAGAGCTAGCACGCACTTTATTATAGAGAAATATTTCGAAATTTGAAGCAAGTGGACTTAATTCGTGTACACACAACACTCACCGTTTGTTTGACTGGTTGTCTGACTATCCCCCTCTCTCTCACTCTCTCTCTCTCTCTCAGTCTTACTCACTCTGTTTCTATGTAGCTCTATCAACAATGTATGAGCGCGTGGCACAACGCACCATCATGTTTTCCATGCCATGACAGTGCCACAAAAAGTATTCACCTCCAGTACCAAAAAAAATAGACTATAGCCAAGCATGAAATTTCGATTGGCAGCATTTTTGCGTATCTACCTTTCTGGCTGTCTGCTGTATGTGTGTGTCTGTGTGTGTGTGTGTGTTTGCGTTTTCCCAATCTTCAATAAAACTGTTTGTGCTCTTATTTTACTCTTTACTGATACCCTGGAAATATGCAAATTGAACATTTAAAAAAATTGGGTATTATTAGTCTTTAAATTATGCAAAAAAGTTATTGGTCAACTTAAAAAATACTAAAAATATTTGCAAAAGCCTATTTGACTGTAGCTTTATTTATCTGCAAGTCTGTCTGCCTATTGATTCGTTAAAGTTCGCCAATCTCAGATTGAGTTGAGAGACATCAGATTTGGTAATCGATTTCCTAAACTCAATTAAATTTTGGGCATTTTTATAAATTAAGCACATTAATTATCCACCAGCCTAATAAGCTCGAAAGTTCTGTAAGAAATTATTTTATTATTTATTATTCGCACGATTGAGCTAAGTAGTGTGAAAGTTCCAGCTTTCGAGCTTTGACCGTTTGGCCTACACGGTGATTATCAGTCAGTCAGTCAGTGAGTCAGGACTAGATATTTGTATTTAAAATGTGTTCTCACTTATATACATCCAGGGTATCTTGTAGTCGTGTTTATTCAATTGCAGCAAATTCGTCAGCTTTTTTTTTCTGTTGGTTACATTTGCTTGCGTTTTTCATTTGTTTAAAACGCAAACTATTGTGCCAGGGCAGAGTGCTGCCTCTCCCCCTCTCCCCCTTTCCCACTACCTCTCTTCGGAGTTGCCTCCCCTCCCCCACCCCTGCCATTACCTTCTCACTCCACTCGCTTCGCTTTTCCAGTCATCCTTTTGGCCATGCAACTTTGTTGCCTTTTTTAACGCTTTTACTATTGCCCATTGTATTTGTTGGCATTTTTTATGCCATATCTGAATGTGGATGCTGGGTTGGCGGCAGGGGAGCGAGGGGAGGGGCAGTTTCAACTGAGCTTCAACTGCAAAATGCGCGACTCTGTGGAGGGCTTTTCAAAAAAGGGGGCGGCCACTTTATTTTCATAGTCCGCCTCTTTCACAGCCGCATAAAATGCAACAACAGCAAATTGGAATGTGTAACCGCAACTCGTAGTTAATTTTATTTATTCGCACAACTCGACGAGCTCTCGTTGTTCTCAATGTTGTTGTTGCTGTTATTGTTGTTGTTGTTGTTGGGTTCGTCTAATTGTCAATGGCTTTAAAGGCGCTTAGGCGTGGTCAATATGATTTAGGCCCGAAAAACGGACTAAAACATAAATTAGACAAATGCTGTAGATAAATTAGCGAAGGGCACAAAAACAATTTAATGGCCTCGGGCTCAGTGAATGCAACGTGGTACCCTAAATAACAGGCAGGACGCATTGTCCTTTCCAAATAACTCATAAATGCAGTCTCAGGGGAAGGAGGGGGGAGAGAGGGAGGATACAGAAGTCGATAGCATTCGGCAGCTGGTCAACTTGGCTGACATCTGGTGCTGCGTGTGTTTATGCCATAAAATGGAATACGAATACAAATGGACTGCGATTGGATGCGACCCCCGTTGCTGGATCGCCGCATTCAACTGATGCTCAATACTACTATTAATTGCCCTATTTTGCCCACTCCCTCCTTTTCCTCCCTGTTCCTATTTTCAGTGATAATGCACTGTTTGCCTTTCATAATCACAGTCAAATCGATTACGTAATGCAGCCCATGAATTGACGGCAGACGGAGACAGGAGGAGGAACTGCATCCCATTTGCAAGCTGGGAAATTGAAACAGGTGTGCTTCGTGAAAAGGATAAAGGAATCGCAGCGTTATTTAAAAAAAGTTAAAACTAGAGTGTGCTCGACTGTGAGAGACGCAGCATTTCAATTGCATCGAAACAAACAAATAAATGAAAACTAAAAAATTACCAAAAAAGAAAGTATTATTATTTTAAATTACTACATTTTTATTTAAAATTACCATAAAATATTTATGTTTAAATTTGTAAATAAAAGTTATGGATTGACGCTTATTTTTATTTTTAAAATATCTAATATTATAGAAATCGTACAAAAACTTAATAACAATGAAAATACAAATTTTAATCAATTTTAATTTAACTTTAAAGTTTAATTCAGAAACTACCAAATACTATTTATGTTTTAATTTTTATATAAATGTAATTTATTGCCAAATGCAAAAACTTAATATCATTTTTAATTTTTGCTTACAAATTGTATTTACCAAATAATATTAATGTTTTAATTTTAATGTAAATGTTATGGATTGGCACTTATTTTTATATTTTGAAAATAGCTAATATTATAGTAATCGTACAAAAAATTAATATTTTTAAATTTTAGCTTTAAAGTTTTATTTTGAATTTACTAAATTATATTATTGTTTGATTACTTATTTTTATTTTGAAAATATTTAATATTATAGTAACCTTCCACAAAGAAGATCTTAATATCAAAATAAATGAAAATATAAATAATTTATAATATGAATTTTTAGCTTTTGTTATGAAATTATCAAGCAGTATTAATATAAATAATAATTTTTATTTAAAATTCATGAATAGATACTTTTTTTTAAATATCTAATACAGTCGAAGATGTTATCTTTTGCCTTCCACATACATTGTCAGAAATTTATTATGCTCCTACACCATTTGACTGCCGAATATAAACATTGCAACTCCTCCCGGGGGGTGTCGCTTCCGTGCTCGGCTTTTCCGCTCGTCCGTGCGACGGAAATGCAAACGTGGCTGGCGCTCAGTGCGAAAAGTGCAAGAATATTTATTGACAGACTCTGACTGTACTCCTACAGATTCTCCCCTCTCTTCTTTCCCCTATCTCTCTCTCTCTCTCTTCCTCTCGCACTCACATTCAGTCCCATAACTGACGCATATTTTTGCACACACAAAAATTGCGCATACGAAACATGCAAAGAATTTGTAATTAAAGCATTCTCATGCTTTTCTCTCCCATTTTGCGGGGACAGCAGGCATCATATTTCCCTATCTAGGACAAGACAAGACAAGACGAGAAAGGATATTTTCCCCCTTGCCAGCCACAAACGAAGCAATCAATTTAAGCTGATTGCCAGTGCAACGACTTAGGCAACCTCCAACAGACCCTTGAACTGGACATTGTCAACACCTGTTGGCCAAAAGGAATACAAACCGTTTAAATATTTTGAGTGCTTTTATCTTGGCTTTGACCCAATTGATTGTGGCTATAATTAAGCGCCAACTTGGTTTGTTATTTGTTTTTTCTGACCCTTTATCTTCTGTATCTTTACATATTTTTGTTGGCTCTTTTGGGGCTGGGTTTCTTTTTTTTTTTTGTTACTTTTTTGTCTGCAGCGTCCTTTGAAGAGCGCTTTTCAATTTTTAATCGATTTGTATAAAAAATAAAGCGACACAATTTCAGTGCCTCTTGTGGACAGCTGGCTGCAGCATTGGCAAGTAGCAAGGGGCAAGGGGGCAAGGGACAAAGGGGCAAGGGGTTGAGAGGACAAGGGACAGAGGTCGCACAGCTGCGTCGCTTTATGCCCGAATTACGTTCGATTTATGTTTATCTTTGAATTTACGAACCGGTTCAACGCAGCTTCTTTCTCCCTTTCTCTCTTTCAATCTCCATCTTGTATGTCCGTCTCTCTTTTTCCCTTGCATATACACTTCCCGGTTCACAGCTTTCGAGTTGGGCTCAGGCTTTGACTCATATCGGGTGGCTTAGTCTAAGCGTTACCCTGGAAGTGACTTTTGATACAGTAAAAAAAACAGTTTGATACGGCTTTTAGAACAGCATCGAAAGCAAATTTAAGCTAATAAATTACATTTTTAAATTTTATTTTCTGTTTTCTATATGAAATTTAAATCCTATGGAAATTTACTTTAAGATCGAGAAATCCGTGACCTTAGTAATACTAAAACTTGGACTAATTTCTACTTCATATATTTATTAATCTTCTTGGGTTTACTCCAAATTATAAAACAAATGTTGGATCATCTGAAAATTTATTGGGCACTCCCAGATATTTAAACTTTAAATATTTTTTTCTCCTTTCAGTTCAAATTTACAATTATATTTGATTCAGGTTAATTTTACTTAATTTACTTAATTGTATATGCATTTTTAAAAATTAATAGTTGACATTAAAAAAAAAATAAATAAATAATTCAAATACGTTTACATATTTCCACCGCGTTAATTAAGGAACCATTTATACTTTTGCAAAAATCGAGTTGACCTATTAAACATATCTTTAATTGAGTAAAAATAAAATAAGTTATTCTTCTTTATCTAACTCTCCTTCTCATGAATTATATTTTCCAGGGTATTTCCTAGCTGGTCATCCCTTAAATGAATGCGTTTCCTAAACCGTTATTGCTTTCATTGTGTTTACTGCCATTTGCGGGCATTGATTTGGCTTGGCGGTTGGGTTCGGTTTGGTTAAAGTTCAATTCCATTCGGATCCGTTGGGGCAATTGTTGGTTTCTCTTGGTTACGTTTTGTGACCTGGCATTCTTTTTATTATCATTTTGGCTTTATTCTGAATGAAATGGCTGCATTCACGCCGTTCGCAATGTCTCTTGCCTCCCTTTCGATGCAACTTCAATGCATCGAAATACGCTTAAAGCATAATTTAAAGCTTAAACAATATGTGACATTTGGAGTTTAGACGATCTAACTAAACGTTGTTATTATATTTTCATATTTATACCCGTTACTTATTAAAAATAAGTAAAAGGGGATATTGTATTCGTTGCAATGTATGTAACAGGGAGATGGAAGCATCTCCGACCCTATAAAGTATATATATTCTTGATCAGCATCAACAGCCGAGTCGATATAGCCATGTCCGTCTGTCCGTCTGTCCGTCCGTCCGTCCGTCCGTCCGTCCGTCCGTCTGTCCGTCCGTGTGAGCGCCTAGATCTCAGAGACTATAAGAGCTAGAGCAACCAAATTTGGCACACAGATTTCTATAAACCCCACGCAGGTCAAGTTTGTTTCAAAATTTTGCCACGCCCCTTTCCGCCTCCGTAAATCGCGAAAATCCACCACACGCACAGTTTTAAGATATTAGGTTTTTTTAAACGGTGAACGTTAGCTACTGTTATTACCTATCATTCTACTAAATCCCAACAAGATCGGACAAACAGAAAGGTGGTACTGGCTGATTAAAGCTTTTAAGCAATAAAAGTGCCTAAAAGCATGCAATAAAAAAAAAGTTAAATTTATTTAGGTAAGTAACGGGTATCCTATAGTCGGGAGCTCGACTATAGCCTTTTCCACTTGTTTATAATTAGGTCTCTTCCTGATTTAATTAATCAACAAGCAGGAAAGGCTATAGTCGAGTTTCTGACTATAAGATACCCGTTACTTATTTAAATTAATATAACATATTTTTATTGCATACTTTTAGGCACTTACATTGCTTGAAACTTAAATCAGCCATTACCACCTTTCTATTTGTCCGATCTTGTTCACATTTTGTTGGATGATAGCTTATAGTTATAATAATTATTTAGCAAAAAATAAGTTATAATCTTAAAACTGGATTCCTGTACTTTACCTGCCATTTATTGACCCTTCACATGCCAAGAAAGTGCTTTAATTAGCATGACCGTGCTCCACAAATAAATCAAATATTAACTTATCAAAAAACTTAAAACTGGAATTAGGAACTCTTTGCGATGGATAAGCTTAGTTTATCGTTTCTATCGTTAGTTATTTACATGTTTTTCTCCCTCTCAAGCTCATCAGCTCATTAGTTCTAAGTGAATGCTCTCAAGTCTGGCCCACAGTCGGCTATAAAAGGCGACTTTGCCTTGGATCATTTGCCATCGCTTAAATGTAATTAATTAATTGCATTTTAGTTTATGCACTTTCACCCCCCTCTCATTATCATGCCTTGCCCTCCAACTGTTTTTAATGCGTTGCATTCACGCAGCACTCGCATTGTAATAATGTTGTATTCAATGAGATCTTTATGAGTGTTTCACATGATACTCATGTATTTGGTTATAAATTTTGTAAATTTAAAAGACTGCGGGCTCATGTCCACTCGCATAATTAGGTTGTAAAAGTAATTGAGACTTAAGTGGTCAACTTTTGAGCATAATTTACCGACTTCCCTTTGCCCCATTAACCGTATATTCCCAATTCTGGATGGAACTCACATTTGGCACATCATTTTTGGCAATCATAACAATAAAATCAAATGTCAAAAACTATCTGAACTGAGCCCCGAAAAAATAAAATAGAAAAAAGACAATCGCATATAGAAAAGTTTGCAATGCATTTTATGGACTTTTTACGACTTAAAACTTATGTGGCGGGCGCGACGAGGTCGAAAAATTCTTGTCTAATAAAAAGCCAGGACCAAAATAGACGTGGCCAATGAAGAGTATAACAAATGACATAGTTATAAATATGTATATATCTGTATATGTATCTGACTCTTTGTATCTCATAGCATGCTTCACTTGCTGATTTTATGAGCTCGACACGGACAGAGCACAAAAGGTTCAGCAGAAAAAGGCGGACAAGGGGGAAGAGAGACAAATAGATAGTCGTACCTTGTTATTGTTGTTGCGTCCCAGTTGTTTGAGTTTTGCCAAAACTAATAAAATTAAATTGAATTGCTTAAAAATGGCCAAAAATGAGGCAAAGTGTCAAAGGGGCCAATGGCGCCACAGAACCCAAAACGGTTATGAACCAGAGCAAGTCGGGAATCTTTTTTGGAGTCCCGTCTCCGTCTCCGGCCGCTGGCAACGTGCACGCATTAAGGCATTTTGCCTGGAATTGAATATTGAGTCAGGGGTATTAGGGCAAAGTAAGAATGAAATCATTAAATTAATTGATGTGCCGAAACGCACATACCCTAAAAGACAAGTTTGAGAAGAAATTCGTGTGGAGTAGAGAACTATCTTCAAAGGTAAACTTAATTCAAAAATCAATTATTATATTTTGTTAAGAATTATAAGTCTATACATTTTTAAAAAGTGAACTAACTTAGGTGCCAAGTTTACTAACTTGATTAATTTCTATAATTTATGTATATCACATACCAAACTGAAGAATGTTGTATTATTTGGATAAAAATTTAAAAAGAAGTTAAAAAGGTATTTTCAGTAATTCAAAATATATGACAAAGTATTAGCTTATTATGCCTAGTCGTGAAATCATTATAAATGATAGAGACATATAGTATAAAAATTTTTGATATTTAATTTAAAATATGTTTATATATAAACTACAATAAAAAATATAAATATAAATATAATTACAATAAATAAAAACAAAAAGACAGAAGAGATCTCTATTTTTTTTTTTAATTATGGAAATTGTCGGTTAAAATAAATTTATAAGAGAAGTCATTATTGATTATTGGACATTTCCTAAATGTCTCCAACCCTATCAACTTGAGGCATACGCTCTTTTTTATTTAAGGTATATGAAATTGATACATATTGCAAAGTTTTTGGGCTTGCCTGTCTGTCTGCCTCAATTGACGCTGTGTCGGTTGGGGCGACAAATTGAATTGCGCTGATTGGCAACGTGGCAGTGGCGCAGGCGGGGGAACCGACAACTGTGGGGGATTGGGGGGGGGGGAGGAGGGAAGGGGAGAGCATGTTCTTGGCCCGGCCGCAATATTAATGCAATTAAGTGCAAATCGAAGTCGACGTCGGCATCAGTATCAGCGTCAGTGTCAACGTTTATATCCTTGTTGATATCGTTGCCAATGTGACGGGAAATGCATCAGCGAGCCCGATAACGAATTTACTTGCAAATCCAATCAAAAGCATGCAACGATTTTATCAAAACTCTTTGCTGCACACGCCGCGCATAACTGTAATTGCACCCAATGCAACACACATATGTACACTGAGAGAAATTACACTAAATTCTCAGCTAAAATCGATTTATATCTCGTTTACAATACCTATAAGTTAGACTATCTATAATTCATGAGAGCAAATTTAATTTAAAATGATTACTTACTTTACTTCAGTATTAAAATTTTGATCCTCTGAAATAATTAATTGATTTGTATGGATATTGTAAATTGTAGAATAATGTCTCATACTTATTATGAACAAGTTAATGAAAATATAGATAAATATATATTTATGTATATCAGGGTATCAAACCGAATCGAATATCGGTTTTAGTTACCGGTTTCGAATAATTTTGGTAAATCGATTACGTAACTGTTACCAATTATTTGTATGTTTCGGTTTCGAAAAACCGTTATGATTCGGTTCACAACAAAAATTATTAAAAATGATAAAAACATGTAAATTTGAAAACTACTAATCAAAAATTTCAAAAATTAAGATCTTTTTATTGAGATCAATATACAAATTGGAGGTAAAAAGCATAATTAAATTTTATGCTTGACCGAACCGAAATTAACCGTTATGGATGAATTGCTTTCTAAATGGTTACATCGGTTGGATTAAATTCGTTTTTTCGGTATCGGTATAGTTTTCGGTTACGGTTTTAGTTACGGTTTCCAATTTCAATCGGTTAATACCGGTTAAAGGCTACGGTTTTAATCCCTGATGATATTTTCGCTAAGTGTATCTATGTGAGGCAGCCCAATATTATATTTTACTACGATTGTCGAATGAAAAATAAAATCTGTGTCATATTTCCATTATAAGTTGGCTGCCTGACGAGATATTTTATGGTTTACAACTGGCAGTCAATTCAATTTTTCAATCCATCAATATATCAATATATTCGACCACACACTGCGACACTAGTCAATAATAGACAGCTCGGCGAAATTCAATTGGAATTCCGTGTGTGTGTGTGTGTGTGTGTGTGCTAAATATTAGGGAGAAAGTTAAAAAAGCAAATTATTTTATGAAATTTATTGATAGTTTTTACCATTGCGTACAAAATCTAAATAAATAAACATGTATTCATATTTCCTTTGCAATTTAATCAATCAACTTGTCAGGGGGCGTGGCAGAGGAGTGCAATTGAGCGACTCATTCATTTCGGATTATGTCAGCCGTGAAATAGTTTTGAATTCACTAAACGGCTTAAAGCTAAGTTAAAGTATTTATATTTTAAAAACATATTGAAACATTAGTCAAGTCTGATGGGAGTATTCTCCGTTCACTTGGCATGATGGCAGCTGCAAATTAGCACAGCCTAATTGAACACAAATGGCATCCAATTTCAATGTATCCAGACCCAGAACTGGCACACGCCTTTGGCACTGGCCGTGAAACTGAAACCCATTGGACTCAACGAGACTCAACGAGACTCCAGGAGAGGCAGGAGCTGGAGCAGGAGCAGGAGGAGAAGAAGCAGCAATGTTGCTGCCGTAAAGGGAGACGGCGTCCGCTTGCAATTTATGGTGCCGTAGACGACCCACAGTACAGCCAGCAGTTGGAGGTGGAGAGAAGAGGGCACAGGGAATGGAAAAGGGAGAATGGTTACCAATGCTGACTTTTGAGCAATCAAATCGAAACCGAAACGTTTCGCCAAACCCAAATGACTCTCTTTGGTGCGCTTATTATGATATATGGCCAGTGGTCACTGAACAGTGCTCAACTGGCCAACTGGCCAACTTGGGTGGTCTGCCTGGTTTGTCTGGTTGTCCTGTATCTGAAATGGATATGCACATCAATGTACAATGTATGCCATGATGGCAAGTCAACTCTCTTTCGTCTTGCCAGCTTCACAAAATATGGAAATTTGATTTTGCAGTAATTAAGATAGGACTCAACAAGCACTCAGCACATCTATGACCCAAAAGTACTCACAGCGCACTTCAATCTGTCATACGAATTTGGATTACCCCTTTAGACAGTCAGTGCCAAGTGTATGCAAACACCTTACAACCAACCTCCCACACAATTCACACAGTACCAACAATTGTAGCCTGAGGCACTTTATACTTTTTTTCTACTTTGCACAAAAACTAGTAAAAATACAGTGTTTTACATTGCTGGTCTAGCAGATACCCAGCATTTATATAATCGACTGAAGATTTGCAGAAATAGTGATACTAGAAGAGTATTGACAACAGTGATGTTAAAATAAGTGACCTTATAAGTTATGAAAATAAAATTAATATTTAAATTTAATGCATAACTGAAAAGATGAAATATATTAATTTTAATTGTTTGTTTAGTACTCTTCACTTATTATCAGGGTTTTAAACCGAAACGAATATCGATTTCAGTTACGGTTTCGGTTAACTTCGCATTTAGGTTTTCGGTAACGCTAAATTTTTATAAATTGCTTTCGTATGTCTCGGTTTTAAAATACCGATTTGATTTCGGTTCACAAAACAGTTTAAAAATTTTTTAAAGATATGTTTGATAGTTTGTAGCACTGAAAATATATTAATAGTTTGTAGCCCTGCTAAGAAGAGATTGCGATAGATCGATATCGGATAAATAGAGCAAAGCAGCTTAATCGAATAAACGATAGTTGAATGTGAGTCGTGAAAGAGTTAAGTTGTGTGCGCTCATCTGCTAAAGAGAATATTCAGAGAAAATATGAAATGTGAAATGAAACAATTGAAATGTGAATTTAAAGAACTTAACCATCAATTTGAACTTATATTTTAAATAAACTTAATGTATTTAATTTACATAAGTGTGTTTTGATTTGGAAACAGTTATATCCACGGCTCACATACTACAGATATGTAAATTTGAAAATAAAATATAAATAAATTAAATTATGGCAGAAGTAAAAATGAAATTGTATTAAAAAAAGCGATGAATACACATTAAAAATTTTTTAATTTTATGCTTGACCGAACCTAAATAAACCGGTTTGTTCAACCGGTTTCTTAACGGTTTCAATCGGTAAATACAGGTTATCGGTTACTGTTGTGGTTACGGTTTTAATCTCTGCTTGTTATTAATGATTAATGCATCATAATACATACTACACATTTAAAAATTAATACATTTCTTCAAGTAATTTTCTCAGTTAATTTAATTTTATATAATTTTTAAAATATGTTTCACAGAATTGTGCCTCTTGAAGTACATTGTATCGCAATTTTCCCGAGAAACGATCAACTCATCCCGAGCTTCCTTTTCTACATCCTTCTACTTTTCGGGGCATTAAAAAGTGGAGAATTTGTAAAAAAAAATGCAAGAACAGATTATTTCTTTCACATTTTGAAAGAAATTTTTTTGATTGCAAATTTGTGTTTTTCTTTTGCTGGGTACGAGTAATTCTTTTGCAGTTTACCTTTCCGCTTTCCACTTTCCGATTGCCACTTTCCACTTTAAGGATTGTTTGGCGTGGCACGCACACTGTCGGTTGCCAGTTATCGTACTGCGTGGATGGAAAGAAAGAACTGTTCTTAAAAAAAAAGTAGAGAGAGAAATAGATGCTTAGCTGCCAGCACACATTACCATTGATTAACACACGCATCCATTGCATCGAAACTTTTTGCACAGATTGAAATACAAAGTTTTTGCTGAGGCTCTGAGTATTTTCTCTTTGTTTCCACTTATTTGGTTTCGCATTTGCACTGTGCCATTTATAACCTTCTATCTTTATTCTTTCACTGGCATTGAAACTCTTTTACATGGGAAATAGATTTGCACGACAGCTGGAAGAGGGGAGGAGAAGGGAGGGTCAACTTGCCCCGTGGCGCAACTGAACTGATATTTTCATAAATCAGCAATAAATATTGAACATGTCACTGGCAGTTGCACAAACCATTTTAAAGACTCGACAAAAACCAAACCAGAAAGAGAGAGAGACGTGGAGAGTGGTAGAAAGAGAGGGGCAGACATTGAATGTTAAAGTCAACTTCATATATCAAATCAGCGAAATGAAGTTGAACCCACACTATTTTTAGTTGCGCTGAATTTGACAAACGCACTTGAAGGCAGAGGGCATCCAAAAGTGGGCGTCAAAGTGGGCATGGTGCGGCTAATTAATGCCGAATGTGTGCCAGCAGAGAAAGCGACCATTGCGCAGTCTCCCAAAAGTTGTTTTGTTTTGTTCAGTTCCGATTTGGCAGCCTTTTTTTTGTTGCCTGCCAGTCAGAGGCTCAACTTTTTGAGTTCAACTCCGTGGAGTGAAATTTTTAATAGACCAAGCATTTTAATTACTTTGCCAGTGCAATGGAAGTGTTTTTATATGTAAGTGAGTGTGTGTGTGTGTGTGTGTGTGTGAGTTGGTGTCCTGATATTGTATGTATTAGTGTAGCACTGGGCTTAAGCTAGCGGAACATAATTACTCGTCTCCAGAGCAACTCCCGGAAGTCAGCGAGAACGGCAGCGTCAGCCGCAGCCTCACCGGAAACTCTGCTGCATTTTGAGTCAGCTGCAGCAACGGGTGAGAAACTTGCCATAAAATATGTATTTATATGGCTTGCACACATACACACATATATATCTACATATATAATACACCAATGCAAACACAACCAAAGTTTGCGAGTGAAAAATCACCGTGCGGGTTTAAAGTTTCCTTCTCTTTTTTATTACTTTATTATTTTTTTTTTTGCTGCCATTTTTGTATGAATTTTGTTGCTAATTAATTGCAAAAGTGTACAAGTTTTGAGCATATCCGTTAGTTTATCTCTTCAAGTAGGCTGTTTTAAATTAAATACTCAGCATTTTAATATGATATTTTAAATCATCTGAAAAGAGTTGGAACTAAATTCTAACAAAAATTGTTTAATTTTTGTAAGACAATTTGGCAATTATTTTAAATTTAATAAAATAAATTAAAATAAACTGTAAAATTATGTACATACATTTTTTTTAAAGCTTTGAGAAGATATTAAGGATTTTAATTAGTTTTTTTTTATATGAGTTCAGTCTTTTGTGTAATAAAATACTAAGCATTTTTAATTTGATAATAATATGAAATATTTGATAAGCATTAAGGAAAGGAGTGATTTTTTGTGTAATGAAACACTAAACATTTTCAATTTAACAGTAATATGAAATATTTGATAAGCATTAAGGAAAGGAGTGATTTTTTAAGTAATAATATTAGATATTAGCTAAATAAATTCATTAATTTAATTTCTCAAAGCTCAAATTAACCTGTAAAATTTTAGCTTGGGTTTTAAACAAGTTTACGAACAACATTTTAATACCAGGTATTCTGTGTAACAAGAGTGTAGGTGATATTTGATCCCAGTATTTTTTAGTTTTTGTGGGCTGGAGGATAAAAACACAGATACTTCCATTCACTTATTTATTTAGTGAAATGAAAAGTGGAACACGTAAAAATAACTCAGCAAGTGCAAAAGCCAATGCACTAAGCTACTGACCCCAAGAGAACTACCAACCTGTTTACAAATACACACACGTGTGAGTGAGTGTGTGTGTGTTTACTTATATTAATATCAATTTCAACTGATAGATAATCGTTCTTGCGACCGTGCACTGATTAACGAGTGTAGTTCATCGGGGCGTGAACGACTCATAAAATATTTGTCATCTGATGGGCTCGCATTTGGCATAAGTTAGCAGTTAGCCTGACACGCCCACTCCCCGCACACACTCCCAAGTCAAACAGTGGGAGGGGGAGAGTGGGAGGCAATTAAAGTCAAACAGTGTACATATAAAGTCAGCAGTTGTTGCCTGCCGGTCATAATGGTTCATGAAATCCATTTGCGGCTAAGCAAACATATAAAGTGACAGACACACAAACAAGCCGACTACTGACAGATTGACAGACAGACAAAGTAACCCCACGGCAGGTTGCGCCATTGCCATGTTGTTTGCTCAGACCGCTTTGACGCTTTTCATTTTGAAAAATTACAGCGCTGCAAATGCGAGTATGTGTTTTTACTAGAGATGGTCGCTCAATTTACTTTTGAGTCCGAATTTAGGATTTAAAAGTAAAACGACACCGACCTGCCATGTATTTCTAAGCTGCTTATGTTTTATTTTTAATTATTATATATTTATCAACACACTTGAATTGTTCAAATGTGACTTTAGCTGATTTATTTTAGGAGCTTAGGTGAGTTTCGTTTTATTATTTATAACTAATTCATATAGTTACTTATTCTATGCTTTACTTATTTATTTTCACCTAAGAAAGAGACCGTCAAGTCACTCATTCATTCATTAAGTTACTTTTTCTTAGTTTTGAATATTAATATTTTATTTTGTATTAGTTCATACATACATACATCTACATTTTCTTAATTTTGTATAAAATAACAAGTGGATCAGTCGAGTGTACTCGACAGTAATATACCCTGAGCCTAGGCCACGGCAATTTATACATTATCTTTAAATTTTAAAAATTTATTAAAAGTTAAAATATTTTTAAAAACGAAAAAAATTCGTTGACCTATTCAGGAATTGAACCCACGCCCCTCGCGTGACTCTACCATTAAACTGAAAATTCAAATAAACGAAAAATATTAAATAATTAAAAATCTTTTGCATCGACCAGACCGGGACTCGAACCGCGATCTCCCGTTTCGCGTGCCTAACCTAACACTTCGACCACTCCGCCTCTTAGACTGATGCTGGCAAATTCGGTTAACATTCTCGATGTCCATTCTGACAGAGTAAATGTAAAATCAATTAAATGACGAATAATTATATTTATATACATATGAAGCTGCCAATCTTTAAAGCTTATTATCTTCACTATTTATGGCCCAATCATGTTGAAAGTTGGTAATTAGTCTCAGGACATGATCCTACACCCGTTGGTGTAAAAAAAATTTAAAATTTTAACTTAAAACCCTAGATTAAAGGTGATGAAAGTTTTTGATGAATTACGCCCACCACAGTGGGCGTGGCAAAATTTTAACATAAACTTGTTCTGCCTGACATTATAGGTAGTCTTCATTCCAGATTTGGTGGTCCTAGCTCTTAGCATCTCTGAGATCCGTTCGTTTACACGGACCGACAGACAGACGGACAGACGGACATGGCTATATCGACTCGGCTGTTGATGCTGATCAAGAATATATATACTTTATGGGGTCGGAGATGCTTCCTTCTCCCTGTTACATACTTTTGAACAAACTTAATATACCCTCAGGGTATAATAAAACTGCAAACATCGCATGCAAAATCTGAAATGTTTACAAAAGGAGATTCGACTGTGGACCAATTGTGATTTTAATCATCTTAGGGGCTTAGGTGTGTTTTGTTCTTTTCGTGCCGTAAATATAGGCACGGCCCGCACTCACCTCTAATTTGTACACAGTTTTGATTTGTGCGACGCCTAAAAGTAGGCAACTGAGTTTGTGCATGGCACAAACGAACTCAGAGAGAATCACGTGTGGCGGCATTTAAGGAAAAATTAAATTAAAAAAAAAACCAGAAAATGAAAATGCTCACAACATGCATGAGGGTGTCCCATGTGGTGTAGGTTGCATTAGGGTGTGTGCTTCATGTTCTTGTTGGGGGCCGTTTGTCCATCGCCACTCATAAAAGTCAAACTATTTTTCAATTTCAAATTTCAGTGCTGCAGCTACAAATCTTCTTCACAGGCGTTGTTGTTCTAGTGTTTGTTGTTGTTGTTGTTGTTGCTGTTGTCGTTGTCAGTGGTCTGACCCACTGCCCATAAATATGCTGCGTGCCAGGCCAGCCATAGCGACGACCCAAAGCATTTTGTTGTGTTCCTCAATTTTGCTCTTCCTCCCTCGTCCAGTAGTACATCAAATTGAGAGCAACACTCCAAAAACAAAAAAATATGGAGAATATAGAGAATAAGAGAAAGAGCAAGCATTTTGTGGTGTGTCGTAGGCAGGCAGCTATGCAGCAATAACAACAACAACAACAACAACAACAACATAAAAACTGCACACAGCACGCATCGTGTTAGTCGGTTGACCCCAAAGCCAAGTCCCGCCCCAGCAGACAGCTTGGACTTGGATCTGCCTTTGCATCAGCTTTAGCTTCTGTCCCCCCTAAAGCTTCTGTGTTTGACGCAAAAATATTCATGTCCCAGAAGGAGATTCTGGGGTTGAAGCCAAAAACCAAACGACTATTGGCCATTTGCTAGTCACACTATATTCACACACATTCATTTCGTTAGACCAAGAATTTCTTTTTAAACTTGTGTTTAGTTTTTAAATTTCGAGCACGTTGGCAGGGGCGACTTCTGACTCTTGACTCCTTATTCCAGAGTCGAGTCGCAGTCAAAGCCAGTGTTTTGGCACTGCCTGACAGACACTTTAACCATGTGGCAACGTTTTTTTTTTTGCAGTACTTTATGTTCCCCCCGCTCTCCACACAAAATAAGCCAAAGAAAATTTAATTACTCATAAAAAAGAAAAACGCTAAATGCAAATTTGTTTTTACATGTCGCCGATGCATTTTAAAAACTGCTGTCATTTAAATGGACACACAGATATACGGACAGACAGACAGACAGACCGAGAGACAGACAGGTGTTACAGGTGCGTCGGTACTTAAAGTCCACTTGCAACCGCACAACCAATTCCCCATCTCCCTTCCCTGGGGATGGGACACACATAAATATTTACAGCATTTTTAAAACAATTCGTTGCCTTGCTCAATACTCTTGCACTTGGAGAAACGATTTATGGTTGAGTTAAAAATTTGCACATGAACTTCTTCAATAGGTTTTTTTTTAAATATATATTAGCAATTTGTTAAACAAATTTTGACACCATTTTTTTAATTTTTTTTTAACAAAGCTTGGTTGAAGTGTAAAATTGTCACTCGGTTCTATAGTCTAAGTCTAAATCTCTTCAATTGAACCAAAAATAAACATAAAATTCAACAAATAACTCGATAATAATAAGAAATATCCTGGGAATGAATCTATATAAGGTCGTAAATAAGGTTGACTAAACTGAGTTGGTATCTAATTAAAGCTTAATCAAATCAGGAGGTAATTGACCATGATTTGTCCCCAATTTTCTAAAATGCTTTGCATCAATATCTGTTTAAAATAAACTCAAGCTGAACTGAAGCTTAAACTCAGCTAGGAAACTTCAAATGGAATAATTAAACCATAGCCATAATACTATATAATCGATTGTTTTAATGCCAAATGCCGAATGCAATCGAATTTAAGAGATGGCATGAAATATTTGCTCAGTGTGGTTGCCCCAAGCGGCATCTGGCGGCGTTCACAGGATTTTGTGGCAGCGGCATGTGAAAATGCAATTAAGTTGTAAATATGTTTTTGTGTCTATATACTATAAATGATATGGGGGTGTGGCAAGCATGGGGCTGTATTCAGATCGGATGATACGAAAGCTGAGTAATAAAGCTGCAGTGAAAAATTGAAATATAATAACCAGCATGCTGGCAAATAAACTGCAAGTCACCGAAAAAAGACCAAAGATGAAGAGGAGATAAACAAAAAACGGCAACTACAAGGTTTTTGAAGTTTGAAGTTTACTCAACTTTTGAATTGAGAAGGATAAATGAAGTTTACAAAAAATTGATTAAATTTTTATAAAAAGAGAATAATTATTAGACCCAATTGGTTAAGTTAAGTTGAAACTTTGCTGCTCAAATTCTGGTAATGAATAACAAATCTATACTAATTTTCAAATAAAAAACTATTAAACTAAGCTAAACTCTTTTTAATTTTTAATCTCTTACCATTTCAGTTAAATTTAAATTTAATTTTTAATTATTATAATGATAATTAATATTAATAATTTTTTATATTACTTAGCTTCAACTTAAATTTTTACATTAATTTTGGTCAACTGTACTTAGGTTACATTAATTATATAAATAAATAAATATTTAAAAGCTATATGTAAGATAACATTCATTTTGAATTTGAATTTCTCCAATACGTATTTCTAAATAATTTTTAATCATTTTTTAAACATTTCTTAGGCTTATTTTGAATAATGCTTGGTCGATTTAGCTTTTTAAGCCAGTGCTTATATATAGTTCATATTCAATTGAACCATAAAAATTATAATTATTCTGGAAATTAATCCGTATTAAGTTGTAGCTAAGGTTGAATAAACTTAGTTGGGATCTAATTCTGACTATAACGAACAATTTTACACAAATTTTCAATGTCAATAGCAATAATCTAGAATTATTATAAATAAATAAATAAAATATTATAAAATTTTAAATAAATATAAAATAAAATAATCTTAATAAACTAAAAATATATATTTTTTTTATTAATTTGAAAAATGAGTAAGAGTTTAAATTAAATGATTCCTGCTCAATAATATTAATTAGGGGAAGACCCAACACAAGTTGACAAATACTTTCTGCCAAATTTTTTAATACAAAAGACAAACTTAACTAAAACTTAATTATAAATGTCAAAAATTATAATACAATTTTTATTAAAGTATGTGTGTGAGTAATATTTCGTTTGACAGCTTTACTGTAATTCAACTTAACGATGCTGTTGACAATACCCGACTGTGTACAACAAAATACGACTGCTACTTCATGTGTGTGTATCGGAAAGCTTATCGATAGATATGTTAAGTGTTAAATGTTAAGTAACAGGAGTGCATTAGATCCTCGATAACTCGGTCTCTTACATAAATTATTATTTTAATTGATTTTTACTTAAATATAATTAAACGAGCACAATAATTAAAGGCAGGGGATAATGATATTTTTGGAACGCGTATTTACTGTGCTCATATTACACAGTTATAAGTGCGCCTCAAGCGCCACTTTGCCACTTCAAATATTGTTGTAATACTCGTGGCTGGGAAATAATTTCATTGTCTCTACTGGCTTATGATTGATGTCAATGTCGGGCAAATGCGAGTACGAGAGCGAGTACGAGTACGAATATACTGCTAATCATTGCCACAGACATTGCTGTTCTTCAGTCTCATAAAGGCAATGCCTATAAGTCGCTTCGCGTTTCACTGTCAACATTTTGCTGTCGTTGTTGTTGTTATTGTTGCCTTTTGCTCAAGTAATACACGTTGCTGCAGAGCTGCCATCAACTTTTGCTGATGCTTTGTAAATGAATGTACTCGTAACTTGGCAGCAGGATGACGTGGCGCCTCTGCAACTAAGGCTTGTGGCTGTGACTTGTCAACTGTAAAGGAGCAATAAGTATTTGTATCTTTGTATCTGTGTTCCTGCTGTTGTATCTTGTTGTTCGTGCAGAGCAATTCATAAAATATTAATACCGCTTTGTGTTTCAGGCTTTGTGGAAATTAAATGTTTCCAAATAATGTGATTATTGTGCCCCACCATTGTCATTGTTGTCATCTTTTGCCAAGTGAGCGCACACTCACACACACACACACACATACACATTGGCAATGACTGGGCTGCACTTCAATCTTCAGTGTTCAATCTTCAATCACTTGACTGATGTTTGCTGCTGCTCCACTTGAGCACGCCTGATTGGGCACCACGAAAATGTGGCATTGTCTGTGTATCTTTTATACATTTTTATGATTTTTAACGCTTTTCGTGTGTGTGTGCTTTTCATGTTTTTCCTCTCTTTTTTCTGCTGTTTATCTGTTCTTATTGATGTGAGTAGTTAGTCAATGAGGAGGAAAATCAAACGACTAATGACAACAAGGGAAGCAGTCGGGCCAATTAGGTGCCTGGTCATGTGCATTGTGCATATTGCATTGATGCTCCTTGGCAATATATTGCATAATCAGAGCATGCACTAATTAAACACGCACACACACACACACTTACTCACACAAATACAGATACATAGATACATGCACATATAAACTTGCTCTATTCGCAGTCTGCAAGAGAAGCTCAACGGGTCATTTTGCAATTAAGCTGCACTTGCAGCAAACTTTGCAGTCATGTATCCGCAAGAAACCTCGCTCTCCCCCACCCGGCCCCCCTTTCATGATGACGATGATGATGATGAATGAGTTAAGCAGCCATTGCCGTTCTAATGAGATACTTTTTCAGTGTATCTTTCAGTGCAAAGGGCCAACAGCAAATGATGCGATGTTCCATCTCATCTCATCTCATCGCGTCTCGTCCGTCTCATCTCTTGTCAACTTGTAACCATGTAATCTATGGCATGTCAGCGTCCCTATCTGTATCCGTGTCTGGATCTCTATGCAAGTATCTGTATCTTTCTATCCATCTATGTATGTATGTATGTATGTAAGCCGCATGCGTGTCCGGGCACTAATTGCGTCTAATTGAATTGCAATTGACCGTGAGTTGGCGTATTTTTCACTCGCTTCTTTTTATGTTTTGTTTGCCGCCTCGACAATGACGCTGGACAGCTCTTGATGAAGATTTACGCAACTGCTTTGATTTGTGTCAACAAAGACGACAAGTCGGCAACTGCGATGCCAACCACAATCGCATTCCAACAGTAACACACACAGCCGCCAGTCAATCATTTAGTTCTGTGGCGCCACAACAATGAGAGCAATGACAACTGTATTATTATGATATAAGCGTTTTCTACGATATTCATTCAAGTCCTTGCGGGTGGTCTCCATCGTTACCCGCGATGCATACATGAATTATAACTTTATGAATAATTCCATTCAGCATATTCAATTGGGTGAACAGTTTCCAGAAATATACTATATTTAACAGTCGATGAATAGACTAAAAGGAAACAAAATATTTTATTCGTCCATTTTAGCCACTGCACATTGGTCCAGATGAAATTTTTCAAAATCTCATTTTTTTTTCTTAAGAACTATGCAAAAACAATTTTTTATTCCAATAGAATATTACTTGGGGCAGTTGAAAATGAAGCTCTGGAAATCAAAGCACATTTCAAATCGTTATAATATAAAATCTACGTCAAGTGATGTTTTAGCAATTCTAATCAAAAACTTGTTGTGTTCAGAGGAAGAAATACATTTAAATTAATATTAATTATTTAAGTTTAATATTAATCACATGTTGCAGGTGTGCATTTATGCTAAAAATCGGGTTTTCCCGGAGTCAAATGGAAAGGAGGGCAAACACATGGTTCAATTAAAAACAAAAGAAATTGTAAAAATTGCTTAATATTAAAGTTTACACCAAAAATTTTAATTTTTCACTGAGCTGTTGAGCAAGGGGGGGGGGGGATGAAGACAAGTCCCAATTAAAATACAAAAAAAAATAAAAAATATTATACTTTAGCCTGGCTAAGACTCGTGTCAAATTTCAAGTCTCTGGACTTGAATTGAGGTTCTTTATAAATATTTGACACTTTTTCTCATATGAGGCAGTGAAAAGGCGTGGCTCGATCGGTCTACTTTTTTTTCTAAGGCTTTGCTTATGCTATGACCATAAAGAGTACCAAGTTTCAGGTCTGTAACTACATTACTATAATTTCTGTCAAAATTCTTGACTTCTGCACCAGTGTGCACTGGAGTAAGTGCTTTCTTTAAATCCCTTAAGTCGCTTAAGCTTTTTACTTTTTGTATGTTAAACATATTTCTATACAAATACATATTTCTTTAAGTAAACTATAGTTTTAGTTTTAAATGCGTGTATTTGTATTTATTTTTTGTATAATCTGAATGTCTTACTGTGGAATTTTTAATTAGGCTTTCTGTTGTCTTGACTTTTGAATTTTCTTCATAACAGACAGTTCATTGTGGATACTGTTTTTTAATGCCACTGGAAAGCTGCAAGTAGCTCTGGTATTTCCTTGACTGGCTTTATTTGGAATGAAATAATTTGTTGTGCTGAATGCTTTTATTTAATTTAATTTACTATCATTCTCCCTTTATTAATCCTTGTTATTTCATGTTCCTGCTTCCTTGCTTTTGTCGGATTTGGCATTCTCGGCATTGCTTTGTTTATCATCGTCATCACGCTTTTTGACACCTCCTTCGCCCCCTCGACCACCATGAGCACCACCGCCACGCCCTCCTTTGCCACTCCCACTTCCATCCTCTCCATCTTGACCACTTTTCTGGTCCTTCTTCTTTTCATCTTTTTGATCATTTTTATCATCTTTATTATTGTCCTTGGATTTGCCACCGCTTTCACCACCTTTGCCTCCGTGACCTCCACCTCCTCCCCCTCCTCCTTTGCCACCGCCTTGACCCCCATCTCCCCCTGTGCCCATGCCTCCCCCCGTTGACCGGCTTTCTTTGTCATCTTCTAGTGTAGGCATATCGAAAATAGTTTTTGTACCTCTTAAAATTTAATTTATATAGACAGGAAACTCGAACAAAAAATGGTATTGGTATGTGTATAAATACCTTACCTTACTTTGAATTAACTTTTAATAACCAAAATTAAATATTTAAAACAATGGTTAACTAGTTGGTTGAAAAGAAGAATTTGCTGTGGAGAAACGCTCTTCTCTAGACTCAACTTTTCTTTATTTTAATTATTGTTAATTTATTTGATGGTCTTGTACAAGTATATATTCAAACAGACAATGGATATTCGTCGCCACAGCTAAACGCCCTTTCTTTTGGCAAATTAACAACTTATACGCCAAAAGTTTTGCCAACAAAGTTCTTCTCTCTGCTCTGTGCTGTTCTGAAAGTTGGCAAAACACCTGTTCCCTCACCTTCTGGCTAACAAAGTTGCGTCCCCCAAGTGCTTGAGGAATGCTTAAAGGAAATATGAAAAATCGATTGAAGAAAAAGAACAGAAAGGAACAAAAAAACAAGCGGAAAAAACTCTAGTCGAGTTCCCAACTATGGGATATCCGTTACTTATTTAAATAACTATAAGATATTTTTTATTGCATACTTTTAGGCACTTACATTGCTTAAAAACATAAAACAGAGATTACCCACTTTCTATTTGTCCGATCTCGTTGCAATTTGGTAGGTTGATAGCTAAACTTGATCTCCGTGAGGTGTGTATGTATTTGTATCCGTCACACAGACGGACGGAAAGACAGACATTCGGACATGGCTAAATTGACTCGGCCGTTGACGCAGATCAAAAATATATACTTTATAGGGTCGGAGATGCTTCCTTCTACCTGTTACATACATTTCAACGAATAAAACGTCCCCTTTTACTTACTTTTTAAGTAACGGGTATAGCAATCTTGTGAGCTTTTCAATTTTATGTGGCATTGTTGTTGCTGCTGTTGCATATCGAAATTTATGTTTACATTTTGCAGACAAAAGTAAAAATTGTCTTTTTATGACGGAGCGCGGACAGGGAGAATGAACACCTTTTTTTGTTGCAAAACGCAATAAAATAAAATATTGTTGCAATGTGATGTTAGAAAAGTGTCACTGATATGTCAAACTAACAAAACATAAAACGAACATAAACAAAATCAGACCAAAACATAATCAGAGAGAGATCCAAACCGCATCCCCAGACCGGGATAAATATTTAAAGTTATCTGTGAAGCTTGGCAAGTGGCCTTCGAGGGACGTTGAAAGGTTGTGGAGGGCAGACTGTTTCTCACTTGTTTGTCTTTGCTTAATCTTTTGATAGAAATTTGTATTGCAAAGTTGTTGCCTGCCACGTGCCCCCTGCCACACAGCATCTGTGTTTGGTTTTTTGTTGTGTTGTGCAAAGTTTTGTGCATTATTTTTAGAAGGGAAGGAAAGCAACAACAATTACTTGGCACACGGTGTGTTTTTCTTGCCATTGAACTTACACTTTGGAGGAGGGTAAACCTGGCCAAACTTTGCAGCAGATCAGCTCGACAGCCGCATCATCATCATCATCCTTATCATCATCATTATCAGCCACGAGTCATCATTGTCACAGTTTCTGCTTAGCTTGAGGTTCTCTTATAATTTACAATCATGTCCTGTGCGAACTTTGATCCTGATTTACACTGACAGTGCTGATGGCGGCATTTGCTTTGTCACCGCCCTCAGTAGTCTCTCTTCTCTTTGTGTCTCCTGTTGCTACTGCTGTTATTTACAACGTGTCCCAAACTGGCAGCAGGCAGCACAGTTAATTTGCTACCCCGGTGGCTTTTGTGCTGCGTTTCGCTGGACCACAAGACGTATGCGTAATAATTGGATGACCATGAGTCTTTCCACATAATTAGAGCCGCCACATGCGACACAATCAACTTCAAAGGCACCACAATACACGATTAAAGCAAGTGGCAAATGTACAATTTATACATTATCCGAAAGATTAATGGGCTGACTTGACTAGATACTCTACTACTTAATGGTAAGTTGTATATAGAGGTCTCCACCTCTAGTCGATAGTCGGCGCTATCGATAGCCGATGATAGTAATTTCAAAACCATCGATAGTCGATGATAGTGATAAACATCTACTTTTTCAACTTTTTTTCTCGGTCTCTAAAAAAATTTTTTGGAAAAAAATTCTTCAAACAATTCTAAGAGTGTCTGTAAAAATACATTTTCAAAAATTTCTTCGCTAGTATTTTAAATGATTTTGGAAAATAGCTAACAAGTCACTTTTGTATGAAAATTAGGAAGAATGGGTTAAAATAGTAATTTTTAGCAATTTTTAAACTATCGATAGTATACTTTTTTTTTCATCCTGGTCCATGAATTGAGTGACTTTAGAAGAGCTATCTCAATAATAATGTATAATTTGTTTATTTAAAAATAAATAACTATGCAAAAGAGTTAAAATAACTATCAGACAATGCGACAATGAATCATAAAAAACACATCTAAAGAAACCAATTCAATACAAGTTGCTCCTTTGTGTACTCAAAGTAACAATAACTTTCATTATGAATGGAAGTTTGTGGACAGATCTCAGCAGCCTGTTGAAGTCTTCTACCATGTTGCGGTCGTTCGTCTCTTTTTATTAGTTTTTTAAGGCCCCTTTAGGCCCATTTTGATTCTCTTAAGATGAGAGCACTTTTGGCTGACAACTTGCTCTAGCAAGTGCAAGTTTTTTATTTGACATTAAAATTTAAAATTAATTTTGCCCAATTAATCAGCGACGTCAGCTCAGCTCAGCCTTCTCGCCTTGGCAATGTCGTGGCCTGCAGCACAATTGTCAGTGAACATTCACAAGTTTTCACTGTAAGTGCATTCGAAATTTTCAATGCAATTAAATTCAGCACGAAAAAAAAGTGAAAAAGTTGGATAAAAAAACGAAAAAAATGTAGTGTAACTGTCAGCGTGGCACAGAGAGCGAAGCTAAGTGAAGTGAAGTAAAGAGCTCGCCAAAATGTTGCCATTTGCATTGCCACTTAAACACACATAAAAGCTGGCATAAAGAGATAGAGAGAGAGAGATAGAGAGAGCAAGAAAGAGAGCAAATGAGAGGCATACACGTGTAGCGCTGTCGGTCGACGGCACGCAAATCGAGTCAAGTTGAATAGGCGGAAGTAGAGCAAGAAATGCGATTGCCAAATTGAGTTGAAGGTTTCGCTTGACTGTGTTTTGTTTGGCCAAAGCTCCATGAGCTCAGTTGCGCCCTTTGCTGTCTCACAGATGCCGTTGCCGTTGCAGTTGCAGTTGTAGCTAAAGTCGCTGCCGCTGCCGTTCACAGGCACTTGGCACTTTGCTGCAATTTTGTAGTTTTGATAAAATTTCGCAAGCATATTAAAAAGTTTTGCGCAACTTGGTTTTTACTTTTGCACATGCCAAACAGGCCACTAGAGAGAGGGGGGGGCTACACATGGCACTGACAGGCAAAAGTGGAAGTGGCAAGTGGGTAGTGGGAAGTAGCAAGTGACAAGTGGCAAGTGCATGTGGAAGCGGAAGCTGCGCCAGCATAGGCAAAAAAGAAGAAAATTACATATAAATAAAAAAAGCTGCCAGTACTCGTTGTGCACTTTGCTTTGCTATTTAATTTTGCAGCTCAAAGGCTTCCGAAACTCTGAGTAACGAAAGCAAGGCGACATTTTGCCTGGCAACAACTTTTCAACTTTGTTTATGTGCAACTCAGACAACAAATTAATTTCACAGCGCCACGGCAAATAATAATACTAAATAAAATCAAAAGCATAAACTGATCTAACTAATTAACAGAAGAACTTGCACCAAATAGATCCAACAAAAATTGCCACAAAATGAACTTTATACACTCGTGTGTGTGTGTGTATAAATAATTTTATTTATCTACAATATTGTTTATAATGCCAGCTACAGACTATGCCAAATATTGCAGTTTTGTTTTGCGGCAATTAAAATTAATTGAGTGTTGCATACTTTTGTGCGCAATGTAAATTTTATATATGTATTGCATGTGTTTTCATGTGCGTGTGTGTGAGTGTGTGCTATGCGTGTGCAACAAAATTGAACTTGCTAGTACACAACTAAATAACTTCCATGTGCATTATTAAATAAATTTAAATACTAATACCCGCAACAGTTTTAAAAACATGCGATGCTTTAAGTAAGTTTTTGGTAATTTAATATTTAAATCAAGTCTGTAAAACACCAAAATTTTGCCAATATTTTGTTGTAAATGAACTTTTATGAATTTATTTCATACTTAAGTATTTTCTTTTATCAATTTAAATCTTTTTAATAACAACTTTTTTTAT
Organism: Drosophila limbata; assembly: GCA_963924055.1. NCBI lineage: Eukaryota > Metazoa > Arthropoda > Insecta > Diptera > Drosophilidae > Drosophila > Drosophila limbata. Next base: position 7,594,523 of record OZ001352.1, read on the forward strand.
CAACAATTATTTTTCTTTTATTTAATTATGGTAACTACCAAAATTTGTTTTTTTAATCAATTAATTTAATACTAGTGAAAAGGTAAAATTTAAGGCAAAGTAAAATGAATCAATTTTAAAGATGAGGGACTATTAGTTTTCCAAAGAAATCCAGCTGCGATGAGAGTTTAAAATAAAATGCTCAACAAAGCTAGCTAAAAGGAAAAAGTCCACTAAGTCTTAAAAATTTTGAAGTTATTCAATTGAGCGATAGTTTGTGTCTGAATAGGAGTATGTTTTTGATAGGCAATGCAATTGCTGACCCAGTTCCCAGCTTGTTTGACTGGCTGGTCTATTATGTTCCAAGGGTTTTTTCATTGCTCAACAGTTTGTTAAAAATATATCAAATATCGAAGCACATGCAAATACAATTTTATGTCGTTTTTCTATTCTATTTGATATTGTTACTTTTGCTGATTACTTTCGAAATGTCAAGAGTTCACTTTGGTCGTTTGTTCAACTCAACGAATTACTACAAAACAGAATTTTTGCATGATAAAACCCAAATTTCTATTGAAAAGGTGCATTCATTTTTTTAAGGTGGCTCTAGGAGTAAGGCCGTAAATTATGCATGTATTGTAGTAAACCGTGTAGTGTGTTATTGACACAACACTCACACACACATACTCTTGGTTATAGTCTGGTGCCTGTCTGCCAATGTCAAAACAAAAACGGCAAAAAAAAGAAAAGCTGTTTCCGCTTTGTGTATGGGTTTGTTCGTGTGGTTATGCGCTCTATTTCACACACACGGATACACATAAATACACACAGATACACACACAATAAAACTGATTGCAGTGGAAAACGCTGCTGTCAGGCAGGATGGAAAGCGCGAAGCTGCCTGCATTTGATGGATGAGTTCGATGCCATGAAGCAGATGTGACAATTCAAATTCCAAAGCTCAACACACACTCTCACACACACTCTCTCGCACCCATACTCACACATAAACATGCTGCCAAACTGTTATGTGCTAAAAAATGCATCGAACAATATATGAGTCACGGTTCGTCGAGGAGTCACGAGTTTTTATTGAAATTGAATTGTTGATAAGTTTTGTCAACAAAACGTTTGACGAAATTCCACAGGGAGGGAGGGACTTGCGAATGGGAAGGGGAAAAATATAGAGGGAGTGGCAATGCCAGAGCCGTATAAAAATATACAGGACATTCAGCTGCTATAATTGATTTCAGCATTCACGGCATTTTTATTCCCTCAATATGTACATAGAGAAAGGTATTTTAACTTTTGATCAATTTGAATTTGTGCTTCAACGTTAAATTTACATATATACATACATACATTTATACGGTTAATTGATTGCGTTAATATTACGTTGTTGAACGAATTTTGTTATAGCATAGAGTAAGTGCCTTAATTAATTTAGTTATAGTCGGATATTAAATTAAGGAAATACTCCAAAGAATTAAATATTGATTAATTATACATTGCCAGAATTGATAGAATTTTCCTAGTGAATGTTCTGAAAATAATAAAAATAATGTGGAAAAAATAAAAAAATATTTATTTAAATATTAAACTGTGGAAAGATAGTTTCTTATCGTTATTAGAACTTGACTTACTGATTAATCATTGAAATAAAATATATATTTTATTTACTTAATTTTCTTTGGAACTGTCAGCCAGCAATTTCTCGTCAAACAGAGATTTCATTTGCCAAATCTGAAGATTTATTACCTGCGCTGATTTGAGAACTAAATTCAATGATAAGAGCACGAAATGTTGCTTAATTTTTAGCACACATTTGAGCTATTGGCCTACACACACACACACACACACTCAGATTCGCATTTTTTAATTCGTTCATATCTCTAGCCGATGCTGATGAAGCAACAAATGTTGCCAATATTGGAGCCACAATGCGTTTAATTTGTGGCTGTCGCACACAAACAGAAACAGAAACCCAAACAGAGGCAAAAACAAAAACGCACTCGGCAAAAGGAAGAGAAGGATATAAAGAGAGAGAATCAGAGAAGTTGACACAGTCAAGTAAACTTGCCGTAACCCACATTGGGCCAACTCAAATCAACATGTTGCTGACCTAGAGTGCCACATGAGAAGCCGAGTCAAAGAGACAGAGCGAGCAAGAGAGAGAAAGAGAGAGCGCGTCTGCGCATTGAAGAATTTTGGGAGATGGCATCTCCGGCATCTCTCGGACTCTCGGATGCAGCAGCAGCTGGCAGCTGGCAACTGGGAGTTCGAAATTGTTCCATTACTCAATAGAATTTCTCAATTGCCTCGGACACGCGACTGTTTGGCCATAAAACGCCTAATTCTTGTCCCAGTTAAATGAGCCCAATGCAAAAGCCAAGTACAAGGGCCTTAATTACGCAGCGAGCATACCGATTTGTTGTTGTCCTTGGCCCGGCAGTTACCTGATTTGTGCGCTGACTAATGAAATGCAGACGTTAACCCATTTGGGTTCCTGTTTTTTTTTGGCGGCTTCAAACAAAAGCCAAAATTGTTGCACATAATAATTTGTCAAATTATGCCAGAGCTTGGCTAAAGGAGGCATCTACACTCCCTTGACGCACCTGAACAGCCAAATTGTCTGTCAGGCATTAATCAAGAGACGTGAAGCAAAAACGCCGAGCAACAACTGAGACAGAGGCCGACTCAATTTATGTGCTGCAATTAATTGTGGCGCCTCTGGAATTGGAATTGGAATAGGCTAGCTGGCAAAATGGCTTTAAAGACTTTGCCATCATGGCCCAAAACACTCGTTTGGCTGCTGCTGCAATTTGCAGCTCATTTAAATTGCAGGACCGTAAATCAGGCGGCCAACATGCAGCATTTGCTGCTTGCGGCTCACAAATCAAGCGACAAATTGAAAAAAGAAAGGAAAAAATGAAATGGGAGATAAATGAAAGGAATCCTTGACAACGCCGCAGAGTTATGACAGTCATAAAAAAAGTTGTGCTCCTTCTTTGGCCCAGTTTTGCCGTTGAAATCTAGTTAACAACACACTTAATCACAATCGTTAAACAATTCTCACGCGATGCATTTAATTAAATGTTGAAATGATTGAAAATTGAATCCATCGACATCGACATTGATTTTGTCTTAATGTTTCTATAATTTGTTCATAATTAGTTGCCGTATTTTGTCATCTTCAAAAAACACTTTCTTTCATTTTCCTCATCACGTCGCCTTCGTAAGCGTTATATAAACATTTTCATTATTTTTATTCCAAAGTCCTTAGATCGTTGCCACGTAACGGTTTATTAAATGAGCCTGGCCGCCGTTTGCTATTTACCAAATCGTTTTGTAACCCTTTCCCCATTTATCCTGCTCCTTCTTTTCCTTTTCTTTTGCCTTGCTTTGACTTTGGGTTTATTTATTTTAATTTTTTTTGCTCGCTTTTTTCTTTTTTCTGCTTTTGCACGGAGTACTTTGAATATGTGATCAATTTTGTGACAAATTATTATAAATTTATTAAGCTCTAGCATAAATTGATTTTTTGCGAAAATAATACAATATCTTTAGCATAATCTGAAAAGTAACTTAAATAAAGAATCCATTTATCTATGTATCTTATAAAATAACCAGAAATTTGAATTTAAATATTATTATAATTATTACCGTTACTTAAAAAAAATGAAAGCCTATATTGTATTCGTTGAAATGTATGTAACAGGATATGTCCGTCTGTCCGTCCGACCGTCAGTGTGAGAGCCTAGATCTGAGACCCTGTAAGAGCTAGAGCAAACAAATTTGGCACACAGACTTCTATAAACTCTACGCAGATCAAATTTGTTTGAAATTTTTGCCTCGCCCATTTCTGCCTCTGCAAATACCGAAAAACCACCAAACGCACTGTGCTGAAGATATTACGTTTGTTTTTTTATTACTATTATTAGCTACTATTAATAGCTATCATCCTATTAAATCACAACAAGATTGGACAAATAGAATGGTGGAAATGGCTTATTTAAGTTTTTAAGCAATTCAAGTGCCTAAAAATATGCAATAATTTTTTTAAAATAAATTTAAATAAATAACGGGTATCCTATAGTCGGGAACTTGACTATAGCCTACTATGGGCAACAACAAGTTCAAATATTTCCCGCTCTAATTGCTATTATATTGGGTTTAATCAGAAAGGGTATTTAAGCTTCGACTTGCCAAAGACAGAAGTATTTTTTTTTGCTTTTGTTTATGCACTCTTTTTGCGATTTCGCCTTTGTCGCCAGTTATTTGCCTTTGCCAGCTTTGACAGCTCGTTGAGTTTATCCTGTCAATACAAACCCACGTTTTTACACACCCACACACCCACACACACACACACACACACACAAAGGCAGCCTTTGACTAGAGGATTTCACTGGCATTGCCATTGGGTTTTCATTGACTTTATCGCAGTTGACTGTTAGGATTGATCGATCGACTGATTGATTAATTGACACTATGCACATTAATTAGCCGGCTGGCTGCCTAGGCCGGTCAAGTCTATGTTAGCCTGGCCAACAGTCGCGTCAGTCTCTTAAAGGATTTAACACAAGCTTCTACTTAAACTCTGACAATGGCCAAGTGGCTCAGCTAAAGTCTTAGACTAGACATCTTTCTCCCATTTCTCTATTAGAAATTATGACAATTTGCCATTTGTTTGACCCTCTTGGGGGTCCAAATTTATGTCTGATTAATAAACTCATTACAACTTTGTCTATTTCCGCACTTGCAAGTATTGTTTAATCAACAGACTACCATGCCAAAAACAACAGCTTTTCCTCAGCATTTAATTAAAAAAGTTAAGAACTCTCCTCTCCTATTAACATAGTCCTATGTGAGTTACAGCAATGTACTCTCATTAATTGCAAAACTATTCACATTTCATTATTACTATGTTCCTTTTTTGACTAGAGTTTTTCCCTCAATCTTGTTGAAGTCTTTACAGTCTATCCATTCAGCATAAATTGATTTGAAATTTATTTGCTCAAATTTCAGTTTCGTTTTGTTCCATTTATAGTTTCCATCTCAATCAAAAATCATATTCAGTTCAAGGTATTTATTGGAGGCTTAAAGAAAAGCCAATAAGTCATAAGTCATAAGCTTAACAAATTGTACTATTGTTTAGATGAAAAATTGATGTGTGAGAAATTCGTTAGTTTTTTCAGTTTTCAGGCAAAGCTGGCAGCTTTTATCTTTGTTGTAATTAACTAGTTTGTGAAAATTGTTTCCTTTCATCATGAAATTATTTGATGTGCGAAATTAACTGACTTGCTGGAAATTATCAATAATAATATTGTGCACTGCATTATATTATTTTGCGTAATTTTGATTATGAAATAACTTTATGAAATGTGAATTTGTTATTTTATTGTTGTCGCTTCCGTTGTTGTTGATTGTTTACCAAATATAATATGATTTTGCCAGCGAGTATGCGAAATAATGGGGCAGCATGTTATAAATTTAATTTGCTTTAAATTAAGCAAACATATCGACCAATAACAACAGCACTTATTGAAATAATTATGTGCACATAATTGAAGTATGTTGAAATATATGTATATTCTTAAATTAAACTAAAACTAATTTCATGCATAATTTAAATAATTAAATAGGTTTTTGTAAACAACGGAAAGAGCAAATGGTCGATTGTGGGATACCAAGCATTTAGATAGGGTAATTAATATACTCTAATAATATATTATAACTGATTATTAGCTGAGATTGTGAAGAATTCTTATTTGAATAAAATATTAATTCCTAAAATAAATACTACTAAATATAAATATGTTTTATATACTATTAATGTCCACACAATATACTCATACCGCACTCCCTCAATCCCATTCAGAAAGAATGCAGCAATAAAATTAAATAATGCCAAATATTTGGCATTTATATGAAATTGACAGTTGCAAACATGTGCAAATGCATTAATTAAATTGATTTAAGCAAAAAAATAAATTAGTTTCCTCGCTTTATTTATTCTGCTGCGGCGAAATAGTTTTGGGCTCTTTATTCAATTGCATTACGTGCCGGATTATTCGAAAAAGCTTTTAGAGACAAAAATCCCGATAAATATTGTCAAAAAGTGTATTGAATACGCTGAAAAATTGTAATAAATTGCACGTGTGTTATGTAAATATTTAATATAGAAAATAGTGGTGTGAATGTGATCAGAATTAATTAAAAATAGGCTAACAATCATTAGGTGATTTTAAAGCGATGAACTTGACTATAATTAAGCGAGCAATAAAGATTGAGAGAGAGAGTCAGAGTGTGTGCGAAGGAAAGCAGGAATAAATGTAACTTCTTAAGAGAAGCACTTATTATTATTAGCACCCAAGTTTGCGACCCGTCAAATTTGTTACCAAATAAATGGCCCTAAACTTGGGCCAAAAGATGATATATCCGTTTTGTTATTATTGTTCTTTTTGTTGCCCTTTTGTTTTCTATTAAACAATTGATGATGCTGCGTCTGTGCTCCTGCCGACAGTCGCGTCGTCTGCATATATAAATTATAATTTAATAAGAAAACAAACGAAAAATTCAATGGCGCCATAAAGCATAAAGGGACGCGCTGAAAAATACTTAAGCACGTGCGTGTCCTTGTCCCTACATCTGTGTGTGTGTGTTTGCAATGTGTGCTGAAAAACAATAAGCATGTGATTCACGCACAGACACACACACACACACACACAGAGAGAATGACAAAAGTAAACAATGAAATGGAAACAAAGCATAGAAAAACGCACGCCGACGAGTCGATTAAGTAGCATAAAGTGATGATAAATGCGACATTGAGCAACAATAAATTCTGCTTTTGGCCCTTGTTTGTCTCCAAGTCTCGCTTCTTGTTATTTCTTTTTGTTGCTGTTGTTCTTGTTGTTGTTGGCACTGCTCTGCCATTGAAGTGTTTGACTTATTGATGCTGCGTGACGGGATTAGAGCGGGGCCAACGTTGCGTATGAGCAACGCAAACAACATTGAAACGAGCGCATAACGCTGATTATTAGCATTTTGATGTCGTGTGTGTGTTTGTGTTTATGTTTATATTTTCGCTGCTCATTCAATTGTATTGTTTATGGTAATTTGAAATTCATTGGCGAGCACCAATAACGCGACAATCCCCGTCGGCTTTTGTGCCACTCTGCAATCGACGGCATTAAAGCTTAAATTCAATTTCGATTTCAGTTTCAATTTCAAATCGAATTGCTGTCTGTCTGACTACTTGCTGCATCGAGTACATCATTAGAAATGTAAACGAGTGATGAAGCAGCTTTTGGTTGAGCTTGGCCCAAAGGCAGCTCAATTTGTTGCCCGTATTTGGGCCAGTCAGTATCGAAGCCCTTCTTCAGCTTCAATGCGGTCAACATAGTCGCGCCAAAGCAAAGGTAAAAGTTTTCCACTTAGCAGCAACAAAATAGAGAAACGAAAAGAATGAAAAGAAAACGCTTGGTATAGAAAATGTAGGGAATGGCTTGGGTTTGGTTTGGGTTTGGGTTCTATTTAGTTCGCAATGCTCACTTTGCTTTGCGTTTTGCCACAAGTTGTGCCACTTGCCACCGCAGCAAGAAGCAAGTCAAGGCGATTCGAGATTACTTTGGTCTACATTGCTCTCAATATTGCATTGAGCTTTGCTTTGAATGCAATGCTAGAGAATCTAAGAAAGTGACTCTGCCCGATGCCCAACGTAACTGGCCGCATTTCGTTGCCACGTTGCAACGTTGCAAGTGGCAACTGGCAACTGGCAACTGCAGTTGCAGATATGAAAGATGAGCGGGCAGAGTGAATACATGGCTCTATTGAATATCACATAATTGTTCCTATTACAGACACCCAGTCGGGGCTTTGCCCAGTCAGGATTAGGTTCTCAGTCTGGGAAATTGCTTAATTGCAACTTAAGCTGAATTCACCCTTGTTGCCCTCGTTGCTCGTTGTTGTTCGTCGTCGGCTCGATACTCACCTGACTCTTCGACTGCCGGCTTTGTTTGTTGTTGGCATACAAAATCTTGACCAGCTTTCACTTGCAGTGGTTGCCTGTAATGACTGAAATTTGTGGGTTCCCTGATATGAGAACAGTACTGGACCTGCTAAATCGCCTGCATAGATAAACGGATTGTTGGTCCTTGGACCTGGCACTCGGGGCACTCGACTCAACTCAACTCAAGTAAAGCCTTTAAGCTAAACTGGCACTAAAAACATAGAACAACGAGTAGCTCAGAGTTTCGGACTTCTATATTGTGGCCGGGTTTAGGAGCTGCTTAAATGCAATTTAAGTGGTCTTTTCCAGGGTCTATTTGCCAGCCGCAAATTAAGCTGTTAATTGTACAAACATTGTGTAAATACAACAACAAGAACAATAGCAACTAAAACAACAGCAGCAACTAATACCTGAAAAGGCTCTAGTCGAGTGTGCTCAACTTAAGAGGCACCCTTTACTGAATTGAGAATGTAAGGAATCACTTTTTATGCCTGGGATATATTAGCTTTGTGCAAAAATCGGTAAATAATAATAAGAGCTACAGTCAGCACAAATGCAATGTTGACCTATTCACGAATCTCACATAAATTTATACTTACGTTGTTTGTTGTCTGTAAAACACGAGTCGATCTTAACCGATAAGAGCTAGACGCACCACATTTGGTATGTCGGCATATTCAAAATACTTGCACACATTTATATCTGTGTTTTTTCCAAACTGAGTACCATTTCTATGAGCACAGGCAGTTTTAATTGAGTAAGCATTGATTACATTGTACTCAATTTAATACAAGTTAAATTCTATGTTAAAGCATGAGCGAGCAAATCGAAAAGGAAGTGGAGAAGGAAATGGGAGAGCTGTTAGTGTTTGCATGAAAATACAAGATAAATTCAATAAACAAATATCTCATTCAATTGCAGGGATAGAGAAATTCTAAGGAAAGTCGCAGATTCCTGCTCAATTCACAAAAAGAAGTCTTATAGGCGTCTGAGGCATCGCTCATTGAATGATATGGGATATGTATTCGATGAGAATTTGAAATGCAACCTTGTGTGCGACCCACAGTTATTGGAGAAGGGCCTCATTGAGACTGTGCAAAGTCGACGATACACAGACCTCCAGGTCGATGTCAAGGGTCACATCTTCAACTGTCATATGGCAGTGCTGCAGATCTCAACGGAGTACTTCAGAAGATTTCATACACTGGATCCCGTAGTCATTGACTCGGAGGATGTGACCATTGTGGGCTTTGAAAAGGCCTACGGTTGGATGACAAAGATAAATGGAATCCCGCAACGAGAGAACATTGTGGAGCTCTATATGACAGCCAAGTATCTGGAGATGCCCGAGTTATTGAAGCAACTCTGGTTCTACTTTGAGGATCGCAATCAGTTCAACGAGGGACAGGCTTTCAAGCTCTTCCTAGAGACAGTTCCCTTTGAGGCTTCCACACTTCAGCAGTTTCTTCTCACTCGCATCAGTTACTTCTTTCTGTCGGCCATAACCACATTGGAGTTTCTGCAGTTGAATGCAAATCAAGTTCATGACATGCTCGATAGTAATGTGGCCGGAGTCAACAATGAATATGAGATTCTTATGTGTGCTCTACGTTGGTTGATGTGCGATTGGAGGCAGCGTAAAAGACACATCCATCTGCTGATGTCTGCCGTGAGATTCGGCTTAATGCCTCCTTGGTATCTGCTCTCCCTGATGGCCAAGCAAACCATGCCCGAGCTGCAGGAGATCTGTGAAGATCCCACCGTCCTGGACATGATCAACGACGGCCTCTCGCACTCCGTCACACATGAGTCCTTAAATGAAACGTCAATGCAGCTGCATCAAGGGCCACAACGGGAATGGATCATCGATGAACAGGCTCCACATCATCATGAATACAAGTGTCCCAACTGGAAGTGTCTAGACTACGAGAAGTTCAGTGCCTACGTGGATCGAGTCATCAATGCCGGGCCGCTCTTCTACAAGTCTCTCAAGCCCAAGACGGCTGTCAATTTGATGGCCTGCTGTCGGGCAAAGTTTTAGATACCAAAAATATATTGAACAACATTTAAAGATCTTTGATTCGATTACATTCAAATGTATCTGAGTCGAGTGTGCTTCGATGCGTGTCTGTGTGTGTTTAAGTGGGCGCAGCAGTTCAAAAACACACCCTGGGGTGCCATTTAATTGCTGCAAATAATTTCATTAGCCTCGACCCGCCGCCATTCGGGCTTTGGTTTCACATTCGCATTAAGCGTTTCCAATTAGTTGAATGTCAGCCATTTGCTGAATTAATTGTCAACGTTTATGAACTAAGCGTGTGTGTGTATAGTTGTGAATATCCCAGCAAACATTTTTAATCTCCCGAGAGTCGTAGACGACTCGCCTAGAAGTTTCAGGCGACATCGCCTTTTCATCGCTTTTTGATCTCCTTTTGTAAGAGAGTGAGCCACTTCCGCGACACTTCGGGAAGACTCTTTTGCGAGTCCTCCAAAAGACTCTTCCGCGACTCCCTAAGAAGGGCCGCGGAAGTAGCTCACTTTCTTAAAAAAAAAAAAAAAAAAATTTTTTTATTAATAATTTTTTTTTTTTTTTAATGACGTGCTGTGCGCGCTCGCCAAAGAAGCACAACAGCGGAATCGAACCTCAGATTTTAAAGTTCGGAGTCGGCAACTCTAACTATTGAGCTACGGGATCGACAATTTAGATTACTAGAAAAAATCTGAATTAAATTGCTCTAGACGTGGAGCTCATTTTTGTTTTTTGGTCTCGCTAAACAATCGCCTGGAAGATTCATCTTCCAAAAGACTCGTGCGCGACTCGCAGAAGACTCTCTCACATTACTTTTTTTTCGATTGACAGCGTTCTATCGCTAAACAATCGCTTGGAAGATTAATCTTCTATTAATCTCCTGCGCGACTCGCACAAGACTCTTTTCGGCGATGGACGATTGTACAATCGCCAAAATGTTTGCTGGGATGTTTTCTATAAGTGTGCGTATTTATGTTTGTGAATGACAACACTTGTGTTGCGTATACGACACGTAATCAAGTGCAACAAAAAAGTGCAAAATAAATACCAAAGTCATAACAACAACACCAAATGTTGTCCAAATATTTTCATCAAATAGCACAAATATCAAATATAAGAATTAAAAAAATATAATTCATTTGCATTGCATTTTCCTTTTTGCTTACGACATTCAACAATAAAATTATGGATTTCCAGTATTATGCGATGCAAACTTTTTGCCTCAAATTTACATATTTTTTATATAGGTTTTCTACCATTGAAGTGGTGTATGTTGCTAGTATCTTTAAATATACTGTATATCTTTTTCTTGCGGAATACAATTTCAAAAAGTCTATGAAAACAATAATAATAAATGAAAAACAATTAGCTAGAAAGAGCGCCTTTGAATTACCCTGGAAGTTACAGCCCTCATCTCCTTATTACATACTATCAGGGATGCCACAGAAATCGCAAGCGAAATAGAATTCCGCAGAAAGCATATTCCCACGGAAATTTCCGAGGTGCCACAGAACTTCGAATGATTTACTGTTTTTTTTAGCATTTTAACCAACATTTTTGAACTAGGCTGCTTAGGGTTGACACCTTCTCAGATTAAATTGGCCAAAGGTTTGTTTAGCAACTTTTTTGAGTTTATAATTGCAGAACAATAGGTTTTGAATTTTTTTCTTATTTAATTAATATAATTTAATTTATTTATGTAATAATTGATTTTGTTTAGCAAAAAAAAATTTAAAAGTAATTGGAGCGAGAAAATAAAAATTACTCGACAGCTCTAGCAATTCTCTGTCATTAGTCTGGCAACTCTTCGCAAAAAATGTTTTAACAAATTGCACAATAAGTTAAAGGATTTTTGCGGTAAAACTTTATTTAACTCAAAAGACCTATTTTTTAATGCGATTTGAATTGAAGGGAAATTCAAGTGAAAGCGATTTCTGTAGCACCCTTGTATAATTTTAGTTCATACTATCCCCATTTTTTATATTTAGACACCGTACTTAAAAAAAGTACAGGTGTCTATTAACTTTGTCACAAAAAAAAATGTGCGTAACAGGCAGAAGGAGGCGTGGCAGACCCCATAAAGTATATATATTCTTGATCAGCATCAACAACCGAGTCGATATAGCCATGTCCGTCTGTCCGTCTGTCCGTCTGTCCGTCTGTCCGTCTGTGTCATCGCCTAGATCTCAGAGACTATAAGAGCTAGAGACTCCAAACTTGGTATGTAGGTCCGTTTATATTGCACGCAGATCGAGTTTGTTTTAGATTTTGGCCACGCCCCCTTAAACGCCCACAAATTTGAAAAATCTTAATTATAAGGTCATTTTTAAAGATATACATTCCTAATTGAGCATAGACAAAGATAATATTATCCTACACATTTGCTGAAAATTTCATAGCGATCGGATAATAAACAGCGAAGATATTAAACAACTAAATTCTCGATGATTTGCCATTCCTTATCAGCAACAATAACAACAATCACAATTAGATAACAATTACATTTCACTAACAACAAAATCTATAATTAGATATTTGTCCTTTAAGATCGCGTGTGGCGCAGTGTCTAGAGCGTTTGCTTTCTGCACAAGTTCTCAGTTCGGGTTGCGGGTTCGAGTTCCGGCACGGACAAAAAATTTTTTTTTTTAATATTTTGAATTCAGTTATTTTAGTTTAGTTATTTTTTTTTTAAATGTTAAAAGTATATATATTCTTGTTGTTTTAGATTTTCGACACGCCCCCTTAATCGCCCACAAAATAGAAAATCTTAATTATAAGCACAAAATTTAAAGATAGACATTCCTAATAAAGAAGCGAAGATATTAAACAACTAAATTCTCGATGATTTGCCATTCGTTATCAGAAACAATAACAACGACAACAATCACAGCTTGATAATAATTACTTTGACTTACAGTCCAGTAACAATAAAATCTATAACAAGGTGGGCATTTCCAAAAGGAGTCTGCGGCGCAATGCGTAGAGCGTTGTCCTCAGTTATGTTTTGGAGTCCTGGGTTCGAATTCACGCTCCACATTTTTTTTTGTTCTTAATATTTTCTTTTTTATATATAATATTTCTTTAATTTTGTGTTATCTTGATATTTTTTAAAAATTTGGTATTTGCATCAATTCAAAATTTTTGTATCATTTATTTGTATAGTAAAATTATTTGTTAACAGATGATCCGCAAAGGTTTTTTTAAATGTTATTCAATTTTTAAAGGATGTTGCATAAATCAATCACATCTTAACATATTTGTAATTTGCCACAGTGCGAGTGTGGCTTAGAGGTCTAAATTCCCGATTGATAATTCCGGAGTCATGTGTTCAACTCGCTCCCAGCATAATCAGATATGAAAAAAAATTTTTTTTATAATCTGTTAACATACTTTATCGAAAGCTAATTTTTATTATATGCATAAGAATCTAAGTTTATTATAAATATTATTTAAGTTTCTACAATAAGTACGGGGTCTCCTACAGTCGAGTGCGCTCGACTGTAGCCCCGCCGACTAGTTTTTTATTGTATACAGGGTATAAGAGCAATGCATAAAATTTGGGTTTATTGTATATTATTTAATTGTCTGCAGTTAAGCTGCTGTCGATAAATCAATTACTGAACAGTCGCTGGCAGATTATCAGGGATTTTTACTTTTTTCCACTTCTTTTTTATCTTTCTCTGTGTGTGTGAGTGTGTGGCACAATCATTTGCAGAGCTACAGATAAAGTTGAAGATAGCTGTGGCAATGAGTCGTTGCAACTGATTGGAATAATTGACGGTGCACATAATAATGATTGATGAATGCAATTAAAAGTGGACAAATGAAACTGCAATCGAAGCGAAAGTCGATTAATGACGTTGGCTGACAATCAGATTGAGAGGCAGCAGCTTAGAAGTAATTTATTATGCATTCATTTTTTATTACAATTTTAAGTGTTATTAAAGAAGTTATATTATAGAGCAATCAGTTTGTATGTGCTTTTGATCTTTTGACTGCCACAAATTCGGCAGGTGTTAAGCACTTTGAATATATTTATTGAATTCACTTACACATTTGCACTTTCAACTCTGAAACAACATGGGGCAAGTAGCAAATGAGAATGTGATTGCAGCCGCATCGACTTTAGTTTCAATTTTGCTGCACATTTTCATTTATTAGCAGCAACACAACTGATAATCCTATTGTGGTTTTGTTGCCGCTATTTAATTGCCATCACACTCCACTCAAACATACATACACACATACACACACACACATAGATGGCCGCCGCATGCGACAAACAAAAGCGGCTTTAGTTTTCATGTTTTTGCGGCTGCTGCGTTTTGAGGCGCCATTACTCACATCAGACATCGCTGAGAATGGCAGCGCGAGTTTTGCCTGTCAGCGGTAAAATGGGGCAAGTTGTGGAGCGGGCAACAGTGGACTGAACAGTGGAGTCTAAACTATTTCCGAAAAGTTTTCTGGGCTATTGTTTCAATTGTCAAACAAGCGGCCAAAGTTTGACAAAAAGTTTCTTTAATTCCCCGGCCGCAATTTAAGTACTTCCCCCTTAGTTTCCATCACTCCCATTCATACAAATGGTTGTCAGGACTTAAAGCCTGATTAGCTAATTGTCCATTTCTAATTGGACTTGTCGCAATTTCAATTAAAATTCTCACTGATAAGCCATCAAACTTTGCAATTTATTACACACTTTGGCACACAGTGGAGAGGGGTGTGAGTGTCGCATGCAACTTCAGTGGCATGCACCTTTCTGTCAAGCAGATTGCGCACCTCAACAAAAATGCTTTTGGTTTGACTTTCATCTTTAAAGATTTATTTAGCAAAAACGGTAATCGGATTTGACTTTCGATTCATGACTTGAACACAGTTGCATAACTAACATCAACGAACTGTAGCATTTAACTAATGCTGCATGAGCGCATTAGGCAGCGGCAGAGACAGCGGCAGATGCAGCGACAGAGGCAGCGACTGCGCAGCTCTGCTTCTTTTTGGAACTTTAGTTATGGTATCATGTGAGCCTCAACTAAGCTGAAACTGAGTCCAAACTAAAGTGTTACGAGTTCCGAGTTGCCATTCTAAAGCTAGATATTCAGGAATGTAATAGGAAAGCTTAGAGTCGAGCCAACGCGATTGTAAGAGACCTTGATATTTAATGCCATATTTAATGTCGACTAAGAGCAGTCGACAAAGGTAAAAATTAGAAATATTATTTAAAAAAATACCATAATTTTAATTTAAAACAAAATGAATATTATATACGATTCAAATTAAGGAGAGAAAAGACTCAGTTAAAATAAAATAAAATAATGGGGAATAGATGAATGCGAGACGATTATGCATATTCACTCCAAAGAGCGTAGTCAGGTGTGTTGTCTAATTATCAACACTTTCGAAAACAAAGGCAACACACACATAGACACATCACACTCAAGTGGACTTAAAAGGGTTATTGAAGGAATTAACTAATGTCCCACAGCTTGAGAGTGGACAAGAAAGATGATTTTTGTTAATTCAGCGGCGACCACAACTACAAGTCTGAATAATTCGCTTATTGCAATTAAAAGCAATTATGTTCGTTGTTGTGGAAACCGCAAACTCATTAGCTTGGTGCACCAAAACCACAATGCAGCAAATCGCTTTACCACAACAACAACAGCAACAACCACATAATGGTATGTAGTTGCTGTATCTCTGCATATATGAGAATGTATATGAGTGTGTATATATTTGGCACTCACTTTGCAGTGAAGAAAAGGGGGGAATGAAGAGAAAGCCTGTGGAAATAAGAATCTCAAACGCCTTTTAAATTACATAGCTAGAGTTTGGCATTTTTCTTTTTTTTTTTGGTTAGAACGTTAAGGATTTCGACATGTCTCTCCAACTGGGTGTTTGAGGTGGATGAGATTTGTGTTTGCTTAGAAGGTTTTATGCATATGTTGGACATGTGGAAAATTCCATTAGGAAGTTTTCTTTGTTTGCATACCATTTGCATCTCCAACGGAAAATAAAATAATTTATTTGTGGCCAGCATGGGTCGCTTTTCATTTCGCACAGATTTTATGTCTAGTGTGTGTGTGTGTGTGTGTGTGTGTGGTTTGACAGACTTCAAATTTTACGAGTATTATTATTATTATTTTGTAATGGCTTTTGAGTGTTTGCCAAACCTCAAAGAAAAAATGATTTGCATAAAATCGATTAAAAATTCTTGGGCAAATAAAATGCATATTGAATTCAAATGAATTTCAACAAACCCGAAACACATACACATACACACATACACATTCACACACAATAGCAACAACTTTGTGAGTCAAGTCCACTCTGCTAAGTCCACTTGAGTGTGATGTGTCTGCATGAGAGTTGCCTTTGTTATACAAAGTGCTTGTAATATCATAAATATCACATTCTGGAGCATCGAAACATGCACTTCAATCCTGCTGAATGCTGTTGGAAATCTAGTCGACATTAAATGTATGTATTATTATTATTATTATATTTAAAAGTTTTCGGAATCGGTTTTAATAAAAGATGACTGAAGGCTTGCTTACTTTTCCGTTGGTATACATGTTCCTATGCTCCAATTTTGACCAGAGCTATTGGCTAAATTTATCCATTTATCACAATATATTAATCTTAAGGAAACTGACATATCCTTGTTCAACAAATATTCCTTTATTTCCAGAAGCCCGGAAACCATTTTGACATCAAAATAAAAATCTCCATTAATAGTAACAACTATTGACTGTGATAACATAATATCTGGAGTTTCTTAAACGAACATCAAAGCTCATAAGAAAGTTTATTTATACACATTTGTTTTTATCAAGGATTTAAGATGTTACCATAACCGTAACCGTTAATCGATATTACCCGATTGAAATTGGTATCCGTAACCGAAAAAAACTTTTATTTTACACCGATAACAAAAAACCGAATTTATTCCAGCCGAAATAACCGTTTATAACCCGATTTATCCATAACGGTTAATTTCGGCTCGGTCAAGCATAAAATTTAATAATGTTATTAAGGTGTATCTTGGTTTTCAAAAGTAAATTTGATTTTTATTTCTTTTGTGCATATTGATCTCAATAAAAAGATTTTAATTTTTTAAGCTTTAAATATTTGTTTTCAAATTTACATATCCTTAACATTTTTAAAATTGGTTTGTAAACCGAAAACAAACCGGTATTTCGAAACCAAAGCATACAAAAAACCGGTAACCGTTACATAACCGATACAAGAAATTTTCGAAACCGATAACCGAAAACCTAAATGCTTAACATAACCGAAACTAAAACTGTAACCGATATTCGTTTCGGTTTGATAACCTGGTTATTACTGAAGTTTAATTATCTACTATAAGTTGTAAGTAACAGCCAAGTATATTATTATTTGTATATTAATTTTTAAAATTTATCGTAAATAAAACAATGGCAATTGTTTGCTACAAGATTAAATGTACTTTCGTAATTAATCCGTTAACTTTGAATAACTTTGCACAGCTTTTGAGTTTGCACTTGCACTTGCGTGTGTCTAATGCAGTTTGCGCTCGTGCAACTTATACTGTTGTTGCATGCCGCAGCCGTATCAATTATGAGTTATGTGTAATTAATTTACAAATGCATTTGTGTGTAAACCGTATCGGATTATTGCGATGGTAAGGTTGAAGGCATGACGGAGTACGGTAAACATTGTGGGCAGAGTACTTCATAAACATGCCAAGGATGAGACGACTTAAGACATTATGAGCAGGCGAATTAAGTTGTGAGCTGTTGTATTCAAGTATTCAAGTGGCCTGTTGAACATCATTAATAGCAAAAATGGATATGCAATTAGATTATGCAAACAAATGTCAAAGTTATTTGTGTTTCATGTCTTAAGCAAGCAAAGTTAATTAATTACTGCACAACTTTAAGCTGATCAAGGACTAAATGCCCAGGCCTGCTTCTGCAATACTTTGTTGTTGGAATGCCATAAGATTACAATAATTTAAGAAGTTTTGCTTCAGCTCGCCTAAGAACTTACTCAAGGCTTACGACCAGCTCCTGACAAGGACAATCAAGAAGATGGCGACGACGTTGATGATGATGTTACACCAGTAAGATGATGATGAAGTAGCTGAAGCTGGTTGAGTTTTCCAGTAATAATGGCAACTTAAGCTGACTGCAATTGTATATATGTATGTATTGAATGCCACGCCTCTTGCGCCCATAATGCCACAACTTGTCTGCCAAATGCAAATTCAAAAGCCAAATGAAAATGAAAATTAGCGAGCATTTGGTTTACAAACACAAACTAACAAACAAACAAACGAAAACGAAATGCAAAAGCATGAGATACAATTTGGAAAACTATCTCAGATACAATTTTGCAACTCGATGTTGTTGTTGTTGTTGTCGCTGCTAATGAAGCGTCAGTTGTGCGGGTATTGTTCAAAGAGAGAGAAAGATATTCCTAGACAAATGTCAAATGGAAAATGCCCTCAAAGTCGAGAAACAAAACTTTTGGCAGCCACAACAAACTGCAAACCGTAAGATACAAACTAAAAGATACAAGATACAATTGCCTTGGGAGCACTTTAAAATGCCGACGCGACTCAGCCAGAACCAAAAGATAAAGATAGTGCGAGTGGAAAACTTTATAGCAAGCAAAAAGAAAATTGCTTGCAATAAATTTCAAATTAAATAGAAATTTGCAGCGCCAACTGAGAATGGGGCAAGGGTAAGAGAGCGAGTTACAAATGAAAAAAAAAATGCAAATCTCTGCTAATTCTTATAAATTATTAAATACGAAAAAGTCAAATGATTCATTTTTAAGCTGCACCCTTCATCACTAAAGCTCAGCTGGCAGCAAAAGCAGAAACAGCAGAAAAGCAAAAGAAAAAATACCCCAAACCCGAGAAAAGCTAGCAAAGAGCATTGCGGACAAAAAGAAAAACGAGTGGAAAATGTGTGAGCAGAAGAAAAGCCTGGCAAAAGGGCAATGCTGCTGAACAAGCATAGCATTTGCAGTGTGTGTGTGTGTGTGTGTTGATGTGTGTGTTGGTGTGAGTGTTGGTGTGTGTGTGAGTGACTATGCCAGGGATATAACAACTGACTGCAAGTGAAATGATTTTCTCAAAGACTTAAGAATCACATCGATTTGAACGAATGCATCCAGCCTGGAAGCGCATTCAGTTTCCATTGACAGACGTTATAACGTATATTAAATCACTCCCTTATTGTTTACTTACTATTCGCAATGTTTTATTATTAATAAGTAGATTGCTTTTACGCATGGTAAAAGTTTTATTACTCGACACTTGAAATACTGTTCAATAATATCTAATAACAAATCAGTACTTACATTGAGCTAAGGTCAAGCGACCTTTAGAATATCCTTTAACTAATGTCGTCGACATCTTTCAATTTATTTCCCTGAAAGGTAAGACAATGAAGAAACGTTATTAAATAAATAGAATATATGTAGTAGAGTAATTATATTCTTATAAAGATATAATTCTTAAGAAGGTGTAAAATTTGAACTTCAGTATTCTGCTTTTTGTATGGATTGGATAATTGATAGTAAAATGAAATAAATAAATAAAAATATTAAGCTTAATATATTTTGACGTATAACGTATGAAAATTAATATATAATTCAAAAATATCTCTCAGTTTATATTCAACTTGATTCTAAAAACATAAAGAAAATACAATTTTGAATCATAGATTTCATATATGCAAAAAGGGTATCTTTTAGTCGAATACTCCGCGATTCACTGTGGTTTTTTATTCACGCTGTCCATCTAATATTATTACCCTCTAATTCCAGGGTATACTGTCCATCGGCAATGCTTTATGTTTGGGCTTTAGTCACACACTGTGTCGGTTGACATACGTTGCACAGTGCACTCAATTGAAGACGATGAAAAGTGAAATGCGATGTCGCGTGCGGCATGTGGCATGCAGCATGTGGCATGTGGTCTTTGGTTTCTCGGTGGGCAGCAAAGTCAAGTTGCATGCTGGATTTGTTACACACTCGTACTCGTACAGAGAATCATTACGAGATGCTGCACTTTGCGTTTGCCTTGCCTTGCCTTGCCAGCGGCATGAAGCGAGAAGCAAAGAAACGCGGCCAAGAGGAAGCAGCTACAAAGGCCGTGGCAAACAGGCCAAAGTATAGTACGAGTAACTAGAAGAGAAAGCTCCACAAACAGCGAATGTTGAATGCTGTGCACATGGCAGTTTATTCATGATTTCACATATTTTGTCATGCCCCCCACCCCGCACATCCCTCTCTTCCTCTCTTTTCTTGCTGCATGCCTCAAAACTTCTTCATGCCACTGGCCCCCAGCTCCTGTTGGCCATTGTTGTGCATTAGTCGACTGTTCGCCAGTTCGTTGCTTGTGCAAAAAATATTGCCTTAGAGTTTGTGCAAACGTGGCAGGCACTGTACACACACAAGACCACACACCAATACATTCACACACACACCCGCACATACATAGATCTTTACACTATGTAGAAAGCTTTCTACATGATTTCTCTGGCGCGTGTTTTTGTTGCTGCTGCTGCTTTTGCTGCTTTCTAGCAATATTTTTTTTTTTGCAGTTGCCTATCTCCTTCTCCCTTACTCTACCCCTACCTCCCTCTCTCTCGCTTTCTTTCCTGGCCACTCCCCCAGCTGTGCTGCTTTTGTGAAGCTGCGTTTTTATGGTTTTAACATGTTTACTTTAATATTGTGTATTTGTCTTGTCGGCGTTACTGTGACATATGTAGCTGCCGTTGCAAACGGACAGTGGGAAAAACACAAGGAAAAGCAATAACTGCACGAGATCTTAGTCTCCCAATAGACCCAGCATTGTGAGTTTATACTTGATATTTGATTTACTTTAAATTGCATTCTGATCTACCTTGCAATCAAATGCTGCAGCAAAGTACTTTAAACTAATAAAAATACACACTAAGTATTCATATTAAGTGTACAACTTTTCATATTAAGTGTACAACTTTTCAATGTTGTTTCAAACTTTAATTATTGGTTGAAATAACAAACATTTATGAACCAATTTTTTAATATTTCAAATATCCCACACTTGTAGCTCCGAAAAGAGATAGTTTTAAAAATTTAAAACAAGAGTAAATAAATGTAAAGTAAATTTTCATGTACAACTTTATAAACTATTATGCTATCCTTTTTTTAAAGTGATTGCTCTCTGGCAGCCATGTTACTTTACGTTCTTGTTAATCCCATTAAAAGTATAAGCATAAATATAAATAATGCAAAAGTTAATAACAACACATGACATGCAAACTGTTTGCTCGCATATTTAGCTTGCTTTCAATTTGCAAATTGCGAATGGAATTTAATAAGTTTCAAGTTTCCCGCACAGTTTAATAAGTATAATGATGTACCACTTGCAGATCCAAGGCAATAGCCATTGTATGTACCTATGAATATTACTAGAAAGAGCTCTAGATGGGACAAGGCAGGTAATCTTTGGATTTGCTCATTCGGTTCGCTAGTTCTTGGGTATTAATTCTAATTAAATTTGTTATTCAAAATGGAAATGTGGCACGTACACTGCATGTCAGCCATTTGGCAAGTGTTAACCTTTTGCCAGTCGCCTCTAAGCCTTGGCAAATGGACAAACATTGACGGCGACAATTCGCACGAAGCGGTCCGAGAACAACCTTGACACTTTTTTGTTCCCCCCGTGTTTTCATTACACTAATGAAGTCATGTGCGAACTGTAAGGACAACGACGAGTGTCAATGTGGGTGTGTATGTGTGCCTAGATGTGAGTGTGTGGGTGAATTACACACACGTGTGTGTGAAGGTTTAGGCAAAACGAGTGTCAGACACATAAAAGGTGCATGGCAGCGACGCCTCATTAAACCATTTTATTGTGCCCAACGTTATGAAGCGGCCTTAACTTTGTCTTCCACAAAGACTTTTACACATAACGCATACGCCGCGTGGTACGAATACTGTTTAATACTGACTTTAAAACGAGGCGAAGGCGAAAAGTGAGAATGCATCTCGAAGTGTGAAGCTGCCAGCTAAATTGTAAGAGGACAGAAATATTTCAACAGGAATTTACGAGGCGCGCACACTAAATGCTCATTTAGTTTGCACTTTTATTTAGAAACTTCGGTTGCACGTTTGCCAAATTGTCTGCGGTGGCGAAACTCAACCACGGCCAACAACAACAACAGCCGCAGCAGGAACCACAACTAAAACAACAACAACAACAACGACAGTAACAAAAACAACAACGTTCTTCTCGGCCGAGTGCAATAATAATGAAGACAGAGGCGTAAATTTTGCTTTGGCTTGCCTGCCATGAGAGCGACTGAAAGATTCGAGAGTGAGAGAGTACAGCAGGAGCAGAAGGAAGAGAGTTGGATTCGAAAGAGAGACCCTTGTGGCTTTGGCTTTGGCTGCTGCCAGGTGAGTCATGTTGTCAGCGGAAGGTAGCAACAAATTTTCGTTGCGAAAGCTTTTAGTGAATTTATGGCAAGAAAATCTCCACTGCTCCCCCAGCTAAAAAATGGGACTTGCTGCATTTTGGCCGTTAGTTTATGTCTTGGCCAGAACCTCATCCACATCCTGCCGTCATGCCGGCATGTGTTGTTGCTTCATGCATAATGCACTTGCAACCAGCAACCAGCCAAATCCACATCCACATCCACACATCCTTCCAGCTATCTAATGATGCACAACCAGCAACAAATTGAATGCCAACATTTTTGCTGAGATTTCACAAAGAGCACACACAATTAGAGACTTAAGCCAAGATGCAACTCCATATCCATATTCACATTCATCGGTTATTTTTCAAACATTATTTGGGGAATTTGGACTATGAGTGGCTTCATTTTGACTTGGCAGTATCAATTATCCGGCTCGGTTTCACGTATTTCCAAACAACCTCGAAGAAATCCGTCATATTCTGTGAAATTCCAACTTCTTCTCCCTTTTTTGTCTGTTTTGTTCTTATTTTCTACCTTCAGAAGAAATGTTGATTAAAGTTGATATGAAAAAACAAATTTAACTTTTAAGTCATCAGTAAGAAAAGCAGCAGCCGGCAGAAGCAAGTAGCATTGGGTGGCAAGTAGCATGTGGCGTGTGGCATGTGGCATGCAGCCAGGTAGCTTAACAATTTCAGCGAGTTGTCAGCATATGCGAAGATCCTTGACAGCCACGAGAATGAGAATGAGAATGAGAATAACGAACAGCCTAGGCAACACGCACAGACATGCACAGCTACAGCTACAGCTGAATTCCCGTAATTGTGTTACCATACAAGTCCTCTCCATAAGCTCAACAACTTTGTGTACCCTATAAATAGACAGATATAATAGAGGGTGTCAAAGACAATGCGCAGCCTGGTCAAGCTGTCTTTATTTAATTATAGGGTAGCTGATAGTCTATCATTTACACTTGCATATTTGTTCTTACCTTTTAACAAAAATACTATCACTACTATTTCGTTAAACTTATTCACTGACTGTAAAGGGAAGACAATTGGATAGGAGGGGAAAAGAAGGGAAGAAAGAGATAGGAAAAAGGCAGAGAGAGAGAGGGAAATTCAACTGCATCCATATGGAGCGTGTCTTCCATTGTTTAACTTGCAGTTCGTTTGTCGGCCTTCATTTCACCGCAACGCCAGGCAACGCTGTCAACTCTATTTGCATTCAACTTAATTGCGTTTTAAGTAGATTTGCGGTGACATGTGAACACACACAGCACACACACACACACACAGGCTTTCGTATTGTTCTCACTGACAACGATTTCCTTTTACAGCATCTTTTCCGGAGAACAACGGCGAAATACTTAAGTAGATGTACTGACTTCTGTGCATAAAAGTCGAACAGACTTCGAGCTGATTCTACTCTTAAAGGAAATTCTTAAGAAATGAGAATATAATATTATAATTATTGACAACAAACGACAAGGTAATGATATTATATACATATAGTATTTATAAGTTTAAGAAATAAGATAAGAAACAGAAAGAGATACACATAATATTTATAATTTAAAGTGTCAAAAGCATAAATTTAATAGCATCTTCTGGTGTGACAAGATTAGATACAGGAATATAGTCACAAAGTATTTGTAATTTAAAGTGTTCTAGGCATATATTTAATTGTATCTTCTTGTGTTGCAATGTTAAGTCGCAACTGAAGACAGCGCTTAATAAGATACAAATCTGGACATGTGAAGAGAGACGGCAGTTAATCCCTTAAAATCCAAACTTCTTTCTGCAGTGTTCTCTCTTTCTCTGCTCGCCTCTTTACCGTCTTCTCTGTTGTCATTCGTTGAGCTGAGCAGCTTTCTGTCTTTTACTTTTCTACACGTGTCAAACTAATTTAACATTTTGTTACTTTCTACACCTTGGCGCATTTGTGTCACCAGCGACACACGGCCACGCCCCCTCTTCACCGACGGACGCATGCCGCCTCGCAAAAGCGACGCCAGAGGCTCATTGAAATTCATAAAATATTTGCACATCGAAATGGGCTACGTAGAGTAGAGTAGAGTAGAGTATAGAGTACCGAGGCTGCAGGCGGTGTATTATGTGTCAAGCACGTTTGAATATAAATTCAAATATTTGCCATAGAAGGCAAACAAATAAGCAGAAATATGGTAAACAGCAATAAGCAGCAATCCCAATGCCAATGCCAAATGGAAAAGGAAATGGGAATCGGAATGGGAATGAAAATGGCAAATGGCAACCGAATGGTACAGAATGAACAGAAGCCAAGTTAAGTACTTGGGTACATGTGTCTCTACTTACGAGCAAATCTGTTTTACCTGCAAATATTAAGTATACGTCCCGTACGACGGCATCACAGGAAGTTACAATCTAAGAGTTGCCTATATTAAGTATACGTAGTTACTGTCTTTCGTACTCGATAAATTTTTGACATGAATCTCTAGTTTTATATAAGTAAATAAACTTAAGACTGCAACAGAGAAATTTGCTTCTTGTGCTCGAAAAAAACTCTTATTGATATTAATCTATAAATCATATTCAGTTGTTCAGATCTGTGACCTCCCATTGATCTTTCACTTTCAAGTGCAAATTAACATTTTCATTCATTTTTAAATTTTTTGTATTTAATTTGATTTTCCAACTTTTCAGATTAAATTTAAACTTACATATAATTTAATAAACATTTATTAGCATATTAAGTTTCTAATTTTATTATAAACTTTAATTATAACTTTGGTCAACAGCGTTAAGTTAAAATTTAATAAATAAATAAATTAGTAAACTTACTCTCTATTAATTTAAATACCCAAAAAACCTCATCTTAGGTCAGACATGTCTTTAATAGTATCGTCTCCGCCAATATTAAGTATATTTGCAACTGAAAGAAAATAAAGCAAAAACATTGCACTGATTTGCACACGTTCACTAATTACTCTGAGATTTGACTTTCCTCCAGACTCGAACTCTATTGACTGACAGGTCCAGACAACTGTGCGACAAATAAGCAGAGTTCTGGCTAAGCCTGTCTGCCTCAAATGTTGTACAGACTCTGCATAATAAGTTAAGCACAGACAGTCAGACTTTGTCAGACTGAAGAAACGATACCTAATGTGGCAGACACGCGGACAGAAATACAGACAGCACCCAAGGCGATTGCTGGCCTCGGCCTGTCAATGAATATCTATTATGATTTGTGGCCAACAAATAAAAAAGTGTAGCATAGTTATGTAGGCCCAATGCTTGTATTTTGCAAATTCTCAGACAGAGAGTAGATGTGTCCCAAGGAGCCAATAAATCTTCGACTGTTGTTGCGTTTGAAAGTCGTCGACGTCGTCGTTTCGCGCCACATTTGTTGTCCTAATTGCGGCGTCAGCGAGCCAAGAAAAACAAGACAGAGCCAAGAAAGACCAAAAGCTGCCATTACATTTCAATTCCAACTAGCCATTGTGGTTGTCTCATTGTCATCATTAAGCTAAAATAAAAATGGTTTTATTGTTACACTGACCTTGCCTTGAAGAAACATATAGCACTCGAATATCGAGTGAATTTCAGTTGATTTCAAACGAGTGACAACTTTTCACTTGCCACACTTCGCTTAACCTGGCCAATTAATGTGAAAAATTGAGCTTGGCTTCTTTGTGTGTTGACCAATAAATAGCTATGGAGCAAATATTTTTAGCTCTCTTCTCCTCCTCCCTCAACTCGGCTCAACATATTTCTCTACTGTCTCCGACTTGGGCAACGCCTCCGACTGTCCACTGTGAAGATAAATGATGTTGTCGAATGCCATTTGTTTGCATTTGAGAATGTCTGTGTGTCTGTATTGACATTGTTAGCACCTGACTTTCTGCAATTATCTAAAATATTTCAGAGTTCTCGACTTGCTCTCTTTTACCACATTTTTCATCATAATTTTGTGTGCTTTACAAACCGTAAAAAAAAATAAGTCCAATTAATTTTTATTGTACTCGTTGTAGTATATGTTGAGGTGTCATGTTTGCATTGCTCTCCAAATGCCTCACACTCATATATCACATGTCAACACCGCCCTTCAGTCCCGCCCCCGCATCCATCTGGCACTTTTGTAACAAACACACATTTACAAGAAGAGGGAGAGAGAATTTATCGAGTCAGACTGGGGCCATATATCAGGCGCATTTGTCAGCCATTGTCAATGGCTTTTAGACTGGGCATCGCCGGGGGGAAAATACATATTTCCTCTGGCTTGTCAATGACTCCAATTGAACTCTCCGAATATTGATTTTAAGCTGTGTACTGTATGCGTGTTGTTGTAATTTTGGCAATTTAAATGTCATTAAAAACAATCTTCAAAAAAGTTGCAAATGATGTGCAAAAGATGGAAGTGAAGCAGGATATGGAAATAGAAGAGAATTTATGCAATTTGTGGCAGCTGCTTGAACAACGAAACAAGCAACAAATAACAATAAAATTACAACAATCAGAATCGGAACAAGTCGACAACGAAATGTACAAAAAGCCATGCTTTTCTTTGGCATTTTCAATTAAATTGCAAAATCAATTTTCAACCGAAATTAGCATATTTACATTCGTAAGTGCGAGTATTTGCATATTTTAATGTGCCCGGGGCTGGAGTTACATAGGTCAACAGGTGCAAACAGGTAGATTGCGCCAAATTAAAATCAGATAACACGAAATGACTTACAGTACAAATGCTCATGCGAGTAAGAGTATGAGTATGAGTACGAGTACGAGTACGAGTACTTAGCTGGATTTGTTCACGTATCCGGGCAAGTTGCAAGTGCGAAGGGTCGCCATAATAAGCAGCTGTGGCTTGCCTCATAATCCTGCCTCATATTCGTATTTATCCATTATAAAGCAAGGCCCAACCTTGGAACTAAGAGCCAACTGGGGGAAGGAGATAAGGAAAGGACTTCCTCCAACTCTGTGTATGTCATCATCTCTGTAGGCACGTGCCAATTGCATACATATATGTACATACATATATTAAATGTGTGTGTGTGTTTGTGTGTTTGGAGAATATTCGTACTTGTGCCAAATATGCCGATAATTACATTTGCAAAAAGTGTTTCCTTTGCCGCACGTTAGTCGGATTGAATAACAGCAATCGAGCGAGGGCAGTTAGAGAAAAGACTGAAACAACTATAATAAATATATACAAAACTAGGGGGCTACGCCCCCTGCTCGCTTCGCTCGCCAACCCCCAGCTCGCTTCGCTCGCAACATTGTCTTTAGTTGTCCGGCTTAACAAATTTACATAATATTCGCCCCCTGCTCGCTTCGCTCGCCAACCCGCAGCTCGCTACGCTCGCAGCATTGTATTTAGTTGCCCGTTTTAACAAATTTATATAATACTAGGGGGCTACGCCCCCTGCTCGCTTCGCTCGCCAACCCCCAGCTCGCTTCGCTCGCAACATTGTCTTTAGTTGTCCGGCTTAACAAATTTACATAATATTCGCCCCCTGCTCGCTTCGCTCGCCAACCCGCAGCTCGCTACGCTCGCAGCATTGTATTTAGTTGCCCGTTTTAACAAATTTATATAATATAACATTTTTTCTTTAAAAAAAAACGGAAATATTTAGCTTCCGCTGTCCGCTGCCTTAATTTTTTTCCTTGCAATTGAACTTTGGCTAAAAAGTCGGATTTGGTGATTTAGCGGGAAAAAGCTAAATTTGGCGGGAAAAAGCTAAATTTGGCGGGAAAAAGCTAAATTAAGAGAATTTGTCAAAATTTGGCAAGAAGAGTTAATCTAAAAGTTTTGTTAGGATATCTGCGATTGCATCCGATTGTTCCTATGGCAGCTATATGATATAGTCATCCGACTTTGACCAAATTTGGTCAGAATGTAAGAGACAGCCCCAATCATACAATCTGTGAGTTTGGTTGAGATATCTTAAGAAACAAATAAGTTTTTCATACTAAAGGTTTTTTCATCGGATTGTTCCTATGGCAGCTATAAGATATAGTCATTCCACTTTCACCAAATTTGGTCAGAATGTAAGAGACAGTACCAAACATGTAATCTGTGAGTTTGGTTAAGATATCTTAAGAAACAAAAAAGTTTTTCATACTAAATGTGTTTTTCATCGGATTGTTCCTATAGCAGCTATAAGATATAGTCATTCCACTTTGACCAAATTTGGTAAGAATGTAAGAGACAGTACCAAACATGTAATCTGTGAGTTTGGTTGAGATATCTTAAGAAGCAAAAAAGTTTTTCTTACTAAATGTGTTTTTCATCGGATTGTTCCTATGGCAGCTATAAGATATAGTCATTCCACTTTCACCAAATTTGGTCAGAATGTAAGAGACAGTACCAAACATATAATCTGTGAGTTTGGTTGAGATATCTTAAGAAACAAAAAAGTTTTTCATACTAAGCAATTCCGTGACCTTTGACCTTGATTTTGACCCTCTTACAGGTGGAATTTCGCAAAACGCCGTCTTATTGCACGATGAAATTATCTCATCTATGTTGTGTGAAAATTTCAGCTCTCTATCTCTTACCGTTTGGGCTGCACGTTGATTCTCAGTCAGTGAGTCAGTGAGTCAGTGAGTCAGTCAGTGAGTCAGGACAAAGAGTTTTATATATATAGATAACATTTTTTCTTTAAAAAAAAACGGAAATATTTAGCTTCCGCTGTCCGCTGCCTTAATTTTTTTCCTTGCAATTGAACTTTGGCTAAAAAGTCGGATTTGGTGATTTAGCGGGAAAAAGCTAAATTTGGCGGGAAAAAGCTAAATTTGGCGGGAAAAAGCTAAATTAAGAGAATTTGTCAAAATTTGGCAAGAAGAGTTAATCTAAAAGTTTTGTTAGGATATCTGCGATTGCATCCGATTGTTCCTATGGCAGCTATATGATATAGTCATCCGACTTTGACCAAATTTGGTCAGAATGTAAGAGACAGCCCCAATCATACAATCTGTGAGTTTGGTTGAGATATCTTAAGAAACAAATAAGTTTTTCATACTAAAGGTTTTTTCATCGGATTGTTCCTATGGCAGCTATAAGATATAGTCATTCCACTTTCACCAAATTTGGTCAGAAGTTCAGAGACAGTACCAAACATGTAATCTGTGAGTTTGGTTAAGATATCTTAAGAAACAAAAAAGTTTTTCATACTAAATGTGTTTTTCATCGGATTGTTCCTATAGCAGCTATAAGATATAGTCATTCCACTTTGACCAAATTTGGTAAGAATGTAAGAGACAGTACCAAACATGTAATCTGTGAGTTTGGTTGAGATATCTTAAGAAGCAAAAAAGTTTTTCTTACTAAATGTGTTTTTCATCGGATTGTTCCTATGGCAGCTATAAGATATAGTCATTCCACTTTCACCAAATTTGGTCAGAATGTAAGAGACAGTACCAAACATATAATCTGTGAGTTTGGTTGAGATATCTTAAGAAACAAAAAAGTTTTTCATACTAAGCAATTCCGTGACCTTTGACCTTGATTTTGACCCTCTTACAGGTGGAATTTCGCAAAACGCCGTCTTATTGCACGATGAAATTATCTCATCTATGTTGTGTGAAAATTTCAGCTCTCTATCTCTTACCGTTTGGGCTGCACGTTGATTCTCAGTCAGTGAGTCAGTGAGTCAGTGAGTCAGTGAGTCAGGACAAAGAGTTTTATATATATAGATAACATTTTTTCTTTAAAAAAAAACGGAAATATTTAGCTTCCGCTGTCCGCTGCCTTAATTTTTTTCCTTGCAATTGAACTTTGGCTAAAAAGTCGGATTTGGTGATTTAGCGGGAAAAAGCTAAATTTGGCGGGAAAAAGCTAAATTTGGCGGGAAAAAGCTAAATTAAGAGAATTTGTCAAAATTTGGCAAGAAGAGTTAATCTAAAAGTTTTGTTAGGATATCTGCGATTGCATCCGATTGTTCCTATGGCAGCTATATGATATAGTCATCCGACTTTGACCAAATTTGGTCAGAATGTAAGAGACAGCCCCAATCATACAATCTGTGAGTTTGGTTGAGATATCTTAAGAAACAAATAAGTTTTTCATACTAAAGGTTTTTTCATCGGATTGTTCCTATGGCAGCTATAAGATATAGTCATTCCACTTTCACCAAATTTGGTCAGAATGTAAGAGACAGTACCAAACATGTAATCTGTGAGTTTGGTTGAGATATCTTAAGAAGCAAAAAAGTTTTTCTTACTAAATGTGTTTTTCATCGGATTGTTCCTATGGCAGCTATAAGATATAGTCATTCCACTTTCACCAAATTTGGTCAGAATGTAAGAGACAGTACCAAACATATAATCTGTGAGTTTGGTTGAGATATCTTAAGAAACAAAAAAGTTTTTCATACTAAGCAATTCCGTGACCTTTGACCTTGATTTTGACCCTCTTACAGGTGGAATTTCGCAAAACGCCGTCTTATTGCACGATGAAATTATCTCATCTATGTTGTGTGAAAATTTCAGCTCTCTATCTCTTACCGTTTGGGCTGCACGTTGATTCTCAGTCAGTGAGTCAGTGAGTCAGTGAGTCAGTGAGTCAGTGAGTCAGGACAAAGAGTTTTATATATATAGATAAATCTTCACAATTTTAACAAATAAAATTAATTCACTCGCAGAGCCCTTATTTAAACGTAGTTATTCCTCATTTATGAAGATTTCTGATGGCTTCATAATTAAATTGACTTGAGCTTAGATATATATATAGAATGTATAAATGGTTTATTAACAACTATAGTCAATTGTAATTATTTTCATATGTAATTATCAATTCATATAAGTTTCAGCCATTTAACTTTCAATATATTATTCTTAAAGAGTTTTTAAAAACATATTTAAAATATATTCAGAAACATTGAAAATGATTTTTTGATATTTATTTCCAGAGTTAAAACTTTTAATATAAAGATCTACATATATGTATGTATATGTAAAATAAATTAAAATCGTATTTTAGCACCACATTTTTTTTTTTATTTTAACTATTTAAATTAAATGATTCTAATTTTTTTTTAATTTATAGGTTTAAATAATTATTACATGCTTCTATTTTCCTTGTGGCCAGTATAATTGTTGCAAGCTCCCCATGTGGCACATACTTACAATACATACCGTTCAAATGCAGGCGTGTGTATTCACGTATTACGTACTATATATTATATGTTTGTTTGTTAGGACGGCTGTGCTTTAATTTATTTATATGTATTTGGCATGGCCTAGCGAAAGTAAAATTGCCAACTCCAGAGTCTAATGCAAATACACATGTGTGGCCACATTTTGGTATACAAATTACAAAATTATACTAATCAACGCCACACGATTGCTTCAATTTAAGCAAGGACCTTCCTCCCTCCTCCCATCCGCTGGCAGCTGCTTTGAGTGCTTCAAGTGGCAGCAGTAGTAGCACAAAGGACACTGCTGCTCCCTCCTTCATCTCTGGATGATTGCGATGTGGTTGGCAGAGATTAGAGACGCACCAGACGCGCAATCAAAGACAAAGCGTTCTCGACACCTGCACAAATTATGAAGCCCGATTGCAGACTAAAGTGAAAGTGCTGCGGAGATGACAGGAGGCAGGTGGTTACTCAAGTGGGGGGCGTGGCAGTGGCGTGGCAATTAAGTCATTACCTCAAATAACTGGAGGCGTAAAGCAGCCAACATTGCCATGGGCTGTGTGTAGGTGTTTTACAAGTGTGCAAACAAAGTGTCTCCTCAGTGGTTGCATAAACTGTGTGACTGTATGAGTATATGTGTGTGTGTATGTATTTGAATATACTGTGTGTGTTTGTGTGTCAATCTGTGTTTGTTTGCCTGTCTCTCTTTTGAGCTGCAATAAAGGCATGCAAATTTATGTATCGTGTGGTTGTGTGTGTGTGTGTGTTTGACAGTCAACCCTCCAGTAACCGAACCGTACTCCTGCCCCTACCCCTAACCCTTACCAAACATGGTCACATTTTTGATAAGCAATTTTCAACGTTCTATGTGGTTGTGTGTATGAGTCTTTCTTTGGTGTAATGAAATTAACAAATAATTCCTCTCATGGCCCGATTTCGTCTCCTTTGATGGCAATTTGAATGGCGAAAATGGCATTTAAAGTGATTACAAACAGACTCTTATCAGCTCAGACAGGCGCACACCAGATGAAAGCCAATAAAACACATAAGGCCACAGCAATTTACATGCCACACACCTATTACTCAAACTGTTCTGGACGCCAGTTGAAACAGAAAAAACAAGAACTGTCGCATCTAGTCAGTTAATAATTGACCACAAGTGTAGAGTGTCCTTAAGGTACCATTGGCCACTCAAAAGAGTCCTTTATTCATTGATCAACAGTTGCAATGAAAGTCATTTAAAGAGGTACATACCTTGCCAAATAAAACTAATGGAATTAAAAATATTTATTTTGGTAGTTGAGTTACAAAGAAAATAAGAGCATTTCATATTTTAAATTTAAATGTAAAATTTAATGTAAAGGCTTATTATTTAGTATGTACTTCTATCTCCGATAATCTTGAAACTTTTATTCAATATCGTACTTAAAGAGTAAATTTTCTAAACTGACAAAAAATACCGTTTGCTAAATACAATAAAATTCGCTTTAATATTTTTTTATTAATTAATAAATATGAAAGGCTTTCTTTTTTTTTAAGAGCCTTTACCGACGCAATTTTTGACTAAAGAGCTTAAATTTATATTTTCTGGGACCAAGAGTCAAATATAGTAATAGTAGTAGTTCAATAACTTTTTATTGTCTTTTTTCTTGTTTGCAATCAAGCAATTAACTAATTAATCTCACACTTTCCTAAACAACCCAATGGCAAGTTCCCTCCAGTGGATGCATTAGTCATGTGTCAAGTGTCAGGCGAGTTGCACAACGTCTCGTTGCGCTTAATGCGACGTTTGATGCACTTTTTTCTCTTGGTACCACCGCATCCGCATTTGAGTTGGAAGATGAGCTACAGTATCGCATTATTCATATATATTATGTGCATCTTTCAATGGAGATTCGCCTTCAACTACAATGTCATCTACGATTTCATCAACGACGATGTGTCCCGTGTCCTGGACTTGGTTAACTTTGTGGCATTGATGGTGGGACACTCCGTTGTTGCCATGGAGATACTCTGGGGCAATCACAGCGAGAAGATTGAGCTGCAACTCCAAAGGATTTGTTATGCCTTACGAATTCATTGTGGACATAAAGTGAATCTCGCGCGAATCGAAAACCACTGCAATCTCATCTATAGAATAGTGTTTACTCGAGTTATGATCTTATTGTTATTCACTATTTATAATTGTATAGCTACCAATACTTGGAAGCTGCTCATCTGCCATTTGTATTCGGAAATTGTCTTAACATTGCGCTGCCTCGAGTTCAGTTTACATTCGATTTTCGTCTTGGCCTTTTACCAAGAACTGATCGATGCTGGTAACGAGATCTTCAGGAAGTTGGACACTGGTCGACTTCTGCTGGGTTCTGAACATGACTTCACACTGAAGCATCTATCAACATTGCAAGAGCTGCATCAGTTGCTCTGGAAAACCCATCGGGACATCGAGAGCAACTTTGAGCTGAGTCTGACTGTTGTCATGATGAAGAGCTTTATAGACGGCACAGTGATGCCCTATTGGGTGTATCTCAATAGCACCAGGATAAACACAGTTGCCATGCAGATATGTAGGAATAATATACATGTATATATCAACCTCTGATGTTATAGATTTTACATCTTTACCCTCTCACAGATTGCACCAGCGAGGAGTTCGCAAAACTGCTGGAAATCTGCGTTCCCTGTTGGATCTGCACACGTTGCGATCGTCTACAAAGAAAGTTTCGCTCACTTTTCCATGGATTCTCTACAAATCGTCGAAATGAAAAGTTAAACTCTGCCCTTCTCAGAATATTGACACAACTGGCTCAGGAAAGAAGTCAGTTTAGCATTGGAGGATATTTGACTATCAACAATAAAATGCTGGGCAAGGTAAGAAAGATTAAAAACCCAAAGATACTCTAATCACATTCAACTTCTGTTTTATTTGTAGTTCCTTTTTGGCATGACAAGTTATTTAATCGTTTGCATACAGTTTCGTATAATTTATACAGCGAAGATAACCGAAAAAGAAGGCATCAACATTACTTTATTGTGTCAAAATATATCGCAGTATTGATATGCTAAAATATAATTGTTATTGTACCCATTATTTAAAACATAAGTAAAATGGTATATTGTGTTCGTTGAAATGCATGTAACAGGGAGAAGAAGGCATCTCCGACCCTATAAAGTATATATATTCTTAATCTGCATCAACAGTCGAGTCAATATAGCCATGTCCTTCCGCCAGTCCGTCAGAGACTATAAGAGCTAGAGCAACCAAATTTATAACACATACTCTTTCAAGTTTGTTTCAAATTTGGCCCCACCCTTTCCGCCTACGAAAATCGCGAAGAGCCAGCACACGCACAGTTTTAAGAATATTACATTTTTTTGGTAATTATAGATATCTATTATTATAAGCTATCAACCTAAGCAAATGCAACAAGATCGGTTAAACAGAACTAGTAATTTCTGATTTAAGTTTCAGCCATATAAGTGCTTAAAGTATGCAATAAAAATATTTTACATTTATTTAAATAAGTAATGGGTATCCTATAGTCGGAAACTCGAATAAAGGCTTTCCCGCTTGTTTTAAAATAAAAAGGTTTGCTTAAGAGGGAACATTGAAACTAAGACAATATTATATATGTAAAAGAAAATGGAAATGGGTAGACTCGATAATCTAAATATATATAAATATAAATTAATGAATTCAATTTCTAATATTTGACTTCGTTAAAAGATAAAAAAGTTAATTTCGTTCTTCGTATATCTCAAAATCTCATTTAGCAAATTAATTGTAGTAGTTATGAGACAGAGCGTTAATGTACTTTGAGAGCCGCCTCAGTCATGGGTCATTCATCAGTGAAATTACACGACTTTTCGCTTTGCCGGATGCTGGACATCATGTGCTTTTTATTTTTGCTGCCGCCACGTCCACAACTGCATTTGAAATTGACTTATAACATAGCTGTATTGGCATACCTGATCATGATATCTCGTTGGAGATTCGCTTTCCAATACCAGACCAACTACGATTTTCTGCACGATCATTTATCGCGAATTATCGACCTGACTAATTTTGTGGCATTGATTGTGGGTCATCTGATTGTTTCCATGGAGTTGATCTGGAGAAATCAAAGTGTTCACATAGATCAACAGTTTCGACAAATGCAAAACATTCTACAGGAAAAATTAGGATGCAAAGTGAATCTCAGCACAATTCAGCTACACAGCAACATCATATTTGGCTTTCTTATCCTGCGGGTAATAACTCTCCTAACCACAACGATGTACAATTATATAACCACCTGTACATCCCTATTGATGATCTGGAACTTTTATTCGGAGATTGTGCTCATATTGCGCTGCAGCGAATTCACTTTGCACTCAGCACTTGTTCTTTCCATTTATCAGGAACTGCTTTCTGCCAGTTCCCAAGTTATTTCTGAATTGGAGATCAAAAACCGATCGATGTCACTGCACAAAATTCATGTGCTCCAAGAACTGCATCGATTACTTTGGCAAACTCAACGTAACATCGAGTCCAACTTTGAACAGAGCTTGATTGTGATTATGATGAAAAACTTCGTGGACATCTCAGTAATACCGTATTGGCTATATATTACCAGGAATCTTGGCATTGTGGCCTTGAATACATGTATGCGGATGGAATTTATATAAAGAACTATCCCTTAAATCTCTTTTTTTTGTAGGGTGTGTCAGTGAGGAAGTCGGTAAACTACTAGAGATCAGCATTCCCTGCTGGATTTGCACTCGTTGCGATCATTTGCAGCGAGAATTTCGCTCACTTTTTCATGGAGTCTCCAAAAATCGCTGTAATGAAGAGTTAAATACGACTTTACTCCGAATCTCGACACAGCTGGGACAGGAAAGATGCCGTTTTAGAATTGGCGGCTTGATAACTATTAACTGTGATATGTTGGGAAAAGTAAGCATAATACGCGAATGAACTCTAAAGATGTTTTTTTTTTAATATTATATTTTACTTTTTGCAGTTTCTTTTCGGTGTCGTAAGTTATATTTTCATTTGCATACAATTTCGCGTTAACTTTAAACGTGCTGAGGATTTAGCAGCAGATGTTCAAGTGTTGTTAAAAAATCATTCAGAGAATGCCTCTCACATTGACATAAGAAATTAACTGAAAGGCAGAGACTATTCATCAACAAAATTATACTCGGATTGCCTAACATATAGAAATTTTAGTTAGCTCGTAAAGGGACAAACCAATGAATAAGTACATAAATGTAAAATATCAAAATGTGTTTTTAATATGCATCAATCTAAATTTATTTCCTGAACAAGTTGAACTTTTTAAATTTTTTATTGTCTGTAAACATCTAATTAAGAATAAAATGTTCAAATTTTAACATTATAATAAAACAAAGTTCTTTATTTTGGCAAGGACTAGTTCAATTATCTGATTATCGTTTATTAATGATGGTACTTAACAATAAATTGAACGCTTGGTTGACACAGATTTTCACTCTCCAGAAAAACGAATAATAAGTTGGATATTCTTTCCTTTTAATAGTTTCTACCATTCGTATATGTAGAAGATCATATCATAACGTTAATTAAATTTGAATATATTTTTCGTATGCATCCACCAAAATTTATTTATTAGCTTTAGAAGTGCCTAGGTATCTGCCTCTAAAAATAGTTTACATACTACTTAAAACTATTAAAAAAAGAAAGTTTTACTTGAATGTAAAAACTTAAATAAAAATAATATAATGTAAAAAAATGTTATATAAATATAAAATATTACATAAATTGAAGGCTCTACGTCTTATCAAGAACAAGTTCAGTGTTTCGATTAAAATCTTTAAATTACTGTACCTAGCCAATAAGCTTAGCGTTGTTCCGCTTGATTGACAAAGGTGTCAATCATCTAATTACCCATTAGTCATTGATTTTATATCTAGGGTGCAGGGTCATTCTTGGTGGGTGCAGGGTAATTCTCGACGATTCGTTCAGTCATGTATCATGTGCCAATTGAGTTGCACGACGCTTCGCTGCGCCTCATGCGCCGCTTGATGCATTGTCTGTTGTTGTTGCCGCCTCGGCCAGTGCGATATATAAAGTTGGTCTACATGATCACATTACTCACTTATCTCGGCTTTATCTTTCGCTGGCGAATTGGCTTTAATTATCACGTTGTCTACGATATTCAACTTGATCAGTTTTCGCGCATCATCGACGTGTTGAATTTTGTGGCATTAATCGCATGCCACATCATGGTTGCCATGGAGCTGCTCTGGAAGAATCGCAGCGAGGAGATTGAACAGCAGCTCGAAAGAATCAGATACTTGCTAAGAGTGCACTTTGGCTATAAAGTGAGTCTGTTGAGGATTCGTCGCTATTGCCAGGGCATCTATGGATCGTGGTTGCTTCGCTGTTTGTTACTCTTCGGGATGACTGTCTACAACAATGTGGTCAATGATGTATCCCAGCTTTTGTACTACGGCTTCTACTCGGAAATGGTTCTCTTGCTGCGTTTCAGCGAGTTCAGCTTGTATTCTGTGCTGATTCTGGCCTTCTATCAAGAGTTGCATGAGGTCAGCTTGAATCTTATCTTGGAACTGGAGACGTCGAGCGTTGCCTCCTTGAATCGTTTGTCAACTTTGCGGCAAGTTCATGGCATACTTTGGAACACAATTCGATCCATCGAGTGCAACTTTGAGCTGAGTCTGATTACAGTCATGCTGAAGCTCTTTGTGGACATTTTCGTATTGCCATATTGGATATTCATCAATGTGCTAAACCAAACGAACACTTCTGTTGTGCACTGTGCGTTAGTCTTGTTCTTGACCTATTTGAAATTATCTAATTTACACTTTCAGACATTGTAGCCGAGGAGTTCTCCAAGTTCGTGGAAGTGCTCGTTCCCTGCTTGATCTGGAATCGCTGTGAACTAGTTCAGCGTCAGATCCGTTCAATATTCCACAGCCTCAACACAGATCGACGCAATGTCCAACTGAATTCTTGTCTATTGCGCCTCTCGACCCATCTGGGCCAAGAGAGCTGCCAATTTAGTGCCGGCGGCTTCTTGGTTATCAACAACGAAACACTGGGAAAGGTAAGAGATATAAATTAGTTGGGACTCGAGCTAAAGATTAACGTTTTCATTTCAGTTTATTTTTGGCATGACCAGCTACATTGTCATTTGCATACAATTTCGAATGTCGCTTGTAGCCAAAAGCTCCACGCATTCCGCTGAGACTGTTGCCACTGTTGCTGCCGATGCTTAGTTCATGGCCAAAATCTGTTTGCGGATTTGTTTGTTATACATTTTCTGAGAAAAAGGCATTAAAAACAATTGAAAACTAGGCTGGGCAATCGCAATTAGCATTTGTCAAGGGCAACCGCAAAAATAATTAATTAAATATCAGAAATTCAGGTAAATAACCAGATGGATGTGAATGAATCTGGTTACCAAATTGCTTTTGTTTTCGCTGGATTATCGATTTACAGAGAACAAAAGAATACTAAGACAACACGTGGCTTCCTTGGATTGGGGGACAAATCGGAGCCAATCAAGTTAATTAGCCAACTTTAACAAAATTTAATAAAATCAACTCGTGCAGAAGTCAAGCAAAGAACATGGACCCGAGTTCAGTACAAACATATAGCGCATATCTCTAACAAATTCTCAGGAAGTCTCGTGCACATAATTATTCATGCTTACAAATTCCATTATAAACTTTTTGGCCAACGACTGTCGACTGTCCACATGGTAACATGGTAACTATTTTTTTGGGTCAAATAACCACGCATGAGCAGCCATCCCATATCCGAGCCATCTCCATCTACGAGTATTGGCCATGTTTGCGCCATGCTGGCGATTGTTGCCACGCACAAATTCGTGCGTAAGTGAGCGTGCATAAGGCCAAGATGCTGTTGGCCAGGCCACGACCGATGGAACGAAAATAGCTCAAAAAGGCTCTTTTATATGTTCGCACGAGCTGGCTTTCAACATTCGGCCAAGACCAACTGTTGATGATGATGAATTGAGCCTGATCCTGACGGGACTTCATTAGCTTTTTAAACTGGATTTTCAAGTAAACTTTTCATTTCCACACTGATAAATTAATAACTTCTGCCTCAGCGAGTTGTCAATTGTCCGACTATCTATCCGTCCGTCTGTCAGTCTGTCATATGCAACACGATAAGACTCTTACAATCTGGGCAAATTTCTGACACATTCCTAATCCACCAATTTCGTAGCTTAAACTTTCGATTACTGGCCTTAATATTTCATTTCGTTGACACTGCATTTATCAGCATTTGTCAGAGCTCAGTTGCAGTATCGATGCCACAAAACCGAGATTGGAGGAGGAGCTGAAAACATCTGTCTCGAACTGCTTCGACAAATGTCAGTCTATTGTAATTGGTATTCTGGATTTTTGGCACTAACGAGCTGCATTTCCAGTTGCAGCCTGAGAAAGACAGTTGGTCAGAGAGATAGAGAAAGATAGAGAGAGAGAGTTGGTTTTCTATAGCTCACCTGATAACTGACAGACTACTGGCATAATGAGTAATCCGTAGTCAGGTCAACCAGTTCGACAGATTCGACATGTTCTCTAGCTTGACAATAATTAACACACAAGAATTTCAGTTAGGAGCTAGAGAGGGAAAATCGAATGCTTGCTGGTCTTCATGCCACATTTTGAGGTCACAACACTTTAGCTCAATGGCAAATAATAAAAAGCAAACCATAATCGTCTCATAAAAATCAGAAGCAAATCATACACTCACACATGCACACAAAATTACACATACACTCACACACACAACCAAACAAAAAAAAAGCAGAGCTTTGTGCGTGCTTTGACATAGACAATGACAACGACCACGACTGCGTCTAAGTCTATGACTGTTGGATGTCGGCAGTGACAGCGATGCGATGGCGACGTCGAGGCTTTTACAGATATCAACATATACACACACACACACACAATCGCACACATTTAGAGGCACTTTTATAGCGACACGTAGTCAGCGATGCTCTGAAGTGCAGGAAATTCGTGTCTCTTCGCCAGCTATATGACTACACTGGAAAAAAACAGGGATTTCGGGATAATATCCATCTCTCAGTACGAAGCACTTGATCTAAGAACGTTTCTGCAATTAACTCAATTATCTCATATTGTGTTAATTTGACAATAATATTCTGTATACATTACACTAATTTACAAAATTAAAACTTTTTTTTGCAAAGTGAATCAAAGTATTTTTTTCTTATGGAGATAGGCTAGAAATATTCGAATTTTTTCGTATTTTCGAGGTTAATCCAACACTTTTGGGCATATTTCCTATCTACTTATTCGGTTTGGCCAAGCAAGCACTTAAATTAAAGGTGAGGTAATTCTCTTCAACTATCTATCACGTTTTCTATGCAGAACTCTCTCTAACCACTTTGAAATCCTCCCTTTTTCTATTCCTTTCTAGGAATCCCTGACTTTACTAATTCTAATACTTGTAGTACCACTAATTATTTCTACTTAAACTTTTTGATCTGATTGGGTTTTTCTGGGTTTTCGCCAATCGTTGCAACAAAGGTTGAATCATTTAATAATTTTCTGAATTCCCCAGATTCTCAAATCTTACTTTTTCATTTATTTTTTGTATCTTTTCATTTTAAATTTAAATAAAATTCATAATGGATATTATGTTTCTTAATTTTATTCTAATGTTTATAAGTTCATTCGGTCAACTTCACTTAGTTGACATTAAATAAATAAATAAATTATATATTACATTATAAATATATGCTAAAATCTAGAATTTTGACTTGAATTCTAAAGTTTTTTTGCAGTGTATGTGTGCGTTTATGTGTGAGTATCTGTATGTGTGTAGTTATGACTTTTATGAAGCATGTGATTACATTTTATTTTTAATGCTTTTAGTAAAATGAGGTTAGTACACACTTGGTTAGCGACAAATTACATTCTCTGCTTTTTTAGCCTGCAGCCTGCGTGTGTGTGTGTATGTGTGTTAGACAGATTTTAGCAGTTTATTGAATCTTTTTTGAGTTTAAAAGGCTGTGCTTACAATTTAGCATGCATTACTAATACAAAGACTTAAAGTGTTGTTGTCATTAGGGCAAAAGGGCTTAAACGGCCGTCGACTGCATGCAACATGCGCACAATTAACTTTCGCTTCCGGCATTGATTGAAGCCCGAGTGAGAGCGAGAGCGAGAACGAGAGGGAACTAGTTGTAGTGTTGCATGCATAATATGCAACATACACACACACACACACAAATGTTGTAGTTAACTGTTTGCATATTAATGACAAATAACCCACAATCAGCGCTGCACATGACGACCAACTGCCTGCCCGCCCCACGTTGCATGTTGCATGTTGATCTGTGGCACGAGTGAGCATTGTGAATGAGCGATAAATGCTAGATAATATTGCTAGGGCCCTTCAAAGTGTATGGTGTGTGTGTGTGTGTGCTGTTTCCTCTGCTGTGGGGCAACTGCAACGGCAACAGAAGTAATTTAAGGCAAATAACACAATGCGAGTACTATGCCATACCATACACATTGCCATTGGCCGTGTGACCCAGCTAAAGTGCTCGACAATTGCGGAATTTATGGTTGAGTTAAGTGACAGCCAAAGGAACTCTCAGAGGGCACAGACAGATGATGTGAGAAACGAACTATTTGAATATTTATAATTGCGAAACTCACGATATTATTGTCAAAGGGTTTGTGCGATATTGATAAAGACTGAATGGGAAATTCAAAGATAACATTTTAGCTTAACAATAAGTTATTTCAAACCAACTCTAAGATCCAATTGATGATCTGCAAGGATATTGACTATACACTGATT
This sequence comes from Drosophila limbata, assembly GCA_963924055.1. Classification (NCBI taxonomy): domain Eukaryota; kingdom Metazoa; phylum Arthropoda; class Insecta; order Diptera; family Drosophilidae; genus Drosophila; species Drosophila limbata. Next base: position 7,636,976 of record OZ001352.1, read on the forward strand.
GACCAAAAAAAAAGTTAGATAAATAAATTGTTCAACAAGTTTCCACTTTGTACAACATTTGTAGATTGAAAAACTAAATAGGTCGCAATTTAAGAGTCATTATAAAACCAGCCCCACTTAAGATCCCTTTGGTGATGAACGATGCGCCAAAAGGTAATTTAGTACGTACAGAATACAGAAAGTTGGCAATGCATTTGCACAATTTGACCAAATGAGTTAGCTTGAGCAGAAATTGTGGTTCTTTTTGAAAACCTCTTTCATTTACTTAGTTACTTCATACTTTGATAGAAGCTTGCTCGAATTGAGGTCAGTTTTACTTCAATCAACCTTGACAGAAGTTTTGGCTGAAAATATGAAATATTAGTTTAAAATGTATCAGGAGAAGCGTGTGTGAGAGGGAAAGAGAAGTAGTACTAGATTAATAGCATCTTCGTGCTACAGTGTTGTCTAAATGGATGAACGAAACAGCCTCAAAGAGAGACTGGTATGATGAGGTAATCTTTTACGAGAAATTCTTATTCTTTTCTTCTTCTTATTGCCAAGAGTCGTGGTAGCTAAATGTATACAGAGACTCAAATATTAATTAAAAATCATGCAAAGCTTAAAAGGCGATTAAGAACTCGACTAGTTTTGCTCAACTAAATTAGTTCTTAAAGTAAGTTTTTCACATTCAAAGTCGTTGATAAGTAGACAACACTTTCAGCTTAAATTGTTTGCAATGAGCGTTCTCTGGAAACACGCCAAGTTCTCTGCCTACTGAGGTTTCTGCTAATGGGTTCTGGCTCCCGGCTCCTGTCTAACAAAAATCCAAGCAAAATCCCACGACTCATAATTTTCCTCATCTTCATGGGAACTGGGGAATTCACTCAAGTACTCCAAGTCTGGAAAATCAATTAAAAACAAACGCCAAGCGCTAAAATCAGTGTATACTTATTAAAAAGTCGATGCACCTTGTTGTTGTATGTTGCTGCATCATGTTGCAATTGTGTGCTTTACTCGACAAGTAAACCATTACTTGGAAAATAATTAAATACGTGTACTCGAATTTCACATTTTTGTCAACTTTTGAGTTAAACGTTTGCCAAATATGTGCACTGCAATTAAATTAGTTGCTGTCGTTCAATATCAGTTACAATTTTGTGCTTAGTGTACATCAGTTTGCCAATATTGTCGCATTATAAAACTGTCGATGTGGCAAGGTGGCAAGGTGGCAAGAAACCAGCCCAAAGGGACCTTTTGGACCCAGGCAAATGTGCGTTGTCAACTCTCGTAAATGTGAATAATGTTCCACAAATAAACAAATCAGGTGCTGCTCGAGTTTCGACCATTTTGTTTATAATTTATGACGTAAACCGGAAGGGTACCTAAAGCCGATGGCAAACTTGGCTGGGACTCGACTCGACTTGGCCCAGGCTCTAAACTGAAATATTGCTCAACATTTTTATTATTTGCACACATTCGCATTGCTTCCTTGTCGACAAAAGTAGCTCTAGTTGTTGACTGCTGTGTATTGAGAGTAAGCCTGGCCAACAAAGAGACCAGTGGCAGCTGTGGGAGCAGCCAACAGCTCAGCCAGCAAAAAGGCTCACAAATAAAATCCAGCAAATGCTGACTGAGTTTGTGGCTCTGCTCTGGACATGGTCCATGCAAACAACAGCAGTTGAGAACAATATCAACGACGACAACAACAACTACAACAAGTATTGTACAACAAAGACAGTGGGCATCTTGTGCTGCTTATTGAGCATAAATCTATAAAAATGGCAGGCAATTGTTCTCCTCACAACAAAACTTCTCCCAGCTGACCTCAATCTGTTCAACTATTCATTAGACATTGTACTGCGTACAGTGTACACCCATCTCTCCACTTCCACCACAGGGTATTCTGAAACCATATAAATTACAACAGAAATAAAGTCTGCATCAATCAATGCTTTGAACTTAAGCAAAGGGTATACTTACAAATAAAAGTCGTCGTTATATACTAAGAATAAACAGATGGAATGCGAGTACTTGCAATCTTCCTAAGTTGCCACAAGAAATTACCGTTGAAATAAGAGTACATAGTCATGATTATTCATAGATTTTTAAGGGTTTTATCAATCATTATGATTAATTTTGAGCCAAAATAATAAAGCTCACAAATGATTATTATATTTGAGCGAAAAAAAAAATAGTTGTAATAATCCATATTTATTCGTACCGAAAAAAATAAAAAATTATTAATAATGATGTCAATATTAATACCAATAATTATTATTTTCAATTCATGGTTGAAATACTGAAGTTTTATTATCAGTACATTCTGGTTTTATTAGCGCTAAGATTTACTTATATTCTTCAAGTGAATTTTATTTCTGAATTTTTTTTTTAAAACATCAAGTGTTCAAGCATTGTTAGTATTTTAAGCGTATCTGTAGAGATTTCTATGTATGCATGTATATATTTTGCAATATTGTTTTCCATTTGATTGAATCACAAACATTATTAGCATGTTCGCCAATATTCCGCAGTTGAATGCGAGGTAACAAGGGGCAGGACATACAAATATCAATAACCTTAAACTCGTTTGCACTTGTCGCAACAGCCGCGCTGACTGAAGAGTTCTCCACACATCATACACACACACACACACACACACACACACACACTCATTCATAAGACAAGTCACTTTGCCAGCTGATACTGTTGTTGAATTGGGGCAATGTTGTAACAGGAATAACGTTGCCACAACATGATTATACAATACGACCACTCGCATAGGAGTTTTGTCAGACCCCTCAGCTGGGGGTACTATTTGCTTGGTAGTCGAATTAATACTGCTGACAAGCCAAAATATCTGCTACTTACAGTGCCTGTCGACTGTAAGCGTAATTATAATATTTAGAATCCCATGATTATGACCTTCGACTGGTCCTTCTATTCAAATAAGTGCAGATGAATGAATGACTTTGTCCCTCATCAACAATTTGTGTACTAATGTTAATTTGATGCAACTAATTTGATAACAAATTCAATTTCAAAGTGCCAAAACTGTAAACTGTAAATGCTGGCCAAATGCATTTTCATTACCTGACAGGACGTGGTTACGGATCAGGATTTGCACAGCAGCTGCACCATCTCAGATTGGGACACATTAAGATACATATACATACGAGTACAACCAACAGATACAAATACAACTCGTAAACAGGATAACAGCATCCTGTGGCAGGACTCATGTAATTTGCAAAAGTTCAAAGCTTAACAAACTACTATGGGAAATGCAAATGGCCATCCTGCTAAATATACTCAACTGCGCTCTTAACTGTATCCCTTTACTCCCTCTCTCTATCTCTCTCTCTCTCACTCCCTCTCTCACTCCCTCTCTCACTCCCTCTCTCTGTGCTGGACTAGGTATTTGATGCAAACAAAACAGAAACAACAACAATCAGCGCACTGTGAGACTCGATCTAATTTGGGCTTTCAATCAGCGAATTACGTATACGCAACGTGAGTCGTGGGTCAAGTGGATTGTGTTGAATTTACTCTTACTTTGGCATAAAATCAAGAAGCAATTGAATTAATTAAAGCAAATATATATATATATATATATATATATATATATATATTTATTTTAATATGTTCAGGTTTCTCAAATTTAAGGACACTCGAATCTGTAAAATGAGTCAATAATTTTTAATATATTTTTTCAATCTCTTCCGATCTGTGGAGCTGTTAGTTAAAAGAATACCAAGAGTAGCAATGCAAACAGTAAAATAAATACTCTCTCAAGTCTGACATGCACACACACTTCCTCACTCGCATATACACGGAGAGAAACAAAGTAAAGACAGTGCACTCAAAATCGAGCAAAAGAAACCATCAACTTAATTTCCTGCTCAAGTCAATTCAACTTTAGTGCCATTTCCATTGCAAAAAAAACTTGGAACTTTGATTGCCATTGAGACAAATAAAACCGAGTAGGGTATTCGAATGTATGTGTGCCTTCGATCCCCCTAACCAAATGGATTTCTTACAAAATTTGGCTGGCCCAAAAGCGTCACAGCTCTTCACAATAATAAACGTCTTGGCACCTATGCCAAAAGTTTCGAGCCTTTGAAACCTTTGGATGCATTTTATGGTTTCCCTATTCACATTCACAGCAGCAATGCCTGTGCATAAGAATATGTAAAGCCTGTAAAATGTGCTCAAAGATCGACTATAAAATTCTCTTAAAAAAATTAAATAAATGATAAATTATCTAAAATGAACAGTAAGAAAAGAATATAATAGATAGATAATAGAATAGATAATAATAATAATATTATCTATAAGACAGAAAACCTTGTCTGTAATTCCTTAACTCGTCTCTTATTCTTGAGATATTGAAAGCATTTTCTGTAAGTTCATTAAGTTAAGCTTGTCTTCATGCAATTGCAAAACTGAGTGTACAGATGAAAAGCGAGACTTGCACTTCGTTTACATTTTGTTCCTTCTCGGCAATGCCTCTGGCAATTCTCTCGGTTGAACGGCAAAGTGTATTTCATGCAGCTCTGCGTTTAATTGAATTGCCAGAAAGACCAAAATGTGGGAGGGAAGGAATGAGGATGAAGGGTGTCCTGGTGCCTGTCAGTTACTTCCTATTGGCACTCGGGCTTTTAAAAATTGGTCCGGCACAGCAGGCGTTAGAAAAGAATTTGAACCGGTCAATAGCAAGTGGAAAAAGGCAAATGAATTACGATATTTGATGTCATAACTTCGGGGCATGTACTATATGTGAGCTGGATTTGTTCACGTACTCGTAATCGTATTATCAACTGCCAAGGTAGGTGTCAAAAGCAGCCTTGTCAATAAACTTGAGCTGTGCTTCGTTGTCAACTTTTATGATTGCATTCGTGCTGAAAGGCAACCGAATGTGGTGCAACAAAACCAAAACCACGACAAAGGTGTTCACGCTGAATGAATGCTATGCTTAACCCAATACTTCTCTCTCTCTCTCTCTTCCTCTCTCTCTCTTTCTCCCTCACTCTCTCCTTTGTGAGTGTGCCTTAATCAAATACGCATGCTCATTAAAGTTTTTCAATTTGAAGCCTTTGGCTGTCAAGTTTTGCGGCCTCGTGCGACGTCTCATTAAAGTTGCATGGCAACAAAGTTGCCCACAACTTTACTTTTACTTTTATTTTTATTTTTACTTCTTCACATACACTTGAAACTCAAACCCGAATGACTGAGCATCATTTTCCCTGTCTCAACGTGAAAACGTACTCGTCGACAATTTCATAAACATTTAATATGCAAATTAAATTATTGAGCCACAACAGAAATGGCAATAAATTAAAAGTTTTAGCTATTCCTCGGATTCACACATGGTTTGCTAGTGAGAGAAATTTAACCAATTATAATATTAAACAATTCTGAAATTAAGAGTACGTATATTCAACTAACAGTCACTGTAGATACAGCATGACAGTATTTATTGCATGTTTCTCTGAGTTTGTTATAATCAAATTGCAATGAATATGGGTAAATTAAAAATTGGGAATTCACCAGTCTTTTGATTTTCAAAAGAAGATGTTATACGTATAGTTAATATGGAATCTGTGGTATTTATATTTCTTACTTCAACCATCAACATTTTGAAAAAGTTTCATATTCTAATTCAGTACGTGAACCGTATTAGCATATACACCCCACAAACCTAAGGTTTTGGTTCGAACCTTAATTAAATTAAAAAAAAAAAAAAAATTACATATTTTTTGTTTTAATTATTCCTAGATTATTTAAATATATTTAAATTTTCAAACTAATATAAGTTAATTTTCAGGTTTAGATAAGAATTATTATTTAATGATTTTTATTCAAAGTCTTTAATAGAATGGGATCAATTTTAAATAATATTTTTTTTAATCAGATCTATTTTTAAGGAAAGTGGAAATTTGTAAAATTTTGTCAGCATTTCTTTTAACCAGGGATCGCAAATAAGTGTTATGAGAAATTAGATAAACTTTTAATTAAAATTTGTATTTTAAAATCATAGTCTAAAATAATTCATTCAAAATAAAAGTTTTTTAAATCTTTTGTAACAAAAATTTAAAATAACTTTTAATTACAATTGTTATTATTTTTTTATTATAAAAATTTTAAATAATTATTAAACCATGGTTTTTCAAAAATAATTTTAATTTAATTATTATTATATATTTATTTATTTAAATTGAAAAATTAGAGTTGTCTTTGAATTTTCTTGATAAAAATAAACAAAGACCTTATATTTTATAATTTTTATTTTAGAAATTATAAGTCCGCGGTCCCTGCTTTTTACTGCATTTAATATGTCGTTAATTAGGGTATACCCGCTTCTTAAATTTTATGCTTACAGGGAACAAAAGTGGGGCAAATGATGGCGCACAAATTCGCTTGGCAGTGGCAGTTGTTCAGCCTGACATCTTGTCATCGCAATTGGGCAGCATATGTGTGTGTGTGTGTGTGTGTGTGTGTGTATGTGCGAGTATGTGTGTATAAATGGGCGTAGTTGTGGCCTATCCACATACGTTCTACAAGCCCGTTTCACACGTGCATTTTGAGTTGTGAGTTTTATGTGAGTTTGGGTCAGGTGAGAAGCTTAGCGGGCGAGAGCAGAGAGCACAGTCAAAACTATCACGCACATCCACATATAATATTTAGGCCACTGACTCGGGGCTGAGGGTGGACAGCTGGCTGGCTGGAATCAGGAGTCAGAGCCGGATACTCATTTTGCCGGGCTGTGATAAGAAAGTGTCAACACAAACGTGACAAAGCTACAAATGTTTAATTTTTATAACTGCGGCTGTGGAGGAGTTCTGGGTGGTGTATGTGGTTTGGTGGTTACTGTGTTGTGCCCTGCCACTTAGCTTAACTTATTTGCGGTTGGTGAAGGGTTCGGCCTTGGCCACATTTGGTCAGCGACAAGCGGTCTCAGTCTGTTTTGGGCCAAAAATCACGTTTTTACCGTAAACATGTTGCAAAGTTCGCGGCCGTTTTATCTTTTGCATACTTGCGGCTGCCACAAAACGAACGAAACGAGCAGGCCAAAACGTCAAAGACGTGTCGCGTGGCCAACTCCCAACCACTTGCTAAAATATTTAAATTTAGTTCTTAAACAAAGCACAACGAACCAACATACTACATTCAGCCTGGCATGGACATAAAACCTGCAGCTTTGGATTCTCTGTTTAGTGTTAAATAAAAAAAAAGTATGAATTCTGCTGGAGGTGAAAGGGCTGGACTCGGAGATACTCCTTGTTAGGATTTTAACAAAATATTCAAGGATAACATTCAGATAACCAAACTTAAAAAGAAAATATAATTAAGAAACAAGAAACTTTTTAAATGCCCTTACATTTAATTTTAATTATTTCAAACTCTTGCAATAATTTTTAAGTAATCTCAATTTAATTTAAGTAACTTTAGCAAAGAAATAAATAAATATGAATACAAATCCTGATTCATTGTACTAGTAGTTGATTTTACATTCACAAAATCCCAAGGATCGAAATGTTTTGTGAAAAAATTATGAAATAAGAGTTACTTTCTGACATTAATTTAAAAAAATTAAGGAGTAAGTTTTATTTTTAATTTTTAGTATGAACATAAAAGTTATTTTTAAATTTTTATTCTAAAAATTTAAAATAAAACTTGAACTGAAATATTTTTCACGAGTTATTATGTTTATGGGTACATGATATATGAGTGTCGATACATGAAATGGGCTCTCCCGCTCAAAACGTATAAATAAAAATTTAAAAATTGGTTTTATTTTAAATTTTTACTTTAAAAATAGCAAATAAGAGATGTGGTATAACTTTTTAAAATAAAATTTAAAAATAAAACTAATTTTTAAATTATTTTAAACTATTGTTTTTTATTTTTATAATAAAAATAATTTTTATTTTTAATTTTTATAGTTTTACTAATTTTTATTTTAAAAATTACAAATAAAAGTAAAAAAAAATGATATTTCGATTTTTTTTCAACTCATAACTCGGTTTTACGATCCCTGCGGTTTCCAAACACACCTGACAATTTTTAACTGCAACTTTATATACTCTCTTTGATATTTAAAGGGTAGAATAAATGTTAACTCAACAAATTGCTGCGAAGCATGCGGAAAAACATTTAATTTCGCATTTTTCCTCTTGGCTAACTTAATTTCTATGCAAGTTTTTAGCTGACAGGGAGGCCTCTTTATGTTTTCGCCTAAAATTTTAATGCACACACATACATTCAGTGCAGGATGCATACATGCGAACATACGTGAATGCGTATAGAGAAATGTGGGGGAGAGAGATAGCAAGTGAATGAAAGAGGAGACGCATACATTTGGGCATAATGAATGTGCAGCAACATTTTTGATGGTGCCCACTGACAACAATAAATTACTTTTGGCTTTAAACGAAAGCCATTAGCATAAAACTTGGCATCATCAGAGCCGAGCTATGCGGGAAGAACAAAGCGAACTAAATCCTGTGGGCCTGTGGGCTTCCACATCCTGGCATCCTTTTAACACGCGCGAACTAGGCGTATGCGCAATATTTATCTGGCTCTAATTTGAGCCAACAATTTGCCAGCACTTACATGATTAAACTACGTCAAGCTTGTTGGCATCAAACTTTTCAAATATGTGAGCCTTTAATTAACTTGGCAGCACTTTGAGCCCAATTCATTTTTTTTTAATATATGCATTCATCTCTCTCACTCACACACTCTCTTTCTCGCCTTGCACGTACATATATGCTTTCATTTTTCGACGGCTCTTTATTAAGCATTTCATAATTTCATGCAATAAACTTGTTAATTGCAGCGCGTTGGCTTCCTTTCTTGGCGCTCGACACTCGACACTCGGCAGTCGACACTCGACGCCCTTTCACTCTGCTTGGCTAAGTGGACAAACCGGCCAAGTCTCAAACCCACCACAAAAGCTGCCAAAATGGCCAAAATGTGCTAGAGCCAAGTGCCAGAGAATTAGTTGCCCGAAAGTGTTTTCCCGTTTTTAATATTTCCTACAACTTGGTAAAAAGTTTATGCCGGCCACTTGGCCAACCGGACATTCTCGACTTGCTCTCGCTTTCTCTCTCCATTTCAGTCTCGGACTCGACTTCGTTTTTAGTCACTTACTCAATTTCCGCTTATCCGTTTTTCCGCTTTTAATTAAATGAGCCATTAGATTGAGGCTGCACAACTGCAGTGTATGTGCCATGGAACATGCATGGAAAATACACAGACATACACACATACGTGTACATAACCCACGCCCCTCTTCCCTTCCTTTCTTCCTCCTTTGCCGTTTGTCTGCTAAATTGCGCGTAAAGCCCGCGGCAGCCAATTTTAAACTTTAAAATTAATTTTTAGCCTGCTTTTGCATGGCTGCTCAGTGTTTTAATAGCTGTTAATATTTATGAACTGAAACTATGGAGAAGTGCCAACAAACAAACAAATAAACAAACAAACGAACAACAACAGCAACAACAACAACAACAGCAGCAGTTGCTGCCCCAAGCACCGGTTACAACAATTGGCACACTGAGCTCCTGACGCAATGACCAGCTGCCAATATTTAATAATCGATTTCGATTATGCTCGTTGCTCGTTGTTCGCTTTGCGTTGTCCTGGCCATGCCAGGCGTAAAGTGGCTTATAATTAATGGACGAGTGTGGGTAACAAATGCAACAACAATGCTGCCAAAGCATTTGTTGCAGCCAATCGTCGGCTAAAGTGGCGTATACGCAATATCGACATTGTGCCCATTGCATAGACGCTTAACAATTAATTTAAAGCTAACAAACATTTCAATTGCTTACTTTAAGTCTCAGACTTATTAACTTTCTGTTGCTCTTTAAAATGCCACATTGAATTTCATATTTACATACTTAAGTCAATAATTGAGTTTAATTCGTTGCGGAACTGTTGAGAAAACATACATTTAATATTTTATTTTTAAATACGTAAGTTAGGTATTATAATCAAGGCTATAAGCCGATTCCGATACAAAACGGAACCATTTACATATAAAAAGTTCGATACGAAAAAAAAATTAAAAAATCGAGGAGAAACGAAAACATCTTATAATTTTGTTTGTATTGAATTTAATCAAGATTCGACCCAAAAAACTATGTTAAGGGTCTTTATAAACCTAAGTGCAAGCTTATCCTAAGTTCTGTTTTATGGTTCGAGCCATCTAGCCGATCTTTTGCTATACTTTGACGCTTTGCAGCCTTTATTAAAACAAAGCCTAGAATAATAAATAAATTATTTAAATTCAATATTTTTAGCTACTTTCCTTAAGATAGACACAAAGCCATATTAAGATGACGATATCCAGCATAAACATAATCTTCATCATGTTGAGCTGCAGCAGCTGCATCAACATCATGTTGACATCTACAAAAAAAAGAGTCAGATAATTTCAAAGCAAACTTAAATAAAGAGCAGAATCTTACTCTCTTCTTTCCATTGAATTCTCAACTGCTGCAATTTCACTTTATCGATTCGAGCATAGTCAAAATCCGGAATTTGTGCGGGAAAATATATGCGATCGATGCCCATCACAGCAATTCCTGAAGGAGCAGTCTAATCTAACTTTAGTCTAAGACTCTTCTCTGAATTAGCTTTTATTATTAAGACGTACCTGCACCAAAACTGCAATCAGTATTACCAAAAGTATGGACAGGTAAAAACAAGGCCTAAACATACCTTTTGATTAAATGATAATGAACTGTCGATTTTAGCTCCAAAGTTGGGAAATATTCTGGATCGTAAAGACACACGACAGCTGGACAAATATTAAAGCCAGTTGATAAGCCTCATATTATTGTTATTGTTTTATAAACATAAATATGTATTTAATGTTTTTAATGAAAGCTGATCTTTGTTCGGGTTGTGTTCCTACTATTAGCCCTTATCATGGAAGCGGCGTGCTCGAAGGCAATTCAAGCTTTGTTGTGGGTATAAAGTTGATTGTAGTTTTTGTTGTTGTTGTTGGTGGTGGTGTAACCATTGTTGTGGTCGTCATCTTGTTGGAATTGGCCTCCAGTTGCAAAAGATTACCAGTTGAGGGAACTGTTCGTGTTGTCTTCTGTCCATCAACGTCATTGCTGGCAGTGGAGCTGTTCATCATATTAAGCAGCTCCTGAAAGACACACACTGTTTCACTATTCATGCTTTCATTGCAGCTAGTCGTATTACCTTTCTGAATTGTTGCCACAGACTATCGAGACTATTGGCTGCATGCTCCATTTCATCGAGAAATCCACTCGAAGTTGCATTTGAATTGACAGGTTTCATCCCATTAGGAGCAGCTTCATCCGTCTTGCCGCCAAAGAATTGGCTCAGCTCGTCAAAGAACAGGCCACTTACGCCATTGCCAATGAGGCACATTGAACACGCCCAGACTAACAGTTTCATCTTAACGCCAATTAAGACAAGCCAATTTGATGCTGCAGACGCAAGTTAAACGCTTCAAATGTCTAACAATTGAGCAACACACAAGACTTTTGTTCGAGTCGCGTTTAAACCACTTAACGATTTTGACAATGACACAAATTTTAGACAACAGCTGTGCAAATATGTGGCATGATTTTGGAAAGTACCAAGGTATTTGAACATTTACTGCTCTTAATTCGCTTAAGTGCTCTCTCTCCTGTGCTGAGAGTGAGTAAGCTATCTACTATCAAGTCAAAAAAGAAATTGTAACAAGCGATTTTAATTTGAAGTAGAACAATATTTTATAAGTTGTTTACTATGCTACTTAAATAAATAAATGATAAACTTAACTTAACACTATGATCGAAGCTGAAAAACTGACTTTATTCCAAGAATAATAATAGAATTTATTTTGTTTAAATTTATATTCAACATTTTATTTATTTATTTCATCTAAAAAATAATTGAATTTATTTTTCTTATATATTTTATGTTTTTTATCAGTTTATTTAATAAATTTAATTTTAATTTTATTAAATATAAAACAAAATTGCTTAAGCTAATCGACCTCAAAAATAAACAAAACTTCACCATAAATTCAAGTACTGCGATGTTTGAATAAGCTGTTGAAATAAGAAATACAAAATACAATAAAATTTATTTCAGAGCCTGTCAGTTAATTAAAGAGATATTTACTGCTGAAAAAAAATGTGTGTAAAATTTATCAAAATATTTGTGAGAGGAATAATAATAAATGCCAAAATAAATCGACACATGTTTCAGTATTGTACTAAATGAATGGAAATTCAGCAAGTAGCTTGTGAACATTCATATTTCTCTCCTTTTCAAATATAATCAGAAGCTTTTGTCATAAATGCTGCTGATTTCATAAGCTTCTTTCCGGCATCTAATTGCCTCTAATGCCACACGGGGTATGGGGAACGAGGTAAAGAGCTTTGATCTAACTCAAACATATGCAAAATACGAAAGAGGGGAAGGGGAAAGCGTTGAGTGCATCGAATTGTGAGCATGAGAAAAGCATTTGAAAGGCATTCATTAAAATGTGAGTGTGCAACGAAACGATTTAATTTACTCAGAATACTCGTAAAGCGGCAAGTGGCAAGTGGCAAGTAGCAAGTAGCAAGTAGCAAGTGTCAGTGGCTGACGGGGCGTATGATGCGAGGCGGGGAGGATGACGTCGACGAGGGTGAAGTAATTGATGTGTGTGTGATGCAGCGAAGGGGCTTTTTGAAGTGCATTTCACCCCTCGGCAACTGAACTGCTGCTGATGTATGAGTGAGTTTCAATTAATATGCAATTGCATTTGAGCTTCTCAAGTGCAAACGTCAGCAGCGCCAATCTCTAACAAAAGGAAGCCGCCACAAGGTGTGTGTGTGTGAGTGTGTGTTTGTGTGTCCCGTTTAATTAAATGATTAGACCGTAACAACACATTGACATATCTCTGACATTTAACTGAACAATGAATGCACGCTGATTGATCTTGATAGCTTTCGATGGGAATTTGCTCAAGCAAATCAACAGCTCATAAGCAGCCAGCAAAATATCTAATAAAAGCTAATAAAACAACAACAACATGATATCATGATATAGCCCGCAGCTCTTCCGCTGATCTATGGTGCTGCAAGTGTCACATAAATTACAAGCGGAAGCATCAAAATGCTATCAAATGTTGCGAGCAGAGGAGACTCAACTCAACTCAACTCAACTCAACTTGACTCGAGTTGAGTTGAGGCGAGAAAGGATTTTCACTGCCGCATTGTAGCAAGTCAGGTCCCAGACTGTCGGCTTGGCGTTTAGTTTTTCACGTTGGCACTTTGTCTTCATCAGCGACTGCTAAGACAGTGAAGGGGAAGAGAGGGGAGGGGAGTAGTAGTCGTAAGAGGCGCTTGGTGGTCACAGCAAGCTCATCATCGCCATCGAAGGCAGCAGCAGCATCATCTAACTCGTCGTTGTCATCATCGTACATTGCTATAAACATCAATTTAGCACCGAAAATTGGTTTTTTGATAGCTGCACACACACACACCAACACACACACACACACACACCAACATACAGCCATAGCAAAATACAGCTTCATACTCGTAGCTGGAGAAAAATTGTTTTTCACTTTAAGTGACAAGCGACAGCTTCGTCTTTTGCTTGGCTAGTAAATTCTGTCATGTTAAAGCACTCGTGTGGAAAATAATAACCAAATAGTAGTGAAACACATAGCGCAGACACCTTTCCAAACTATATATAAATACATATATCTTTTCACATCTATAAGCTACTTTATTAGCAGGCAAATGTTGACATTAAAATATTATATCATATACTTGACAAATTCAAGTCGATTGAGTTGAATTAAAGTGAAAATGGAAAACTTATTCAAGCTAATAGAGATATTTGAATAACTTGAATTGACAGCTTTATATCCCTGTGTTTCCACAGTCATTTGATGTTAACGAAACCTCGCATCAAACAGAAATAAAAAGCAGTTGTAAAAGCAAAAAAATGCCGAGTGGAAATTATTTAAATTTATGCACTTAACACAACGCATCTGAGGCAAAGGTGCAAACGTATGTGTGTCAAGTGAAATTCGCTCAAATTTAATGCATACCCCAAGCAAATTGTCATTAAAAGCGGCGCACATAAACAAACACACACACACACACACACTAAGCCATGAGCAGCGACGCCATTTGCCCGGCCATATTTATGACGTGAACGGCAAGACAAAATGGACTTCCGGACGGAAAAAAGGGGATAGAAAGCAGAAGGGAGGAAACAGGCGCTGAGGTTTTTGCATTTTAATAGACTGACCCAAACGCTGTTAAAAACGCGAAATAAACTACAGCAAACGAGTCTAACTACGTGTGTGTGTGTGAGTGTGTGTGTAAAGCATTTGCAATGCAAATTTTTGCAAAGTTTAAAAATTTATGCCGCTTTTATGGCACCTAGCGGTAACTGCGACCTGCGACCTGTGACCTGCAACCAACAACCTACAGACCCCAGCCAGACAAGCGGCCAGAGCCAAAGCTGAGACCAGAAAATTATATACTAAATAGCAAAATAATTTTTGGCATTTGCTATCCTCATTTTAGACCATTTCATTCTCAGCTGCATTAAATGCAAATTTATGCCCATTTGCAGCGCAAAAAGAAACGAAACGAAACGAAGCGAAACTGTTACGGAACTTCAAGTTGTTGTTTGGCTGCTTGTTAAAATGGCATAAATTTTGGCCAAGCACTTTGACTTCCCTGCGACTTGGTCTTTGAAATTTAAGTGACAGTAAACGGCGCTGACTCTTCGACAGCCTTATCAAAAGGGCAACAGAAACGGAGCAGGAACAGGAACAGGGCAAAGGCATTGGTAATGCCAAAACTATTTCAAAACTATCGACTCTTGCATTGTGCAATCGAAAAACTGGCAAATGGGAGCTGGGAACTTGCAACTGGAAACTGGCAACTGGCAACTTGCAACTGGCAACTTATTGTTGTTATCGCGCTTTGCACTTCTTTTGGCATTCTTTTCTTTGGCCTCGCTTGGCAGACAGCGCAAAGAAAGTTGGCTAAGTTAAATTTATGGGCATATTTCTTTGCCAATTCAAAGAGTGTAAAATGAAATGTCTGCGACTGCACAGCTTGACCGAGAGAGAAAGCCCATACAAATAATTAGCCACCAACAATTGGCCTCTAACAAATTTCTCTAAAGCCGGACTGAGTTTTGTTGTCCTGTCTCCTGTCTCCTGTCTTATTTGCTGCTGCTGCAACACGCTCAATGAAACGATTTTTCTTGTCCAAATTTGTTTTTGGCATCCATTTGGCTGCTGCTGCTGCGTTTATTAGTTGCAGCAGTTTATTTTGTATGTTTGGTACGTTGTCTTAAGTCGCAGTTTGTGGTTTGTCTTTGGCGCACATAAATCTGCAGCAACATCGGTGGCAACTTTTGGTTTGGTCACAACTTGCAAACTGGCAAATAAACGACTAAGCCATAAATCCTTGCCTGCAATATAATAAAACCATAAGTGCAACATAGCTAAACATGACGTGCAACATGCGCATAGATTGCACAAAAACTCACTTCTAATGTGCCACAAACCCGAAAAAAAGAGACAGAGTGAATCACAGAGGGAATGAGAGGGTGTGAGAGGGAGCGAAAGAGGCGGCACATGGGCGTGGCTAATGCAAATCACGTCGGTTGCAGCTGTGCAAATGTTGCGGAAATTGCTTGCTTCGTCGCATCCATCCTGCTGCAACCTGCCCCTAATCCCCCTCATCAATCCAATGCTTCATTTGTTGACTCTCTCGGGTTTTTATGCACTTTCTCCCCATGAATATTTTATCATTTATTTGCGCTCATTACAACATTAGCTGGCTAATCCAGCAAATATGAATAATTTAAGCATTCTCAGTAGCTCAAAAAATTACTATATACAATAAAATAAAAAATTAAATTATTTTACGATAAATATTATTCGCTTAACACCTTGCAAAGTGCGGAAGTTTTTTGTTTGAGATTACTAAGTAGCATGTTATTGATAAAGTATTCAGTATTTTCATAAATTTATTAAATTCCATAAAATCAGACATAAAAATAAATTGCAAAATTAACATGACATTGATCAAGCAAAGTCAGTTGTTATAAAATATATTTATAATTGTTTAGATAATCGGTCCTATATTAAGATCCTGTTTGAAATACTACTGCTATAATAATTCTTATAAAAAAAGGTATCTTTTTTTTAAAAAAGGGTTTATGTAACTATATCATAATTAGATGGTTAATGCGAAGTGGGATAAGTTTGACATGCATTCAAAATGCATACTCGCTATGTAATTGCTTTGTCTTCATTGAGTAAATCGAATTTAAAATCGACCAACGAGTCGTATGAGTAATTACACGGATTGTGAGTTATTTTTACAACCGGCAGCCGCAAAAACTGAACGTTGGCATCAACCGTCAACTGTCAACGTTCGATTTCTAGCATTTGTGACAATGTGTGTGCGAGCAGCCCCAAATGTGCTATGCCCACCGCAATGCCACGCCCCCTAGGCTTGTCCACACGCCCCCCGCTCGCATGTCATGCATGACAAAAATCGAACACCAATCCAATGTCGGCGACAGGCGCATTTTCTGGTTCTGCAATTGTAATTGCGTTAGGCCACAACATGTTGTGTGTGTCTCTGTGTGTATGGGTGTGTGTGTGTCGCTGTGTGCGTATAAGTGTGCAAGTTAATTGCTATGTTCGCTCACGTTCACGTTCACATCATCGCGACGATGTCAAATTATGTAAAATGGCAATGGCCATGGCAAGACGAAACGTTTACAGCGCACAATGAACTTATCGCCGGCATGGACTTAATCAAATTTTCCAGCATAAAACGGCAGGCAAGCTTCCACTTTGAGCTGAACAACCGGTAGCACTAGGCGAATAAGGCACGTTCCATAAAAAAGAATCGCAGCATTCTTTGGCGCACACTTCATTTAAGTAGTTGAGCACTGAACACAGTCAGTTGAGTTGAGTGGCCTGAAGTTGAGCGTGGAGTGAATGACGTGGCAAAGGGGACTCAGCGTTGACACACTTATTTAGCAGCTGACCCTTTGGCCAACAATAAACGTGGCGCGTTTGCCATGGCTTGTTGCACGTCTCACGCTTCCATGCTGCATGCCTCATGCCTCATGCCTCATGCCGCATGCTGCCCCTGGCACGCGGCGCATAAATCAATGGCAACGATCTTTACGTGCATGCAACGCAGCAACTTCAGTTGCAACAGCCCTGAAGCTGAAGCTGTAACTCCAACTGGAACTGCACTCAGAAAAATAATCAAGATTTCGGTATTTAAGTAACAATGATCTCAAAAGCTGTATGAGCTCGGAATTTCCAAAGCTGAGAAGGAAAATTTTACTTTAAGTTCGCTTTGCTCATTCCCGAAAATCTTAAAATTGAATATTACTGGGATATTTTATGCACGTTTTGGGATTAATTTAAGTCTGTAAAAGATCGAATCATAAACTTTATTCTCGAACAATCTTGAAAATTATCAAACTTAATTTTTAATTCCAAATTCTTAGTAAAAACAAATTGAAAAGGCTATAGTCGAGTTCCCGACTATAAAATACCCTTTACTTATTTAAATATCTTTTATAACATACTTTTAGGCACTTACATTGCTTAAAAACTTAAGTCCGCCATTACCACCTTTCTATTTGGCCGATCTTGTTGCGATTAAGTAGGATGACAGTTTATAATAATCGATAATGTTACATGCATTTTAACGAATACAATATACCCTTTTACTTATTTTTTAAGTAACGGGTATTAACATTCTGTTGTTTCTCGATGTATTTCAACCAAACACACAGATTTTATGCAGGGACTGCAAATATTGAATTTTTGTTCTTTTTTTAATCGAAAAATCTTTCTTTTGTAATAACTTTGAGACAGCGGGAAATATACAAATATATGCAAATTTTTCAAGTTTTACACATTTGCTTACAAAAAAATGATTCGTTTTGAGTTATACTATTAGTTATGAGTTATACTACTATTATTTCATGAGTTTTACTTTTTTCTCAAAATAAAACTCAAGTTGCAATTTCGACCAAGCTCAATTTGATGCTCTCCATAAGAATTTAATTTTTTTTTTAAATGCATTTTTAATGTTTGTCTTGGCTTACTGATTTGGAACGTATATACTTTTATTCCTTTATTCCCTAGAATGAAACCGAATTACAACTTAAGTTTTATTTTGAGCAAAAAATAAAACTCATGAAATAATGATTATGCTTTAAGTTTTATTTTTCTGCACAAAAATAATGATTATTGGTTGAGTAGTAAAGTATAACTCAAAATTAATCAATTTTTATTTATTTATTAACATTGATAGTTAAGCTTAAAAACTAAAACTAAAAATTAAAAAAAAATTAAGTGCTAGTGCTGCAGAGGCTTTCGGCCAAATTAATCAATATTTTGTGAGCAAATCTATAAACCTTAAAATTAATCAATATTTCATAATTTTTGTAATGAAACTTATAATGATTACAGTTTGATTTTATGCGTGGCACAGTCTTAAATATTCTGACTAAGTTCGGTTAAAATCTATCTATTATACCTTATAGTTGTCATAGGAGCGGACAGTCGAAATTTTAAGTTAAAGATCTTTTCATACACAACATTCTTAAAATTTTAAGAACAATGTGTACTTAATGTTAGGATGTCATATTTTTTTGAGTGTGGAACTGGGTCTGGAACTGACCCTAGCCGTCTGTCTGTCAGTCAGCCCACGCCTGGCAATCTTTATGGCTTCCTCTGGTCGGAAGTGAGTGTTGGTGTTTGTGTGTTTGTATGTGTGTTGAAAATGCGGCATTAAAATGCATTTCTCTTTCAATTTGCCCGCATTCGCGTAATAGTTTCATTAAGTGTTTTCTCTTTAGACATTTTGGCCACGTTCCAGCTCTATCCTAATGCCCCATAATAATGCTGGCTAAGACCAACACTCGAAAATATTAATAAAATATTAAATAGCTCTCTCTCAATTGCTTCAGTTGATTGGCCATTATTAGCCACAGGTTATGCAACACAATGCTAATTAATAAGCAATTAATTACGCCCAAAACAAGGTGTTTGGCATTCGTGACACTAATTGGCCACACAAACAAAAATTAGTACAGATTGTGTATTAACCTCAATGATCAATCAATTAACGAAAGATTCTTGCACTTGACATCAAGCAGAGCTGCAATCCCTTTAAGCCACATTCGAACTCTCTTCCAAATCTATTTAAGACTTCGCCGAAAACAATCAACAACCATATAAATCAATTTATGTACCTAAAGAACTCAAATTATTATTGACAATAAATATAAAGTCGATTTACTCCATGTCTATTGATGAGCATTAAAACTTTACGAACCGTTATTGAAACGCACAAAATTCAATTCGTTTATCGTTCTGTCCACAACATATTAAGGATGCTAAAAAAACCCAATTGATGCACACACACACACACTCACACACAATGGCTCACACACTCATCATGCAATACGAACAAATTCATTAATTTCAACAATGCGAATACCCAAAACAATAAAAAATAAAAATACAACTATAAGACCAACAACAAATCGGTGTGTCGACAAAAACAACAACAACAACAGCAACAATAAGAAATGCATTTACGAGTACCATGCAAAGTATGAGATATAAAAAATGCAAACAGAATTCCACTTGGCACTCAGCCGAGCGAATACCCTAACTGGATTGCTTTCGTAGATATTTGGGAGTCTGAGTTACTCCACCAAAAAATTTAAATAAATATTACCTGAAGGCAGCAAAAGATTTATTTATGGGTTTAATTCTTTAAAACTTATATATACAACAATTCTCAAATAATTCTATCCTAAAACTCTGTATTGGAATAAACTATTTAGCATTTTTTTTAATAGAATAACAAGTGTTCCACAAATCTTAAATCCAATCGAAAATGTAAATGTAATAATAATGTAATATATTTTCGGAGTCACAAAAATTCAATTTATAACAGAATTATCATCATCAAATAAATTTATTTTGACATATATAATTCTTTTTCATTCTTTTCAAAAATGTGTTATAAGGAAATATATAAATTTAAATTTTTTTTTAAATATCTCAACAAATATTTTGACATTTAAATACATTGTTTCAGGAGCATCGACAAGTGCTTTTTTTAAATATCTGAAGAGTATTACAAAATGGAGCGTACATTTGTATGGAAGTACACAGAGACAATATAGTTTTGGCTGGCAGCGCCCAACGAAACCGAAACATGTGTATGGATAATGCTTTCGGGTGCCAAAAGCGTTACCACCATCCCCTGACCCCTCCAACACCCCCACTCTTATCTTCACCATCATGCAGCGTCATCCTCAGTGCTTTCCAACAACAACAACAACAACCAGCATGCAATGCAGCAAATGCGCTTGTCACTGCTGATCCTTTCAGCTGTTGAATTGCAAATTGTTTGTGTATGGCGTCAGTCATTTTGTTTTTGTTGTGTTTGTTCATTTCCATTCTGTTGTTTTTCTTCATATCTTCTCTCTCTCTCTCTCTCTCTCTGTCGTTCTCTCTCTCTAAAATGTCCACCCATCTGTCACTGCAACAGCAGCTCCCAATTTGTTCCTCTTCATTTTGCAGTTACATGCAACAAATTTGTATGATTTTTTATTTTGTATGTCGTTGTTTTTTTTTCCTTTTTCTTCCTCTTTTTTAAATGGTATTTGACATGTTGAACAAATTTGTGCAACGAATTCACACGTTCTGCAAATGGTAAATGAGCTGCTTTATTCGACAATACAAATCATTTTATGGAATCCTTTTTGCAACTACAGCTTAGCACTCCACGTAATGGCAAAGTAGATCAGTCATTGTCTCTCTAATAATCTGATTATGCAATTGGACTAGTTTTGTATATACTATACTGTACCTGAAATAGGATTAAAGAAAGTGGTTTTGGGTTACATTGTGTGTTTTTAATAAACATACAAAAACGTGTTATTTATTTAAACTCTTGAACTAGAATCTACTAAAATCGAATAAAAAAATAAATAAAAAATATAATAAAATGAAATAAAATATATGACTGATCACTTAAAGTCTCTGACAATGCCAAAGAAAATAATTTAAATATTGTCGATAATTATTAAATAGATTGAACAACTTTCTGATATTAAATCGATCATTTGGTATACATATGAGAGTAAACTTTGTAATCTTATTAACCTCATTGTAGGAAAGTCTCTACTTGAGTATTTCTTTGTGTGTTTTGTTTATTTCTTTCCTGTATTTCCTGTGAATATATTACATTGCATATCAAATAAGTACTTTCTCTCATTTCTTTTAAACATTTTCTCCAAACATCGCTGGTCATTAGCATTTTACATATGCGCATTGCCTGCAGCATATTGTATTTAATTAAAATTGTGTGTAATGCCAAACTAGCCGGAAAATGCAGTTAGAAAGTAGCTAAGGGCCAAGAACGATAAGAGAAAGAGAAAAAGAGGAAAGAGCAGATTCATATACATACAAGTAATTTGTATAAATTTTGTAAAATTACTATCGTATGACAGACAGCGGCAAATAATGAAATGCAAAGCACATGAATTTATTGGCACGTTTATCTCCTGCAGCTGTTGCAACTGCAACATTATAAAAATTACAAATCTGCATAAATATCATACACACACACACACAGACAGCCATAGTTATCTATCCACTCAACTATAGTTGAATTTGTGTAATGTTTTTGAAGGACAAAACAAATGCAAATTTGCGATAAGCGATTGACACTTTTGGCATTTATTTCCCCATCCCCCTGATAAACATTATGTCGAAGTGTCCTGTGGCAATGAGTTACAATCGCGTGAGACCTCAATAAAAATCAAATGGCCAAAAATTTCGTTTGTTTATCTCTCTGGTTCCTATAACGAATGACAAGTTAGTTTTGTAAGGTGCTAACGGTTTGTTAAATTTGTTTTAAGTTATTTTCGACCTGGCAGATAATTACTTTCTTCATCTCTTTCTCGTTGTCTGCCTGTCTCTGCTGTCAAAAATAGCTGCATTAAAATTAATGCACCGAAAAGTAGACTATTAAAAATGCAAAGCAAACTTTATTAGTGCACACAGCCGTGTTGTTAGTGCTTATGTGAGTGGATTTCATAAACAGGGCGTGCACAGAGGCGTAGGCACAAGAGTTAAGAGGGGCATTTGTTAAATTATTTCAAATAATTAATTTGTAAACTATACATAAGACATACGTGTAGTGAACGGGCGGAAAGACGTCAGAATGGCGTTGTACCCTCCCTTTGATTGTGTTAGCCAACGCCACTGGCCGTGACATTTATAACTAAACTTACACACACACAGATACAGTTACAGATGCACATAGCACTAACACATTAGATGGCGTTTCCTTTTTGGCAAAGGGCGCGGCATTAAAGTTGCTCGACTTCATTTTGGGTCGTTGACGTTGCCGACGACAACATCAACATCAACAACAAGCGAGCAAAACGAACAGACAAACAAACAAACAAATAAACTGACAGACACTCGTTTCCGTTTTCAAACAAAACAGACGCCATATTTAAAATTCCAAACGGCACAGCAACAACAACACAAAACAACAACATCCAAATAAGCAAAACGAAATAACGATTGCAAAAAACTTTTCACGCTACATTTTAGAATATTTTTTTGCTCTCGCTATCTCTCTTTCTCTGTCTCTGTGTCTGCCTCTATCTCTGTCACTCTGGTTGACTAGATTGAATTGAATTTTGTGATTTGAAAAAAGTTTTGTGGCTGGCTCATTGAACGGCGCTCGACTAATGCGAATCAATGTTGCGTCTTGCATGGCGGCTAATTGCTGAATTATGCCAGAAAATAAGAGAAGAAAAAAAGAAATAAAGCGTAGCACGCTTCACGGCGCACAACAATGGAAGCATATACAAACAAGCGCCTAAAGCGACCGGTAATGGGAAGAGCAGCCCCCCCCACGACACACACACACACACTCACACAGAGACAGAAAACTGAATAAACATTTGGCATCAGCAGTTGCCAGTTGGCCTTTAACATTTGGCATACACACACCCACACACACATCTAAATTTATAACGAATACGTTACCAAAATTCAGCTGACCGACCGCCTGCCGTGATTTCCGTGAGCCAGAAATGAAAGATTTATTTGAGATTTGCATGATGAGATACGACTAGAAGTAGGAGTAGGAATAGGAATAGGAATAGGGTCCTGGGGAGTAGAAAGGAAGACACGTAGGCAAATAAAAGTGCCTCCGGTGTTTGTTTAGCTTTACAGTTTAGCTTGTATATTAAAATGATTTATATCTGCAAGTTCATCTCCTGTACAGGCAGCCCGTCTTAAAACGAACCTTTACCTTACATAATTACATCAAATATGCATTCCAAAATATAAACTGTATAAATTAATAATATTATCTAGACAGTCTCAGTCGTACCTGCAATCAGTTTAAATTTAACTTTTGCATCAATTTCACAAACATATTAAATTTCCATTAATACAATTTTCACAAAATAAATATATTTTCAGCGCATCAAAAAAAAATGCATGAGTTGTAAGTTGTGTGCATGATGATAAAAAATAATATTATTTATAATATATAAAAATATATATTAATTGTACGTAAATTGATTTAGCAGGAAATTTGATACGGACTATTAACTTTATGCTCTACCGATATTTGATTTAATTTAATTTAACAATTTTTTAAATCATTCTAGCATTACACAATGAAATACTTAATAATATGATTACAATTAAAAACTGTTTGAAATGATTTAAAATGACAATTACTTAAAATAAAGATTACAAACTTAGATAATTAAAAAATTAAATTTTTTTTTCATATTTTTTTATAATTTTTATTTTTTAGGATTATTTGAAACTTGAGACTAAAAATATGCTTTAATAAAGCAGTAAAATGAGTCATAGAAAACTTAACTTGAAAAAAAGCGTTAAATCAAAAACTACACAAACAATTAATTAAAATTATGAATAACAATCAATTTTATAATCCTACAATCCTAAAAAAAGCGATTGTTGAGAGAAATGATATCGCATACAATTTCGAGTGAGC
The DNA here is from genome assembly GCA_963924055.1 of Drosophila limbata. Classification (NCBI taxonomy): domain Eukaryota; kingdom Metazoa; phylum Arthropoda; class Insecta; order Diptera; family Drosophilidae; genus Drosophila; species Drosophila limbata. The sequence goes on from OZ001352.1 coordinate 7,661,071, forward strand.
AGTGAATCAAGTGGTGAATTGGGGTCGTAAGTTATCATATCGCAAGTGGAGGGCATTTAAAAAATCTATAAAATAAATTGACCGACAGCGACGGGAGCCACACATGCCAATAAAATATTTTATCAGACGTACGTGTTGCTATTAGACGTTAAAACATCGACACCCCATCGATCCCCCAACACTCTGCCCCCTCCCTCGCCAAGGGCACGTCACGCACGCATATCAAATGACGGCGTTGGAGTGTTGAAAGCTCTGACGAGTGTAAGGTGGCAAAATGTGTGTGTGTGTGTTTGTGTGTGTGTGTGTGTGTAGGGCATGGCAGCTAACCCTTTTTTACAGCTGGTCAGTGTTGGCTCTCTGGTCTCTGATTATGCGTCGTGTGGCCATAAATTTATATTGAAAGACGTGCGTTGTTAATCAAATTAAAGTGTTTGATTAAATTTTAAATAAAACGTTGACTGCCGTAAAAAGATGAAATTAATTTGTGAGCAGCACGTGGCGTATGCGCAATATTCAATTAATTTATGCGTACCCCTTAACCCATATACAAAATCCATGCGAAAAACCTTTGCAACAATCTTGCCGTGCACTAGAAAATTTCTAAAACGTGTCGCAAACTGCGTGGTTATTTAAGCCCAACCATGGTTCAAGTGTTGCATACTTTAAAGTGCTTAACGGCCAAGTGAAGTTAAATAACAATTTCACTGCTCATTAACCCTAATTTGTATGTAAATTTTAGGGAGCCCTAGTTGAGCCTGCCCTTCTGTTCCTCTGCCTGCACCGTTCCCCCAAGGGGCAGAAGAAGCTCCTCGAAACTTGCGACTTGCCATTTTTAAAGGATTTGAGCAACCATTTTGTTTTTAAGTGTGTTTCAACTAGCATCGCACATAAGAGGATCCCAAAAGGGGAAAAAACTTTAGATTGTTATATTTAAATGAAAGAGTATATTTGACACAACTAAAGCAGATTTAAAGAATACATATAACCCAAATATCAGTTTCAAAATTTTTTATATATTAAGAGAGAAGAATTAAGAGAGCATCGCACATAAGAGGATCCCAAAAGGGGAAAAAACTTTAGATTGTTATATTTAAATGAAAGAGTATATTTGACACAACTAAAGCAGATTTAAAGAATACATATAACCCAAATATCAGTTTCAAAATTTTTTATATATTAAGAGAGAATGTATTTATATCAAGTGAGGTTATACAGTCAAACTTCAATTTAAAGCGATGTCCAAATAAAGATAAAATATAAAAAATTAACATAATAAAAAATTAACAAAAGTAACTTACATTTAATTTTAAAATTTTATATTATTCATAGACAAAGTAATTTTAAAATGGAAGATAAGCAACCCTTTTTAGAATTGAGCTATCTACAAGGTATAAATAAATGGGTATGTGTGTGTGGTGCGAATGTTGGGAATCCATCGTGCAGCATCTTCCATTAATTCATCCGCCAGCAAATAAACAAAAGGCCTGGCAACAAAATGGACTTGTGGCAGTCATTATTGGGTTCTTGTTGTTGTTGTTATGTTGATAAAACAAAAGAGAGCATTAAGCCAAACAATAACCGACAAACAGAGAAAGAAGGAGAGAAAGCAAAAGCGAAAGAGAGCGTAAATAAATAAGAGAGAGAGAGAGAGGGAGAGAGAGAGAGAATCACAAAAAAGAAATGGCAACGTTCTTGGAGCTTCATGCAAAAATTCAATAAATTAAGGCAACGGCCATTAATTATATTTTAAATTACAATGCACACACACCGTCACATGCACTCACACAACCACATGCATATGAGTAAACTTTTTATTTTTTACCATGTTGCCTGACACTGAGAAAGTTGCACTCATTCAGCAGGCAAATTGTCGCAGTTTATCGCCATGCATCCAACTCAACAACAACAATGAACAACAACAACGAGACCAACTACAACAACAAAGCACAACAACAACGTAAACAACTAAGTGACAGGCCATTGTTGGCTGTGGAAACCACTTGACCAGCGTCAGACAGCAAAATAATAAGTTAAAAAATGAAAGAAAATAAATGAAAAATATGAAAAAATATGAAAAAACTTAAAAACAACAACTTCAACTTTATCTGTGGCAAAGCTGATGCTGCAGCTTCGCAGGTCGAGTTGCCGTTGCAGTTGCAGTTGCAGTCAGCTGGGTCTGGGCCCATTAGCAAGGCGTAAACAATTGCCAAGGCTGTTGACAATGAGCCCGGTTTGTCATTAAGGCTGACGTAGGCCGCTGACCGCTGACGTGTTAACTGCAGACAGTCAACTTTTTAATTGGTTTCAACTCGCCAGTTGATTTCTATAAGGCCAAGACCGACAGGTCACAAAGGGAAAAAAATACTGAGCGACAGAGAGGGGGAGAGAGAGAGAAACACAGAGCGAGACAGTTTGAATATAAATTCCCCAAATTTTCTTTTTTGTATTTTTGGGTTCTCCTTCGAAAATAATAGAAGCCTTATCTTGAGTTAAAGCCTATATCAAGTTTTTAGTGCAAGTAGATAAGTAATCATACTTCCAAAGTTGAGAACTTTAAGTTATTTTGTTGTATTAAAAGTATTTAATTGCCGAACTAAGAGCTGATTTCTAAAAGGCCAAGACCCAAAGTTCAGAAAGTGAGAAGGTAGACAGAGAGAAAAAAATAGTTTGAGATAGTTCAAATATAATGTCCTCAATTTTTATCAATATATTTTTGGATTCACTTTAGAAAAAGTCAAAAATTTAAATCCTTATCTTAATTAAAAGTCTTTTAAGTCAAATCAAGTAAAAATGTCTCTATTTTTCCGAAGTTCGGATAATACAATGATAAGACCAAGACTTACACTTAAAAAATTTAAACATAGAATGAGATAATTCAATTCAAATTTTTTTTCAAATTTAATTTATGTTTTTATGTATAAATCAAAGATTTTTCAAAAGATTTAAATAATAATCAAATAATCCTAATTTTGAGTAAGACTCTTTACAGGGGTCGGCGCTCGAAGTGTTACTATTGCTGCCTAGTGTTTGTCTGATTAACTGTCTACAAGCTTACAAAAGTATATAGATATATGTCGCAGTGATAAAATGTTATCTAAATGGACTTAAAACGCAACAGTGCAAAACTTGCACGTTAGTGGCGAACTAGAAAATATTGAATTTTGTAATGAAAAAATTGGTACCGTTCAGCAATTTGTAAATAAGCATGGCGTATGGCTAAAGGACAAATCAGACGGCAGTTTGGACCAACGAATTTCTCTTCGAAAGCAACACCTGTATCAGTTATGGTTTGGGCCACTGGTTTTCATCGATCAGGGCGTAAAGGTTAACCAACATATCTACCTTGAAAAGATCTTAAAAGATGATTTGCTAACTTGGGTACGTAAACAATTCGGTGGAAACAATTGGACATTTCAAAAAGACTCGGCACCTTCTCATAAAGCCAAGCAAACCCAACGATTTTTCCAAGGCAACGTTTCCAGCTTCATTTCATCACAGCAATGGCCGCCATATTCCCCAGATTTAAACCCTATAGAGGCCAAAGTGTCAACTAAAAATATAAGACGGTCAACGCTTTGAAAACTGCTCTTCTCCGAGAATGGAACCAAATACATCAGACCACATTCGTGCGGCGTGTAAAGAATTGCCGAACAAACTCGGTGCTGATGGGTGGCGACATCGACAAAACATTTTCCTAAAACTCTTTATGTTTTCACAATACTCAGAAGTTTTGAAATAAAAAAATTTACAAAATGGCAGCGTTTTTTATTGGTAACACTTTGAGCGCCGACCCTTTTATAAGGTAAGCATATTCTTATATCAAGAAAAAATCAAGTGAAAATGTTTTCCTTTTTCTAAAGTTGATAAAATACATCTAAATTGTATTAAATTAAACCAAGGGTCAAACTAAGAGTTGATTTCCATAAGACCAAGACCGTCAGGTCAAAAAAGAAACAGAGAGAGAGAGAAAAGAGACTCTCTGTGTCGCTAGATAGTCGCAATTACTTAATTTGTCTACTTTTTTGGCTTAGCACGCTTGCCACGCTTAGGCTTCTTCTTGAAGGGACCGAGTCCCCGTCGCACCATCGTGCCACGCCACCAAGCCTGCAACTTGATGGCGCACTGAATGCGATGCAGCTGGAGGTCGAGCAGACGCTGCTCCTCCTCCTTCTTGGCGTTGTACTCGTTCACGAACTCCACGTGCTGGGCGTTCTCCTCGCGATGCCGAGCCAGCGACTTGGTCAGCTCCAGGATGCGCAGTTCCCAGGCCTCGCTCTCGCGTTCCACCCGCCTCAGCTCGCTCTGATAGCGTTGCTGCCAATCCGTGATGCGTTGCTGGAGATCGGCCCTTTCCCGACTGCGAAAGGAGCTCAGCTCCTGGCTGACCCGCTGCTCCCTCGAGAGACGCTGCTTGAAGTCGAGTATGTCCCGCAGATAGGCTCGCTCGGCATTCTCGCCCCAGATCTCTGCCTGGCCAACTCGGGCCGCCTCCCAGCGTTCCACCAGACTGTACTCCAGATCATTGACCCTCGAGACACACTTCAAATTGTACTTGGCATCGGCGATGCGTTCATCGTAATCCTTCAGCTTGGCCACGCCCTCAATCTTCACCTGCTCCAACTGGGCCTGCAGCTGCTTCAGCTCCTCCTTGGACTGCAGCAGCTCCTTGGCAGCCACCGACTCCTCGGTATTGTTGCCACTCAGAGCACCAATTGCCAGCTCCAGGCGACTGCTCCCGGGCTGCTCCCTCTGTCGCTCCTCCTTCGTCGTGTAGAGCTGCTGCTTGGCCGCCTCAAAAAACGCACGCAGTGCATCCATATCCCGCTCGTACTTCAACGAGTTCAGCACACACTCATCCAGCTGATCAGCATCCGCCTCGGTCTCGCCCAGCAGCGACTGCAGGCGCGGCAGCTTCTTCCCCGTGAGCAGCACTCGCTCCGGCATCGCCTTCTGCCCAATCGACGAGCTGCGCAGTCGGCGCAACGAGGCGGGCAGAGGAGGAAGCGGTTTCTGCATGTTCAAGCGCTGGGATCGCTGCTGCAACGCCAGCTTATCGCCGGCCTCCTTGAAGGCAATGGTCAGCATCAGATTTTTCCATTCCGATTGATACTCTGACTCATCCTCATCCTCCGCCTCCGCCTTCTCCTCTCCCAGCTTCCCCGTTTGTTGATCTGTTGGCTCCTCCGCCTGTTCTTCGGTCTGCTTTTCCGGCTGCTGCTGTTCCTCACTGCAACCTAACGCCGAGGACTCTGACATTGCACTGAACTGAAGCCAAGTTTTGCATTTAAAAGAATTGTTTGATGTTGATATGGCAACTGTTTCCATGCAAAGGGCAAAGGGTTTTGCCCTCGCTCTCCTTTTTTTAAACTATCTCCCTCTCTCTCAAAAGTTGGCCCTTTATAAAAATTTGTATTTTGAACTACATGTTTTTAAAAAATGGTATAAATATTTATTTTAAGTATTAAAATGTTAAATTACAATTAATATTAGTTTCTAATTAATTTATCTCAATGGAAATTAAATTTGAAATACATTCGAACTTCCCCAACTCGAATCACCATTATCGAATTATGGAATTCATTTTTTTAAGTCGATTGCCACTCGATTTAGTTCGAGTAAAGAAAATTGGAGTTATAGTAGTTAGACTGTTTTTAAAATATTTTAACTTTTAGTTACATTTTATAATTATATAGATTTTTCTTATAAATTCATCAAAGCGGAAATTAAATTTCAAATACAAACAATCATATTTTAACTATAAAAAACATGTTATTTGGTAACTTAATATAAAAACGCACTTACTTACGATTTTTTTAATATATATAAATGCTTAATCCCTCTTTGATACTTCTCTAAATACTCGAGGGTAAAACTATTGTGTGATTAATTCATGCGAGAAACTTCAAACTAATTTTTTATTTTATTATAAATGAATTTAAAATTGTACATGATATTAACTAATTTTTAAATTAATTGCATTCATTTCTAATTTTATTTTATATTCCAAATACTTACATCCTGTCAATTGATTAAAGTCGTCATTAAATAAAAAAATGAATGAATGAATGAAGCCAAAAAAGAATTACGATTTCAAAAAATAATTGATCCAATGTACCAACTAAAAGTGCCAACCGTATCTCTCCCTCTCCCTCTATCTCTACTCTATCTTTCTCTCTCTCTTCTGTCTGTATTTATCGGTGTCTGCTCAGTTTGGCTAAGCGCCAGTAAGTTTGCTACGCATTTGCTGCCTTTTGGCCTCGTTCTTAACGTTTACGTGCAAAAATGCCAAGCGGCTGCTGCTGTTGCAGATACTGTTGTTGTTGCTGCTGGTGCTGTTGCTGTTGTTGCTGTCACTGTTGCTGGTGCTGTTGCTGTTGTTGCTGTCGCTGTTGCTGGCGCCTTTAGAGGACAGCAGCTGGCGTAGCAGCAGGAATCTTCGTTGAATTTATTTGCCAGCTCCTTTATTGCATCCTTTTGCGTTTGCTGGGTTCATTCACTTCTTGGCAATCCAAGTGGCATGTGTGCATCACATTCCCACTCTCTCTCTCTTTCTCTGTCTCCGTCTCGTTCTGTCTGTCTACGCCTCTCGCGTTGCTGGCTTATATGTTTAACCCAATAAATGCTGCGCTGATTGCAAGTTAAATTATTGGCACCCTAGACGCCAGACCCGCATTACAATGAAATTATCGCATTAACCACAAAGCCAGCACACTGAGAGAGTATTGCGCGGCATTGCCCGCCAACTATTTTCTTACTTTTTTTTAGCAAACCCGCAGTGACAGTGGAAACAAGGGCTGAACCCATTAAAAATTAAGATACTTTTAACTTAAGATTGTTATGGTTTATGCAGATACAATGCAAGTAGATACTCTGTCTTTTGCAGAGAGAGAAAATCAAATATAATTCATATTTTTATTAATGTTCAAAATTACAAGTCGACAGATAATCAATTTCATTTCATAAATATTAAATTCCCAACTTTTTACATGATTTTAAGGTAAGCTTCAGTTTAATCTAAAATATATTTTATTAATTAAATTTTAAATATAACAGTACGGGATATTTAGATAGAATCAACTCGTAATTTAAGATAAAGATAAAGATAACGAAAGGGGTATTTTATGCAGTTAGTTATCCTATGAATGAATAGAGATTCGCTTGAGTTATTTTGAAATATTTAAAGTAAAGTTTTTGGGCATTCCGCAGTTGCCATCAATTATCAGTTCACCGCGAGTGGGAAACCCATTTACCCTATAGGTCAAACACAACAAAGGGGCCAATGAAACGGAGTCTGCGAATGGAATGAAATTACCCCGCACACATATATATTAATTTAATGCGACTGTTTCGCACACACACGTATACACACACACACACACACACAGGGACTGCATGTGGCGCGTTTTCGCACTTGGCGAGTGGTTTCGCTGTCAGCGTCCATTATTTTTAATAGACTGCAAAGAAAAAGTTTTCAGTTTTCCACTTCATTGACTGCGAATCGGGAAAAGAAAAAGGCGCAGCAGCAGGGAGGTTACCCTCCCCCCTTGCCACACCCCTTCGTCCTTTGGAGCGAATGGCAGCTAAAATTAAGTGCGCCAAAAAGTATGCTGTGCAGCGACTGATAAGCAGCACACACACACACTTACACACACTCAGAGTGTGTGGCATAAAGTCATACACATAAATTCACATTGACCAAATTTTGCAGTTTCTGCTTTCAACATTCGCAATGCAAATTTTTCTGGATTCGCGACTCGCGACAACTCATGAATTATCAAATTCGAAACGCATTCAATGAATATTTAAACAGAAGAAAAAACCTTTTGCGGCATACTGTATTTATCGAACTTATCTATGCATGAATATGGCGCTAAAATTTCAAAAATATATATCGTACTTACATTTATATCTACTAAGACGAGTTCTCGTCTAAAAATCAATCACTCTACTCGTTTTATTCATATACTTAGGAATATGAATATCTCGCAAAATATATCTGCACGTATATTTTTGACATTCTCAGCGACTTTTCCCAATCAAATATTCAGCATTTGTATTTTGGCAGTTATTCCGCGTGGGCGTGAGACTGAGTGGGTGTGGCATGTGGCACATACATTGCTGCCTGTCGGCTTCATTTCGCCAGCTGCTGACCTCTCTAACAGCCGGGGAAGGTGCTCCGATGGGGGATTTTCCAGCAAACATACAACAATCTGTTCTCGGAGAATTCTGTTCATTATTTAGTCTGTTTTCTCTAAATTACGCGGTATTCAAAATATTCTGGGCTCTTAGTATCTTTTTTCTAGTCTGCTTCTTTTCTAGTCTCTCAAATTCTCACGCTACTGCACAAAAAAATGATCTGTGATTCCGGGATAAAAACAATCCGAGCGTTGTCAGAAATACGATTATCCCGGACTTTCTTAGCCCAAGTACAATATACTTAACTCAAGTTTAATCTTTTCAATTTATTATCCGCCAATTTATTATCGGGGCTGCATAAGAATTTTTGCACATTATATTATTTTAAAACAATATCCCGAGTACTTACCTAAAAGATACATTCTAAAATCAAGAATTTTAAACGTGAATTTTAGAATGATTTTATTCAAGTCTTTTTCCTTTCTCTCCTAATCCCCTAGTCTTTTCGGGAAATTGTATTCGATACTTTTTCGATATTTTTCCATTACCTCTTGCATACATTTGATACATGAACTTATAAAAAATTAAAAAAAAACTAAGTCAGATGTATAATACGTAAATAAATTAATAAAAAATATATTTAAATTTAATCTTTTTACAAACTTTTAAGGGTTTCTATACATATGCGATATAAAATGTAAAACCTTCAATCTACGCCCATGCTTTAAACACACTCTGACCAACACACACACACACCCATGTCCACACACACGCACACACACAGTGACACTTTGCATTATCAGCCGCACTTATGTTGCATGCTTCAGTTTGGCCAGTGTAAATAACCAAAAATTGTATGTTGCAACCCGTAACCACGACACCGTGACGACAGCGGCATATGCCAAAAAAGAACCTAGAGGGATGAACAGCATGGGTAGAAGCAGCTACAGGAGAGCGGGGGACTGAGGGGGAGAGGGGGTGTTCGTGGTGACTGTGTGAATATGTCAGTGTGCTGTTGTCTGTGGCCGGCGAGTGATAGACGCTACCATTAATTCACATCCAGGTGCCGCACGCTTGGCTGCCCAACTTTGCTCCAGAACAATACAGACACTGAAAAAAATGAGTTAAAGTTTATATTCTTGATTTCTATGATTCCATGATTTTTTGAAGTATTTACTCAGGATATTCTTTTTGAATTAAATTAAGATAAAATGGCAGCCACCAAGCATTAAAATAAAAATGTCTTAATTTGACTACACTGAAAAGAATTTTATTAAGTCTTAATAATCAAAATATTTGCGGAGTATGAATGAGATAGAAAAATCGTACTTGATTCAAGTATTTCGAACTACCAAACTTCTTACTTCTTATCGGATTAAATTTATCCCGGAATCCCTGATTTTTTTCTGTGTATTTATATATATATATACGACATATGTTTTCACCCGGAGCAGGAGCTGGAGCTGGAGAAGCTGCGGTCGCTCGTGCAGGCGAATCTCGTGCGATGCATGACAAATGCTTTGGCTAGCCTCAGCAGCAGTTCCTGCCTCAATGACCAAAGCTTTTAAAATCATCCCAAAAGTGACCCACTTGGCGGGCTTGTAATTAGTGCCCCCTGAATTTTTGTCCTGGACAACAGTATGGTTAATTCATGATGCGCAAAATCGAAAGTTAGTGAGACGCTTGCCGCTCAATGCTTGCCACATTGTGTGGCAAAGTGGCGAAGGCCACAAAGGGGCCAAAGCAAAATCAATAAGGGCAGGTCTACGGCTCTTCAGTGTTCAGCCACGGGGCCAATGCCAAGCAACCACTAAATAAAACCGAGCTAAGAAATTCGGTAGCTATGACAACAACGCGACTTAATAAACAAATGGTAAACACACTCACACATACACTCACATCACACACACACTCACACGATTATTTCAATAAAGTTGCTTTTAAAAATAGCACACACTGTCGCATTTATTGTATTTCGTGCTCGGCTGTTCGCTGGCACGCAAACTGTGTCAATACTCGAGTGCAGTTTGATATTGGCAGTCGGACGAGGACGATCAGGACAACCAGAAGGACGACGAGCACAATCAGCAGAAGACACGAAAGTCATCATCCTCGAGATGTATCCACAGGCGGAGCTGGAGAACTACAAGTTGCAGGTGGAGCTGCTGCAGGAGAAACTACAGCGCAGGTTTGTGCAATTATTTATATAATCAGACAGCAATAAAATGTAGATTAATTAAGGGGAAGATTGCAGTTGATTTGCAGACAAACTAAATATAAACACAATTTGTATTAAAAATAACAATTTCAATAGAAAAGAAGTGAGGACCAGAAAATACCCTGTTTCTTACAAATGATAGAATAATTTCAACGTCTCATTATGTTTAAAAGTTTTCGTTGCTCGAGTTAAAAATACTCTGTAGTCAGGTTAAGCAGAAACAAAAATATTTTATATATCAGGTAAAATACTCTACATTTTTCAAAAATAAATATACATTGCTAATTAAAGATAGTTAATATACTGGACTTGAACATAATCACTGTTAGCTGCAAATACCATAGTTATAATCTATGGCAAACTCGTCAATTTTAAATTATTTATATCAGTTAAGTTAGTAAACAATAATTGAAGATACTCATTTGTTAGCAATAATTGTAAATTTCAAAATTTTTCTCAATCGCAAGTTAATTTAAAATGATCTACAGGACGTACATAAATTCAACAAGGTTATTATATCGATTTTTATAAAAAACTTGGATACAAACTTATATCGTTTTCTGTATGTATATTTTAAATACATAGTATACAAAAAGACAAAGGGTTAAGCTTTCAAGTCATGTCAATCGATTTCGAGGAGGTACAGAATGAACATATAAAAATAAAAATATAAATTTGATAGCTCTTGCTAAAAATGGAAAGAAACAAGGAGGCATTTATTAGAATAGTAGATAAATAAATATCCTATAGGCACTCAACGGTTACATAAGTTAGATTAGCAATATTCCCATGACTGTTCAAATTAAATTTTCACTTTGAGGTAACCATCTCTTCTTCTTTGTCATGCTTGCTCCCAGCGAGGATAATCGCCAGCAGCTAGAGCACAAACTGGATAAAGTACTACAAAAGCGCAGCGAGTTGTAAGTAGCTTTTGTGTACAAATGTGTAGGTACAAATGAGAAATGAAAACGTTAAACATCCCGTTGGTTACCCTTAGTGATAAGTGCGTGCGACAGAAGAGTCGCCAGAAGTACCAGGAATTTCTGGATGAGCAGGCGAAGCGCAATGAGCGCAACAAAAAACTGGTGCAGATGCTGGAGCGCATTGATGAACAGACGGCAGCGATGTCACAGCGCAGCGAGAGACTTAAAATGATGAAGGTGAGTTGTGATTGCGATTGTGATTGCCTTCCAGGACAGAAGGCCCGAGTGCTGGCACCTTTAATTAGTTTCTCCATATGCCTTTTGTTCCCCATGCAGCTGCAATATCAAATGTACTTTGCTAAATTGGTGCAGCACCAAACACTGAGAAGCATTCAACAGACAACGTCTGCAGGTTGCAGCTCAATGCAGATACCCGTTATGTTGCAGCCCCAGGCGACAGCAATATCAAATCAAACTACAACTTCAATTCCAGCTGGGACTGTACTAAATCCACATTCAAATCCAAATCCGACTCTGATGGCGGCAGCTCCGCCCCAGCAATGGGCGTATGCCATGGCCACGCCCACTCCGACACACTCTGGCATGTTATTTGCACCCCAACCCGTGTATATGCCAGTGCCGGATCTGTATGGTGGCGTTGGCCTGGGTGGTGGACAGACTTTGGGCACCTCGAACCTCTTCGATCTGCGTGCCACATTGCGCGCCCTGGACAATGAGAATGCCGAGTTGCCGGAGCGAGTGACGCACTTTGATGCAGCAGGTGAATATCAAACAGGCAGAATACCAAGAACACCAACAGCAACAACAACAACAACATCCGAGAGACAGCCAAGAGACAAAAGTGCAAGGGAACTGAGCAGCACATCGTCGACACTGGCAACGTCCTCGTTGACATTTGATAAATTGCCAAAGATGGCAACGTCGACTGAACTGCCGGCTGCAACTGTTGGCGTCGATGATGACGTTGGCGGGCGACCGCAAATGGAGGGAGGGCAACAGCAACATCATCAACAGCAGATGGAGGCAATGGAGCAGCAGGATGGCTGGCCAAATTCACGCGTGACGAAAGTCGAGCATGAAAAATCGCCAAGTGTCGCTGGCCATAATGAGCCAGGCCAGCGACAGCAGCAGCAACAACAACCACAGCAGCAACACAATTTCGAAGCATACTTTGGCGAGCTTAAAATCGATCAACCCTGGCAACCAGCGCCAACAACAGCAACAACAACAACACTGGCTAAAGCCCGAGAACAATTCGAAGACAAACTGGAGCTGAACGTGCGTGGAGGTGGCAATGGAAGTGGAAGTGGAGGTGGAAGTGGTTCCATTGGCATCAGCAACGATTTGCTCGACGAAGTCAAAGCCAGCCGTGCAGCTTTACAAAAGGCAGCGGCTGCGGTTGATGAGCAGCTGGCAAGAGGTAATCAATTGTCACCAACGGCAACGGCAACCGTTGGCAATGAGGCATCCGCTAAGCCCAAAGTGTCGATTGAGAATATTGAAAATGCCATTTACGGCGAACGTTTGACAGCAGCAACAGCAACAACAATAGTGCCAGCAGCAACAACAGCAGCAGCAGCGGCAGCGACAACAGCAACTTTAAGTTTATTCGAGCACGCACCACAGCAACAGCAAGAGTTGCAAGTGGATGCATTGCCGGAACAACAACAACAACAACAGCACGATTACGGGCAGTATGATGCCATTAGTTATGGGGAACCAGGTGAGCCGAGTTATGCCAGCATCGAGCCCAGCCAACAGCAACAACAACAACAACAGTCGAGCGAGCCACTCTACAGTGAAATCGGAAATCCCACGGACTATCAGCAATATGCAACGGATGCAAATGCCACAGCTGAGGCAGGAACGGGAACTGCAACTGCAACTGGAACTGTGCCTGCCACAGCTGAGACTGTTGCTGATGTTGTTGGCAACACAGAGGCAACGCAGCAGGAGTACTCCAATATGGATTACAGCAACTACGATGCATCGCAATATGCAGCTGGCTATGATCCCAATGCCTATCCAGGCTACATATACGACGAGACAACTGGCCAATATATTGCCGATCCCAATGCCACACAGTATGCCCCCGATGGCAGCTACGCGGGCCAGGACTATGATGTCGGCACAACAAACTATGACTACTACGCGGAGCAACAGCAACAGGAACAGCAGCAGCAGCAGCAGGAACAACAGGAAGTCGCATATCAAATATCCGACAACAACAACATCAGCAGCAGTGCAGCAGCAGCAGCTGAGCCACAGGAAGTGGAGCAAGCAACCATCGCACCACTCGCACCACCCATCGATGGTGACGCTGATGCAAAAAGCGAAGCCACTCACTCACTATCTGTTGCTGCCGCCAAGCCTGTCAAGCCCACATCGATACTTGCGTCGACAGACAAACAAGCGACGCCTAATGATGCGCATCACCAGCAGCAGCAACAACAACAACCACAACAACAACAGCAGCAGCCGAAGAAGAAGAAGCGCGTTAATTTCGTTGACAGCAGCGAAACGGATGATAGCTCAAGCGCGAAACCAGTCCAGGAGGCACCATCCAACAACAACAACAACAACACCAGCAACAACACCACACCAACAGTTGCAGTTGGGGGGGCAACTCCTGTGGCAGGCAGCGAGAGTGACTTCGATTTTTCAACGGGCAGCGAGGCGAAGAATTAGAACAAGCTGAAAACACTTGAGCTCTAATTTGATGCCATTTGGTTTAACCAAATGGTTGACCAAGTACACAGATCACTCACTGTGACCGCATTCAATTTATGGCCATTTACTTTTCTCCTTTCTGTCCCAATTTCCCGAATTCAACTTCTGGATGTGCATATTTCGCAATTATTTATTAAATTATCAATTGTCCGCTTAACTCTGTAAATCGCGATAACATGTTTAAAACTGAGTTAAAAATAAATTTTAAAAAAAAACGACAAAAAGAATGTTTTTGAAACTTTTATCAGCTGCTGGAATTAAATGGGACTCATGTAATTAGTGAGGCATTAACTTAATTGCAACGTCTAATGCATGAACATGATAAGCAGATAATTACAGAACACAATCAAAGTGGAATGAAAATATATTTTAAAATAAATAGACCACAGAGCACCTCAAATAAGAAACAGATACACAATAAATAATGAATACGAGATTATCAAAATAAATCGTAAACATTTAATGTGAAATAATAAGTACATAATAACCTTTAAATATTCATTAAAAAAATATAGTACTCAGTATCAAAATATAAATTCGTTCTTATTATGTAGAACTTTGTAGCAGCAACAAACAAATTAACTCTTCCCTTCCCCCAAAAATGTCTCAGGCCATGCATTTCTATTTTAAAATCAATAAAATGTAGTACAGTAGTACTTCCGAAGGTACAACCAGCGGGAAAGGCGCTTGTTAAGTTCCCGACTAGAAGATACCCGTTATTTATAAAATATATATTTAAAAAAATTATTGAATACTTTTAGGTACTTACATTGATTAAAAACTTAAATTGGTCATTACCACCTTTCTATTTGTCCGATCTTGCTGCGTTTAAGTTAATTACCAAAAAAAAAGGGTGGAGGCTTTCGCGTTTTGCAGAGGCGAAAAGGGGCGTTGAAGTCTGGGTCTCTGAGATCTAGGACCTCACACGGTCCGACAGATAGACATGGCTATATCGACTCGGCTGTTGTGCGAATATTATATATACTTTATAGGGTATGAGATACTCTCTTCTCCCTGTTACATATTTATGTACATAACGAATACAATATACCCTTTTACTTAATTTTTAAGTAACGGGTATAAAAATTCTAAATTAGACAAAACATAAAACCTATAAATAATAAGGAAATATGTCCTGCCAATTGAGGACATTGCACACCTCAACCCGACCAAAATCCTCGACTTCGTGCTAGAGATCGGGTGGATGGATGAGCTATAGGCTCAGAAGGGGACACAATAGATCCAAAAGGTTCGCAGTGCAGGCTCCCCCTATCAAATAAGTATAAATATCGAGAAAAGGATCGGAAAAACAATTTGTAAATTTTTCAACATTTTATTTCGATTATTCTAAATATTTAGTTTTTTTTTAATTTAAAACAAAAATTATTAATGGTAATTAAAATAGTTTTTTACTAGCATTACTTAATGACACTGAAAAATTCCCATTACTGTTAATTTTCAACGCCTACTGAAATGAAATTATCATTAGCACTAGTTTTTTCAATGCTAGTGAAATGAAATTTTCCTTAACACTACTTTTTTCAATGCCAATGAAATGACAAATTCATTAAAAACTCTGATTAATATGTATACTTAAAATTCACATTATTAAGAACATATGAAATACTCTATAGGCAGTTCTAAAGTCCATTTTAAGCATAAATGGGTTTCTCTTAAAATCTTGGTAATGTAACTCCTCATTTTAACAATAATGTAGTAAGGCGAGAATACGATTTCGACAAATACTCTTTTGCGATTGTTCACTGTACTTTAATTGCAACAAAGTTCACTCTTTGGGCTTCATTTTGGTATTTGCCTGCACACACAGATCTACAGTACAATATTGCTTATACATAACTTTCACAAGCGACCTCAAAAATATAAGTATATAGCACACATATAGTATGTATCATTTTAAATTTTCAGGCAACATAATAAGGCTTTGCAGCTGCCAGGCCGTAGATTGTCAGACAGAAGTGCAATTGTCAGTAAAATGGGTTGATTGTCTGTCACAAAGTCAACTCGTTGACCAATTTTTCCCGTTGGCAATGAGGCTAATTAAGTTCGGCGGTTGCAGCACAGACCTGTAACATAAGTATATGGTATACATGTACAATGTACATATACATATACAAAAATAAAAAATACACACACACACTGAAATAAATTTATAAATATTTCAGCCTGACAGATTCGATGGGCATTGCCGTTGGCCATACCCAACACAGGTGAGGTCAACAAAGGCCAACTTAATTGAAATTTTCACAACTACGAACAATTAAGAACAATTAAAAAAAAAAAGGCGAAGATGAATATTGTATATTGAATAATCTTTGTATGAGATTCAGACTTGCAAATTGGATTTTCAGTTCAAGTAAAAGTTATTAAAGTCATTTACACACTTTCAATGAATATATGGAAAAACTTGCTCAGCATAAACAGTTATTAAAATTAATAACAAAAATTTGCAATGACTGCAAAACATTAAGCAGCACTCAATATAGCGACTTCTGAAATTGTGCTTAAGTTTGCAAAGTTTCAGCTTAGCGAGTGACCACTGTAGTTAAGAGCAGAAGAAAAGCATCCAGACAATGCATCGCAACTCGTTATTATTTTCACTTTTCGATTAACTCGTGGAGCTGCCAGGGAAACTGTTGCTGACATTTTCCCATCAATTTAAATTCGGATGAAAAATTCACATTGTTCATGATGAATCATCATCATCATCAGCATCAGCAACAACATCATTGAATGGAATGGAATTTCGTTGAACTTTTTGCTCATGGTATGAATATTTATTTATTTATTTTAAATGGCGAGCTATTCAGTTGACTTTTTTTAGAGTTGTGTTTTTTTTTGGTGCGTTTTTAATTACCCTTCAAGTGGAATTTAAATGCACTCAGCGTCCTTTTGCCAATTAATATTAATTTTTATACAACTATCAAAATATAATTAGTATACCCAATTATCCACTCACACTGTCAGCTCACTGACATCAAATGTCCATCAATTCACGTGGTTTTGACTTCAATTATTTAAATGCCAATAATATGAATAAATAAAAATTAAAAAGGGCAAAAAGCTAGGAATTACTCGCAATAATTTATTTTAATTGATTAGAATACTTGCTCTTTTCTGTACAAGTTAAAGTATATGTCATATGTGCAGCTGCTGTAATTACAAATTTTCCAATAATTCTCGACTGTGGCGGATGAATAAATTTCATCAATTCGCGTTTAATGAGCTGAGCATTCGAGGGGAAAAAACAGAAAAAGAACACGGTTTGAGTTCAACTTTTTTGGAACAGAAATTTTCAATTAAATGTTACACGAAAAACCTCAAAGGCAATTTGCAAATAAAAAAAAAACATAAATGAAATGGGCCACAATTAAATGGCCTCAAAATGCAGACAAATTCTTAGCGTCGTTTCACATCAAATGAAATGAATTTCCATCGAGCCTCGAAATTTTACCGATTGCCAGGAGGAACGGGAGCCAAAGGTTTGTAACTCAACCTAAAGACAACAAGAAAGAAAAATTTTGGTTTTTTTTGAGCTCGATTTACGGCAATAAGTATCGTCGCATCAGACACTTTTTGAAATTTAATCCGAATAACTTGAGATTTGAAATTGATGCGCGACGAGAAAATTGGCAAAAACTAAAAGCTTATAGCGCGTTTATCAGGTCAATATTGTGATATTTTGTATATATACATAGAGTCCATAAGCTATGACTATGTATATGTTGTGTGAGCGACTCAACAATGAACTGCAAAGGTAAATCAAATCGGCACGTCGCAGTTACAAGGATAAAGGATTACAAATATAGCTTCAGCCACAACACGAATAATTGAGTGGTGCTTGCTTATTTATGCACCCCGGGGCAAAGCAAATGCAAGACAGACAGCGAAAAAAGAGCATACGAATATTGAGAGTGAATACCCATGGGAACGAATACATATATTATACATATATATTGTACGAATACGAATATACATTTATATTGTACATAATCAGTGCTGAAATTCAATTTTGAAATAAAACGCAAATTGAGTAGCGAAATTCGCTTTACTTTGCCAGCACGTTTGGGGGAAGAGAAGGGGTGGAGAGGGAGGGGTTATGGTATATTGAATGTGGCATACAACGAATATGTTTCGTGTACTTTGTTGCGAGACAGAGAGAGACTTTAGGCAGCCAAAGTCAACAACATTGTGGTACACGCGGCGTATGATTGACATTTATGCAAATGATTTATTGGGTGGAGGGCGCTGACTACGAATATGACAATATTTATAAAGCAGCAACTGCATAAATACAACCCTTTACACATTCCATTACCCATTGGCACACATATGTACATACATATGATTACAATTACTTCATCAGTCGTTTCTTAAAGAAAAGTTTCAAAGCAGATAAATATATTTACATTAGTCCTATGCTTTTGCAATAATCCTTAATTAAATCATTCTTTTTAATAAGATTGTTTCAAAAAGAAATCCCAGCTCAACAGACAAAAATCAATTTTTTTTTTTTTCAGTTTAATCCGACAACAGTCAATTATTTCATTCGACTTTAAAATATTCTCCTTAAATGTCGTTCATTTAGTAGTTGCTAGTTTGTTGTACTTCGTGCTAATATCGATCAAATATACATCTGTCTGAGCTCCTGGCTTAGGCGCAATTCTCTCCAGAGTTCATATACAATTTCAAGTTAGTCCCAACTCATACGACGCAGTGACATTAACGCTAATTGAAAACATGAAATGCGATATATCGCAGCATAGACAAACAAACACACACCCTGTGCACTGTGCAGGTCACACTTGGCGTATACTTATTCCCCCCGTCTGCTCTAGTGCACGTTCAGACAGCCCTTACCTACTGTATTTTGTGCCATTTTCATGGTGAAAAGATAACAAAAGTTTTCTCCATTTTGCCGCGCGACAACACAAGAGTTTTCCTGCGTTTTTCCGCCAACTTATTATTGTTTAAATATTTACACTACGAATGGCGGGCGGAGGTGGAAAGACAAGATGACACCGTTGCCGTGTGGCTTGGCGCTTGTCTTGGCGACATATGCGCGACAAGTTTCCAAAAGGGAGAAGTGAAGGGAAAGGGGAAGGGAAGGGAAGGGAATGAGAGAAAAGTTAACGTGGCACTCCTTGTCACGTAGTTGCCTGGGCACTCGGGTGACTTTAAGTGTTGCTGCCAGGGATATGCATATGAATGCTAAAGCGCTTCAGCCAACGACAGCTGCTGTCGTCGCAGTCGCAGTCGCAGTCGCCGTCGCCGTCGCTGTCGACGTTTCCATTCAAGTCGCAATCGCTTTCGACAAACGCACAACTTCAGTCTGAAGCTTATTGCTTAGTTTGCTATTAGTCCATTTGCCTTTTGAACTATGCCACTCCACTTCTCTCATTTCTCTCATCTCTCTCTTCTCCCTTCTGCCACTTTGCAAATTATGTTAATGATATCGATGGATGTTGTATGAGTATTTCACATAAACATCACGTCTGTCCCGTTTACCGTTTGTCCGGGTTGCACAACATGTCCAGTTTAGCCCCAGCTCAACTCAGTTCTTGAGTTCCTATACTCGGTAACATAATTAAGAGGTAAACTTAAACAAAAAAAAGATTAAATTAAACTCAAACTTAAATCAAATTTTCGATTATTTTTAGAAAATAAACACAAATTTTT
Source organism: Drosophila limbata (assembly GCA_963924055.1). Taxonomy (NCBI): domain Eukaryota; kingdom Metazoa; phylum Arthropoda; class Insecta; order Diptera; family Drosophilidae; genus Drosophila; species Drosophila limbata. Next base: position 7,680,796 of record OZ001352.1, read on the forward strand.
CAACATTTTAAAATAATTGGTATCTCTCAGTCGAACAATCTTAATTGCAACGTTTTGCACTTCTTTATTTTATAATTTTGCTGCAATCAAAATGACCAACAACTAGTTGGCCACAAGGGAAAAAATTTTTTGACAATTTTCTAATTTTAGTTAGTGCATCTTTCGAAATACAATTCAAGTAAAAATGGTTTTGGTTCCGCCTCCGCATATCGCGAAAAGCCACCGCTCCCGCAGTTTTTAAGATATTACTTTTTTTTGTTGGTAATTAACGTTATCTACTATTATAAGGTCATTCTTTTAAATCGCAACAAGATTGGACAAATAGAACGGTGGTAATGTCTGATTTAGGTTTTTGGCAATGTGAGTGCCTAAAAGTATGCAATAAAAATATTAAAATGTATTTAAATAAGAAACGGGTATCCTATAGTCGGGAGTTCGACTATAGCTTTTCCCGCTTCTCTCTTTTTTTATAAATTTAACTATTTCTTCTACTAAACTTCTTCTTTCTACCAAATAAAAATTAATGTTTTATAATTATTTCCAAGTTTAAAGTTTCTCATGCTAATTTCTGTTATAAACTTGCTATTGTTGTTACATTTTTTTGTAACTATCGCAAATGTTGGCAACTGTTTGCCAGCCACGTATGACAGTTTTACTGCTACGACAAACATGGCAAATAATAACGATCGTCTTCGTCTTCATGTTTGCAATACAGCTAAAGTGGTTGCAAATATTTGGCAAGACCATTAACATAAATCAGCTGCAGCCTAAAATCTACTGTATAAATTCCCACAGAAGGTGAAGAGAAAGACATTTACTGCCAGCTGCATACGTTTTGGCAATCAGGCAAACTAATTTTCCAAATAAGCCGCAGGACAGGACAAGATGACTGCAGACCGCAGTTGAAGCAAGAATAATCACTAAACCAACAAAAGTTAGGAGACAGGGGAAGCACAAAAACATAAAAGAGAAAAAAAGATACCCTTCAACTACCACTTGAGTTATGTGAAGGAAATTGATTTCCATTTGAATCAATACTCGTACTCGAATTCATATTCATATGCAGAACGTGCTTCTTGTCTTTGCCTGTGATACTTGAAAATCCCCTGGCCCTTGATATGGGTGCCGAATGGGTCTGAATCGAAACTTGTTATTCATTTAAATCAAAGCCAAGTGGCTTTAAGACCCGTCTCGAAGCTCGTAAGAGTCTTCATTGTGTCTGAGCTCAATGTAAGGAAGCTAATCTGCATTGTCTTGTTGTAACATTGAATTGTCTTGAGTCTGTCAACCGCAAATGTAACTCGTCCAGCGGCTTCGGGGCCCGACACACAAATTGGACAGATACAGACAGACAGACTGAGATGGGCTTTTCTATGGATAATACTCGTATGGTTAACCACATCATGAGAGGACGAGCATGCATGGAGTTTTGTGGAATTTTCACTTTTTATTGTTTAAGCTTTCAGCACAGATTGTGCGGCGCATTATTGAAATCCTTTTTCGTGCGCCCTAAGGATAACAAGCACACACACCCACACACCCACACACATTTCTATACAATTACTCGACTTGCACACTTCACTTAAGCTTCCATTGTTTTTCGTGCTCCTTGGGATTGGTCTCCCGTACTTGAATTGTACAAAACAAAAGCCGAGCTGAGTGTTGCAAAGTTATTTGAAAGCATTGATTACATATCGATGCCGAGCAGACTAAAGTCACTAAGACCAATATCCACCCAACCACCGACAACCACCGATATCCACAAAACCACCGTCAATCGTCTCTTTCCAGCATGACAATTGATATTTTCTGCTGTTTTCAAGGAAATTCTCTGCCGGTATTTGGAGTTTAGGCTTTCTGCTTTTTTGCGATAACGAAATGTTTATGGATTTCTTTCGCTTTCGTTGGCTTTCTCTTGCTTTGCCAACTTATCTGATGCTGTTAGCCACAATCAATGCCAAATATTTGTTACACTTATCAATTAGAGGTGCAAGACCTGCGCTAATTCACTCAATTTAACATTGCCAAGGCTTTAACTGTAGTTAAAAGCTGTTGATAAGTATTCGTAGAAAAATATTTGATGTTAAGTAACTAAAGGAAAACTTGAATAACGAGAGTATAAATAAATATATAAAGAGCAAATAATAAATATATAAATAGCAATTAAGGGTAGACTAAAGTTAACATGAAGAAGAAACAATCCACAATTAATGAATTTTCTGCTGTGTTTATTGAGTATAAGAATTAAAGCTAAACAGATTATTCATTTTGTGCTTCGACTACTAAAAATAATTGTATGATATTTACAAAAATAACTTATTAAAAAGTCAATTGTATCGAATTTTCTCATTTTTTTGCATAACAAGAATTATTTCAATTTATTTAATCTTAATAAATGTTCCATACCAAAATATCTACTCTACTCTGCTCTATCTATCAAATGGATAAAATAATGTACCGATTTATAAAAGATCTGTTAATAATTAGTATTTCAATAAATTTTAAAATTATGTTATGCAATTTTTGTCAGTGTAAACAAATAATTGCATTGGAAAGAATGCAAATAATTTAAGCTCGTTTGATTTCTGATGCCGGGTCAAGTCCTTAAACAGATTTGCAGGCGAACAACAGCTCAGCTCATCGTGACAGAATGAAAAATCGTAAAAATTCATTAAGCCTTACGTAATTTTTGTTAATTTTTGCGTTAATTTAATAACATGTGAGTGCTGCCTTTTGCCATATGTAGACGCATATTAAAGTTGCCCATAATAATATGTGGAAGAGATTGTCCGGTTGATATTAATGGGGTGAGAGTAAGGATGAAGGAAGGGGGCAAAGCGGGATGCATTGCAATTTAACGCGCAATGGCCACGGATATCCGTTTAATGGCCATGAATACATAAATAATAAAAATGTATTTGTTTATTACACACACACACACACATACACACACATTCAGAAGTCAGCTTACATGCCTTTATGCGAATTTATTTACCTTTGCAAATAAAATATGTGGACTATTTTTTTATTATTATATTATATATTGTTGTTTTTTTTTAACAGAATGCAATTTAAACAATACCCAAGAGTATTTATAATAAGCACAACAAAGGGCAATAAAAAAACTATCTGTGCGCGATGTGAAGCGATTGGCTTTTGTGTCAGCTGTGTGTATGGTGTGTGTGTTGGTTGTGTGAGCACATCCGCTTTCCTGCGGCTTGTTAAAAATTATTTTATTTTATTATATAGTACTTCAATAATTGTTTGCAGCATGAATGGAGCGCATCAGAGATTTATACAAATACGAGATTATTCCCAATTCCATGGATAGCCCCCACGAACAGAAGATACTTTATCCTGGGATGCTCTGACACTAATCTCGAGTTTGGTAAATTAAAAATGCCATTGGGCGATGTCCAGCTAGCTACATGAGACCAAGTGACATCTGCATGTGCTCCATTTACACAAAGTGCTTAATCAAGCTGAAAAGAAAAGGACTTGAAAATGAACATACACTCACCCTTGGAGTGGAGAAACTAAAGTGAAGTAGTTTGAAATTAAAAAGGACACGTGATCCTGTCAATGGGGCTGCGACTAAGTGAAACACCAGCCAGGCAGCTAACGAGAGCATTCGAGATTAGCAGGCGGATTCCCCCACACCCATTCCGACTGCCCTTCAGTTGAGTCTGGGGGAGATAGTAGATAGATAGAGTGTTTTCATTTGATTTGGCTTGTCCACGTTCTCATGCATGTTGCATCTGCATACATATCCTTTAAAGTAAGTGTGTAGATACATATCCTGTGTCTGTTTGCCCATCGCAGCGCACAAGAAGTGCAATTATCTCCACAAACGGGCAAATGAAGAAGGGAAGTGAAATAATTGATGGCAAACGTATGCAAAAAAATATATAGTAAGAGCAGGCCAAAGGGGGAGTATAAAGCATTAATGAATACTGGGCATGGATTCTGGACTGGATACTGGTTGCAACAAATTCCATTCCTATCCACATTTATTTTTCCAATTGGAAAATTACAGTTGTTAATATGAAAATTAGCTCTGCAAATAGTTAAGCATCTTCACACAAGTTTGCATTCGCTTAACTATCTATTCAATTAATCGCAGGCGACCGCGCGGCAATGAGTCCATGCGGCGTATACTTCATATTTTCAAACGTTGTTTCAGTCTCGTCATGAAGGGTCAAATACTGTCAACGGCGCGTCCCTATCTGCAGCTGTTCTCTCTCCTCAGTCTGTCGCCGCCTCCTAGTAGCTATGAGAGGAACCATCGCAGCTGGCAATGGAAGCTGATGATGATCATCTTCAGTTGCTACAACTGCTGCACCTGTCTTCTGGGGGCCTATGCTGCCTACGTCAACATTGTGTTATTTGACGTCCAGATTAAAGAGCTGATGGTTGAGGATTTTACCTACGCCTTGGGCCTGTCACAGAAAGTCCTCTTCTTGGTACTACTGGGAAGCAATTCAGTCAACATGCTGATCTATTACCACAAATTGGGTCGCATTTATTGGGAAATTTCCTCCTTGGAACTGGACATTGAAGAAGCCTTTCAATCATTTGGCAGTAAACGAAGGCGCTCTAATTTTCGAGTCTATCTCTTCACACGCATCGGATTGTGGACTATCTTTTTGTTTGTGGTTTTGTCACGTCTTAATATTCCTGAGCTCTCGAACTATATGCTTTTGCACGACAAGATTCTCACCGAGTACATGTTGCTTATAATGCAATTCAAAAGTCTGGAATACACTCTTTTTGTGATGTTAATTAACGAGTTGCTGCTCCGTCTGCGGCACAAGCTCATCCAGCTTCAACAGGAGCTGACAGTCTGTGAGCATCGAGATCTGCTCCAAGCACTGGTTCAGGCCATCAGAAAGAACAAAAACCTACACGCTCGCATCTGGAAACTTGTCGGGGAACTAGAAGGATACTTTGCGGTGGCAATGATGATGCTCTTTCTTTACAATGGGGTATGCATTCTGCATATTGTAAACTGGGCCTCCATTCAGTCGGTCAATCCAAAAGATTGCTGTCGTTACTGTAAGCTAAGAGAGATATATTTAAAATACATATTAATCATAAATTGTGTACAGGGCGCCTAGGCCGCTTACTGATACTACTATTCAACCTCCTGATTCCCTGCTGGATCAGTCACAACTGCATCAGCACAGTAAGTAAACTTTTGGATAGTATTTCCATCGATAAGCTTCTTTATCTATTACAGTACAACAGCTTTGGTCGCATTCTTCATAATATTCGGGGTGGATCTGGTCTGGTTACGCCACAATTGCTCAAGATGGTCCTCATGGAGTACGCACTGCAGATGGAGCACTTGAAACTGCGATTCACCTGCGGTGGCTTTTTCGACATCAATCTCAAGTACTTTGCAGGCGTAAGTTAAATGGATCTTTATTATTCCCCTTTCACTCCTTTATTTGGCTTACAGATGGTTGTCACCCTCATCAGTTATATTATAATTTTAATACAGTTCAAGCTGCAGGGAATGCTGGAGGCCAAACAGGCGGCTACGCGACGTTTGAGTTTATCGAGCAACGACAAAAGCTCAATGAAAGCTTAAAACCTTGCAGTTAAGAGAGCCGTTAACTTATTGGAACAAATTCGAGATGTGTCACTAAGTCGAATCATAACTTTATACCAATTAAAAAATTATTAAAATTGAATACGTACATTGTAATGCATTGGAATATAATTTAAAAGTCGTAATTTTTATTAGACCCCTTACTTAAAAAAATTCAGAGGTCAGAATGCGGCATGGCAGATCCTATCAAGTATATATATTCTTGATCAGCATCCACAGTCGACTCGAAAGTCAGTTTGTCCTGCTATTCGTAACCGATCGCCTGTATGAACCCCTAGGGCTCAGCGACTATAAGAGCTAGAGACTCCAAACTTGGTATGTAGGTTCCTCAATATTGCAAGCACATCTTGTTTTTTTTAGAATTTGGTCACGCCCCCTTTATCGCCCACAGAATCCAATAAAAAATTTCAAATCTAAATTATAAGGACAATAAAAAAGATAGAAACTGGGCATAGAGGAAGACAACAATGTTCATAATTTCTTCTGAAAATTTCATCGCAATTCAATTTCCCGTTAAGGAAATATGGAAATGCACATATCGATGTCTTGCTCTCTATAGCAGAGGCCGAAGCCCCTAATTTAAGGTCTTGTTAAAGGTAAAGTACATTCTGTCAATGGAAAAATTATAATTTTTATAGTAATATAATATAACATTTCTCTATGTAAATAGTTAAGCATCTTCACACAAGTTTGCATTCGCTTAACTATCTATTCAATTAATCGCAGGCGACCGCCCGGCAATGAGCCCACGCGGCGTATGCTTCATATTTTCAATCGTTGTTTCAGTCTCACCATGAAGGGTCAACTACTGTCGACGGCGCGTCCCTATCTGCAGCTGTTCTCGCTCCTCAGCCTGACGCCGCCTCCTAGCAGCTATGAGAGGAACCATCGCAGCTGGCAACGGAAGCTGATGATGATCATCTTCAGTTTCTACATCTTCTGCATCACTTTGCTTACTGTCTATGTTACCTACGGTAGCATTTTGATTCTTCAAGTCGAGATTAAAGAGGCGATGGTTGAGGATTTCACCTACGCTTTGGGCCTGGCTCAGAAGGTCATCTTCTTGATCCTTCAGGGAGCCAATTCAGTCAACATGCTGACCTTTTACCATAAATTGGGTCGCATTTACTGGGAAATTTCATCCTTGGAACTGGACATCGATGCAGCTTTTCAATCATTCGGCAGTAAACCAAAGCGTTCCAATTTCCGAGTCTACCTCTTCACACACATCGGATTGTGGACTATCTTTTTGCTCTCTGTATTACCACGTCTTACGCTCCCATTAATGACGGACTTTATGATCTGGCACGATAAGGTCTTTAGCGAGTTTATTCTGATAGTGGTGCAATTCAAAAGCGTGGAGTACACTCTTTTTGTGATGTTAATTAACGAGTTGCTGCTCCGTCTGCGGCACAAGCTCATCCAGCTTCAACAGGAGCTGACAGTCTGTGAGCATCGAGATCTGCTCCAAGCACTGGTTCAGGCCATCAGAAAGAACAAAAACCTACACGCTCGCATCTGGAAACTTGTGGGTGAATTAGAAGAATACTTTATGCTGCCAATGTTGATGCTCTTTCTATACAATGGGGTATGCATTCTGCATATTGTGAATTGGGCTTTCATACAAATGGTCAATCCAAATGATTGCTGTCGTTACTGTAAGTTAAGATACATATTTTCAGATTAGATAGTGATAATTTTTCATATTTTGATCAGGGCGCCTAGGTCGCATGCTAATACTTCTAATAAATCTTCTGATACCTTGTTGGATCAGTCACAACTGCATCAGCACAGTAAGTAAACTTTTTGATAGTACTTCCATCGTTGAGGTCATTTATGTCTTACAGTACAACAGCTTTGGTCGCATTCTTCATAATATTCGAGGTGGATCTGGTCTGGTTACGCCGCAGTTGCTCAAGATGGTCCTCATGGAGTACGCACTGCAGATGGAGCACTTGAAACTGCGATTCACCTGCGGTGGCTTTTTCGACATCAATCTCAAGTACTTTGCAGGCGTAAGTTAAATGGATCTTTATTATTTCCCTTTCACTCCTTTATTTGGCTTACAGATGGTTGTCACCCTCATCAGTTATATTGTAATTTTAATACAGTTTAAACTGCAGGGAATGCTGGAGGCCAAACAGGCGGCTACGCGACGTTTGAATTAATCAAGCCACGACAAAAGCTCAATTAAAGCTTAACGCTTAACAGTTCAAAGAGCTGTTTATAAACAATTTTAATTTCGAATTTAAACGAAATGAATTAAATTTGAATGCAGAATGAACTTAGATGTCAAAATGACACATCACTTGAAAATCTTTTCAGTTCTAGCAAAGTTTTTAATGTTAGAACTTGATTTGATTATAATTATTATAATTTGTAATTACATTTTCATTTAAAAAATTTGCTAATTTGTATGAATCAAAAAATATTTATTTATTCTTCAAAATCTATTTCATCGCCTGCAAAATAGTCCCCGTCCAAAGTAATGCACTTGTGCCAACGCTTTTTCCAGTCATCGAAACGCTTCTTAACGCCTTCTTAGTTTCCTTAACACTTAGTACTCCTTATTAACAGTTTGGCCCGGCGGAAGGAACTTATATTCTGATCTGACTAATAATCCCAAAGTAGCACCTGTTGGCAAGTGTAATTCTTCGCTTAATCTGCAGGCTGACATTATTGATACCAGTCACAGCAGAGCACTTAAGCTAATTTAGGCAAAATTGAAGATTGCTTTGACGTGGACATTTGCTTAGCATATAAGCTTATTATGGAACTGCAGAACATAATGACTGGGTTCTTATTATGCTTAATAAAAAATGTAATTCGAAAAAAATTAATCAATTGGAAAAAACAATTATTTAAATTGACTAATGGCTATGCAAATACTATACTACAGATTAACATCATGTAAGCACATACCGTTACCTATCTATACAATTAATCGCATGAGACCATGAGGCGTATGTGCAATATTTTCAATCGTCGCTTCAGTCTCACCATGAAGGGTCAACTACTGACAACAGCGCGTCCTTATCTGCAAATCCTTTCGCTCTTTAGCCTGACGCCGCCTCCCAGCAGCTATGAGAGAAGCCATCGCAGCTGGCAATGGAAGCTGTTGATGCTGATCTTCAGCTGCTACACCTGCTGCACCTGTCTGATGAGTGCCTATGTTTGCTACGTCAGCAATGTGGTACTTCATACCGAAGTTCAAGAGCTCAAGGTAGAGGATTTTACCTTCGCTCTGGGTATGGCTACGAAAGCTTTCTACTTTTTCGTTTTGGGAACCAATTCAGCTTATATGCTGATATATTACCGTAAATTGGGACGCATTTATTGCGAAATTTCTTCTTTGGAACTGGACATCGATGCAGCCTTTCAACCATTCGGCAGTAAACGAAAGCGGTCCAATTTCCGAATGTACCTCTTCACACGCATCGGATTGTGGATTATCTTTCTGCTTGTTGCATTGCCAAGACTTACGGTCTGTTTATTCACAGAGTTTATGGCCTGGCGCGATAAGATACTCACCGAGTTCATACTGATAGTGGTGCAATTCAAAAGCTTGGAATACACACTGTTTGTGATGTTAATCCACGAATTGTTGCTCCGTCTGCGTCACAAGCTCATCCAGCTTCAACAGGAGCTGACAGTCTGTGAGCATCGAGATCTGCTCCAAGCACTGGTTCAGGCCATGAGAAAGAACAAAAACCTGCACGCTCGCATCTGGAAACTTGTGGGTGAATTAGAAGAATACTTTATGCTGCCAATGTTGATGCTCTTTCTATACAATGGGTTGTGCATTCTGCATCATGTCAATTGGGCCTACATACAGGCTCTCAACCCAAAGGATCCCTGTCGTTTATGTAGGCTAAAACATATATTCGAATTGTAAAGAAATTAAATTTATATGTTGATTACAGGGCGAATTGGATTCTTGCTGATATTAGTATTTGGTCTCCTGATACCTTGCTGGATTAGTCACAACTGCATCAGCACAGTAAGTAAACTTTTGGATAGTATTTCCCTTGCTAAGCTCATTTACGTCTTACAGTACAACAGCTTTGGTCGCATTCTTCATAATATCCGTGGTGGATCTGGTCTGGTTACGCCACAATTGCTCAAGATGGTCCTCATGGAGTACGCACTGCAGATGGAGCACTTGAAACTGCGATTCACCTGCGGTGGCTTTTTCGACATCAACCTCAAGTACTTTGCCGGCGTAAGCTAAATGGATATAAACTAATTTTACTTTGACTCCTTCATTCGGTTTTCAGATGATTGTCTCTATCATCAGTTATACTATAATATTAATACAGTTTAAGCTGCAAGCGATGTTGGAGGACAAACAGGCCGCTAAGCGACGAGTTTGAGTTTATCAAGCAATGGCAAAATGGAACTCAAAGCTTAACAGTAAAGAGAGCTGTTGATTGCATTTGATTTTCGAAGGAAATGACAGTAACGATTATAATTTTTAAAATATAAATTTTAAATAAAAATTATTTGTTGATTTTTATCAAAAAATTAAAACGAAAATTCTTTTGATCGACAAAAAAAATTACAGAACAAAAATTAATTTTTTTTAAATTATGAATTGGAAAATTACAATTATTAAAATTGACTAACGGCTATACAAATAGTTTAACATCTTGTATGCACATTCGCTTACCTATCTATGCAATTAATCGCATGCGACCGTCTACGTCACAAGCTCATCCAGCTTCAACAGGAGCTGACAGTCTGTGAGCATCGTGATCTGCTCCAAGCACTGGTTCAGGCCATCAGAAAGATGGAATTAGAAGGATACTTTATGCTGCCAATGTTGATGCTCTTTCTTTACAACGGGGTATGCACTCTGCATAATGTCAATTGGGCCTACATGCAGACGATAAATCCAAAGGATTCCGGCCGTTACTGTAAGCTATAAAAATATAAATTGAAATTAGAAATAAATATTTATGTATTGGTAACAGGGCGCATTGGATACTTGCTGATAATACTATTCAATCTCCTGATACCCTGCTGGATCAGTCAAAACTGCATCAGCACAGTAAGTAAACTTTTTGAAATTTCCATCGTTGAGCCCATTTTTGTCTTACAGTACAACAGCTTTGGTCGCATTCTTCATAATATTCGAGGTGGATCTGGTCTGGTTACGCCGCGGTTGCTCAAGATGGTCCTCATGGAGTACGCACTGCAGATGGAGCACTTGAAACTGCGATTCACCTGCGGTGGCTTTTTCGACATCAATCTCAAGTACTTTGCAGGCGTAAGTTAAATGGATATAAACTAATTTTACTTTGACTCCTTTATTCGGCTTTCAGATGATTGTCTCCATCATCAGTTATACTATAATTTTAATTCAGTTTAAACTGCAAGAGATGTTGGAGGCCAAACAGGCGGCTAAGCGACGTTTGAGTTTGCCAAGCAACGGCGAAAGCCCAATGAAAGCTTAAAGCTTAACAGCCAAGAGAAATGCTAATTTCCACTGTAAAATTTACATTTGAATTTCTTTTGAAATGAGTTTATTTAAACATTTATACTATTATTGTTTTTGTAATCGCAATCGATCAACTGCAACTGCAACTATCGCGATCAATTATCTTAGTCTAAGCATGATTAAACATTTAATGTTTGTTGTTGCTGTTAGTTGTACTCATAATTAGTGTGAAGTGTAATTGCGACATTCGGCTTATGATTAAAAGTTTGTCTTATATGCTAAATATTGCTTATCACCTACTGCTAAATATCTGCCTACCCAAGACCCATCAGTGTTCTACTAACTTACATAAACTATTCAAATATATTCTTTAAATACCTATAAAACATATATGTTACTTGGATTTTTATACTCGTGAAATGTTCAGTTTCGTACTTTTTGTTTGCATTTGGATTTTTGTCATATAACAATCTATTTTCAATTGATAATCACAGACTGAATAACTGGAATAACTTATGCAATGCTATGTGTATATATTTAACTAGAAGAAAAATTAGCTATTTAAAATGGACACTTGCCCTCTGATAAACAATCAAATGAACAAACCAACAGAGTCTTCTGATAGATAATTCTCAACTGTACGGAAGTTATTGTTGTATTGTTCATGTACGTATATGTTTATAATATAAAGATACAATAATGCCGTTGGCAGTTCGATTTACAATTAGTTTAAGGTAAGGCTCCATACACTGATTATTGACAATAATACAGAATACAGTTCTATGTATGTATTGTATATAGATATATTCATATTGGTATAAAAATAATAACATATTGTATTGGAAGGACACTGGTGGTCTTACACACATAGATACATACATAGTACATACAAGGTCTTACAGTCTATACAGATTGCCGATTACTTGGGCTAGCTGGTCAAAACAGTTCCATGTTTTCGGTCATGTAGCTCAGCAAGTAGTACATATAAATAAATAGACACACTGTAGGCAGGAGATAATTCAGCAGTAGGTTAACTATTATCCCGTCCCATGCTTTCCGTTTTCGAACAGGCCTTTCTTGAAAAAAGACGACAGCTGTACGAGGGAGGCACGAGTGAGGCCCGGTCCACCAGGTCCATCATAGATTGGACACTGCGGTATCTTCGAGCAGACGACGAAAAGGCGTCGCAAGTAGAGCTCCAGCAGACGACGACGATGCTTCGCCACAGGCTCACTGTTCGAAGCGAAGAGTTCCCGGCGTGGGAAGGGCAATGCAGAGATCTGTAACATAAAATCATTGATTACAATTGAGAGTTAACCAAAGTATGAAACCAGATACTTGCCTTGGCGCCATAGCAGTGCTTCATGCACAGATGCAACTCACGGAAGCGACTATAGCGACGCAATATGTTGAGCTTGCCATCGGGGAGAGCAATGCGCACCTCGTACTCGTAGTGAGTCTGTTTGCCAGCTCCGCGCATCACAAATGTTGGTATGGTTATGAAGTGTTCGCCTTCAGCTACGGGCATGGAAAACAATTCAATTAGTTAGCAATTAATTAGTTGTAGTGTTGTGAAATCGAGTTTTACATATATCGAGTTTTCTTAAACTAAACATGAAAGAATGAATAACATTTTGATACAGAATGAAATTCAAATTTAAACAATTAAGAGATTCCGGAAAACATTTAAGATTTGGTTTAGTTTTCTCCATACAAAATTTTCAGTGTGCCCTAATTTTTCCCTGATTTGCTCTGGGCACACCAAATCTAAACCAAATCTTAAACTGTGTTCCGGTATTCCTTTATTGATAAAATTAACATTTCACAAGGAAATCGGATAGGTTTCGACAAAGTTAAAGTTTTTGAAAAGGTCACAATAAGAAGTATGACAAACATTAATGTAAATCCAAACTGTGAAACTGTAACTCAAAACATAGTTAAAAAAAATAGCAGTATTAAAGAACTTGAAAATCGCTTTCACGATAATCGAGTTCTCAATTTGTACGTCACTAGTTAACTAAGACATAAATCGTTAACTTACGAAACTCCCTAATTGAGGGACACGATCTGGTCATGCTGGGCAAATACATTTGTGAGTTGGAATCCTCCATGCTAGTTGGACTCATTGCTCTGTCGCGCAATATAGAACAGTCCATCTGACCGGCACGAACCTCCCCACAGCACAGAGCATGTGCCTTTAGATCCTCCACTGATTGTAGCATTTCCTGTTCTAATTGAATGTAGCTTCGTTGCAGTTCCTGCAAGTCGGCAATCTGCTCATCTAGCTCCGCTTTGTTAACATCCGACTCGAGATTCTTCATAATCAATGCCTTCTGGGCAGCAATCTTGCAGCGCTTTGCGTGCAGCGGACAGTAAGATCGAGTCATGGCCGTGTTTCGGGCAACTTCGCCGGACGAACAGGAGCATGTCTCCTCATCGCTGGTCCGCATGGTGTGCCTATAGTTACCGCCGCCGACTCTATGATGAGGGAGCGCCTGATTGCGATTGTCCAAGCAGACGCCGCTGTCGCTCATGTTCGCCTGCGAGTTGAGGGCAACTGAGGTACTGCCACTTCCGCTGCTGGGACCAGCCGTGCAGGTGCGCGAAGCATCCTCGCTGCTGCCTGAGAGGTCATCCTTACGCGTATTCTCCGTCTCGTCCCCGGCCTCAAACGAGCAATTGCTCAGCGGCGACTGCTGTCCCTCCGTGATGGTGGGCGACGAGAAGTCCGAGTGGAAAGTATCACATGTTTTATATGTGTCCGACTTGGACACATCGTCCATATCATTGGAGCTCTGCACCTGCAGTTGCATGCTCTGCTTTTTGGCTCGAATTGCCTGGGATTCCTTCTCGCTTTCGGCACGCTCCCGACACAGGTGTTCCAATTGCGCCTGGATTTCCAGCATCGTCTCATCCACTTTGGCGATTTTATTGGTGCTATCATTGAGTATGCGTTCCTTTTCGGCTATTTGCTCGTCCAGCCGGCGTATCTCCTCATTCTGCAAGACATTTGAAGTCACTAAAGGAAAAAGTCTTTTAGCTTTCCAACTGAACTTACGTTTCTTCGTACGGTTTCCTTGATAATCTGCTTAGCATATATGTCCAGTGACTCGGACACCTGAAGCAGCAGATCATCGTTTAACGGAGTGCCCTCCTCAATCTTCATGCCCATCTGTAATGTAGTTCCAATTTAAATTTAAGATGCAATACCAAAGTAATTTGACAAGCTCCAAGCAATTAAAATATATATTTAAATAGGAACAATTGTAAAACAAAACAAACAAAAAGAAAACAAACCTTGTCGAGTTTGCCACAATCATGCAGTTCCTGCAATTCTTTCGCTACATACTCAGAGAAATCGCGTTTCTTAGAGTCGAGCTGAGATTGAAACGCGGAAATTTGTCTACACACAATGTCGATCTAAAATGAAAATGAAACGAACGAAAAACCAATAAGGAAACAAAGGCCAAGACATACAAAAAAATTATAATTCAATGACAAAATAACAAGCAAATCAATCCATGTCATGCGATTAAGCAGCACCCACCTGAACCTTCTCGTTGTTCTTTTCCCAGAGCAGCATCTCCTTGCGGGCAATCAGCTCCTCTTCGCGACAGTTCAATAGCTGCATGCCATCCATTTTCTCCAGCTCCAGACGCTTCAGTTCCTCCGTCAGTTTATTCACCTTTGTCTTGTACTGATCGTGCATCTGAACGCGCTCCTGGAAATGTTTAAGGCATTTTTAGTAATGGCTAGATCGAACTTAACGCTTTACTTACCACATTCAGCTGCTTTAGGGCACTTTCAATGGTGTCGAGTATTTTGCGATTTTCATCTTGCAGCTCGGGATCATCGCGGTTGATGGGTTGCTGTGGACTATACTGTCGGTCAAAAAGTTTATAGGGCGATGAAGTGCTGCCCGTCATGACATCTCTTCCAATTTCGGGGCATCCCAAACTATCCAAGTTATCCCTGGACGAGGTAATCATTTCTAAACGTGTCATATCCCATTGCGAGCGACTGCTATCTTTGCGTAGTATCTCTGCCTCGGTGGGATTGTTGAAGCGAAATATGTTGGTGCGTCCCAGCAAAATGATGTCTCCCTGCGTGATCTGCTTGGGCTCATTAATGGGTTGGTTATTCACCAAGCAATGGGCTTGGGGATAAGGATGCAGAGTCGCCACACCTCCTTTGACCACAATTCTGCAGTGTCGCGGTAGAATGCCTTCGCCCAGCAGCTCAATGTGAGGCGCCAGCTCGGCATCCTCCGTGCCAATGCATGTCTCGCCCTCCATCAAGCTATAGAGTGTAACGCCAGTCATCACATCACTGTGTATGGCAATCAAATGCGGTATTTCCGAGTCCAGGACAACGCCCACGCCTGATTTGCGCAATCCCAGACTCTTCTGCTCCTGCAATATGGACTGGGCCACCTTCCACTTCTCTGTCCATTCCTCTGTGAGCACTTTTTCCTGCGCCTCCTTCTTCTGCAGATCAGCCAGCATCTTTAGTGAGGGCTGCAGCGAGTGCTAAATATAAAGAGGGAAAGAATTACATTACACAGAATTAAAACAAGTTTAACTATTTAAATGCTTACAATATCCCCAGTTAACATGGACTTGAGCTTGTTAATCTCCTCCCTGAGCTCGCGTATCAGCTTCACATTGGCGTCTTCATTGACCGTGGGCTTGTTAATGATATTCTTGGCCCGATTCGCATATCTCAGAGTGCTCAACGTCTCGCTGTAGTTGCAATCCGCTGGCGATAATGCTGCTATCATGATTGTCTTGCTGTTGCCACCCAAACTGTCCTTGAGCAAATAGGTGAGCGTGGAGTCTCGATAGGGAATGTAAAGGACGCGCTTTGTGGCGCTATTTGGAGTTGTCGCCAGCGAGGTTGAGTTATGCATGACAGCGGCACCTGATTGCTCCGCCAGTGCCGAGATGACGCTGCCCAGAGTCACGAGTGATTTGTTGATGTGGGCGCCCTCCTTCAGACGATCCCCGGTTGCTCCCGTTGCATTCGCTCGCTCGCTGCATGGAGAAGAGATACATTTTAATGGTTGGTCTCATGTCATGTCATGGTCCGCTTACGCACCTGCCAGCCAAGTCGACCAAATGGATCTTGGAAACTGTCTCGCTTGGCATGTCATTCATGAAGACGGCCTGCACAAATGTGATCGTGAAGATGGCGTGACTCCGACTGCTCGTATCATTCATGTTGGTGCTGGCCGTGGTTCGATGTGCATTACCACGTGCAATGCACTCCTGAAAAAAGAGAGGTAATCAGAGGTAAACATAAGCAACAGACTCTTCTCTAGACAATTCTTCAACTCGCCTGTATCTCCTCAAAGGCAGACACCGCATGCTGAGACAGATTCACAACGTAGGGACCCAGTTTGGGATCTTCACGCACTCGCAGTGAATGTCCGGTGTTCTGTGTCGCCAGAAGATCCTTTACCCTCTCATTGTAGATCTCCAGATAGCTGGCATGCGTTCGATATCCCGTACCCGACTCCTGGCCCACACGCATCCTCGCAAACAGCTCCTCGCAGATGCGTGGTATGAGTCCGGGATTATTGGGTGTTCCCATCATGGTAAACGTCTTGCCCGAGCCCGTCTGTCCGTATGCAAAGACGCAGGCATTATAACCTGTAAATGAATACAATAAACAATATATAATGAAGGTCAAAAGTGGCCAATAACTTTGAACATGTTTAAAGTCTGAATGAAATTTAATAGTTGTGACTTTGCCTCGGAAACAATATACTTATCTAACTGGAATAATTATCAATGTAGGTTATTAGATAAATTATATTTAATTTTAAATTTAACTGAAATGTGAGATCCCTACATTTTTTGTAGACATTGCGAATTTTTTTGAAAGTAAGTTGTTCGCTTTTAAGAAGACTTTTTAATAATAATTGTGCAATTTAATATTTATATAAATATTTTATGGGAAATCATTTAGGAAACACATATGTTTGTCAATATTTCTGCTAAGTATCACGGATTTAATACAGAAATATTATGAAGTATTAGCTAAAATTCCACATTAAATTCAAGTTTCAGTCATATACAATCGACAGCTATTTTTAACACTCATCAGGTGCATTTATAGTAATTATGGTTTTCATTGTGACCTAAGAACATTAATCACAAAAACCAATAATAATTGAGCATTATATAAGATTGTTAGAAACACTCATTAGGATTATATTGGGAGCAATCCTATGAGCAAAAAATGAATCACTTGGCTTAATCACGTGATAAAGTTGTGTGTTAAAGACTTAAGCAATTGTGAAAAAGTCATGGGAGGTTGAAGGCATTGCACATCTGTGATTGACCCACCCCTCCTCTCGACCAGGCTAAAAACACTTTTACTGTAATTACAGCTCAAGTGTCAGTCGACAGGCAGTGGGACTGACAGACAGACAGACAGATGAGTTCCACCCAATGGGCGTTTTAAACACCTCAACAGCTTGTTGTGTTGGGACTGATGTCTAGGCGAGAGATTGCTTCGACGGCGTCATCTGAGACCGCACAAGTGGCGCAACAGCAACAACAATTGCTTAGCCAAGTTACTCTCGCTTTTAGCCAGTCAGCAGCTATTCAAAGCCAGGCTCTATGTGTGGACATCACTTGCAGTTTTTGTTTTGTTTTGTGTTGTGTTGTCATTCCCACTCGACCAATCCTGGCCCGGGCAATTTGATATTGAAAGCGTGCCAAGCGGCAGCAGCAGCAACAAAACAACAACAACAACAGCAACTAGTTGCTGCAACAACAAACATCTAAACAGCTGTTCCATTTCGCTTGGCATTTTCTGTTATTGTTGTTGTTGTTGTGGGCGAAAGTTAGTTTTGGTTTCTGTTTTTTCGGCATAGTTTTTCGCCAAACAATAAAAGAAATTCGACTTGTGTTACAGTTTTCCGCGAGTGAAAGCGCATGAAATATTACGCACTGATGGAAATCACTGTTAGGCACGTGACACAATCGTGTCGACAATCAATCAACAACATTCCCTTCACAGCGGGCACAACTTCAGCTGATAGCAAGAATTTCCTTCTCACTCTCTCTCTCTTTGTCTGTTTGTGTAGTGGAAAAGTATTACGTAGCCGCAGCGTTGGGCGGAAATTTGCATGATTATTGAGGCATATACACATCCGAGCACGCCAAATGTAAAATGCGAGTGTAGCAAACGTTTGTGGGTCTGTTTTATTTATAGGCAGGTTTTTTTTGTTATTTAAACAGCAAAAATGCAGGAAAAAACTGTAGTCAATTAACAAAAGAAATGTAAACAAACCACATCAAATAAAGCAAATCGACAGACTGTCTGTCAACCAAATCAATAATAAAAGGCCAACAGAGTCAAAGTCATGGCCGGAAACTAAGCTGTGAGCAATTTATTTTTGATTAATATGCCATTTTGGCGACAACTGGGACAACGTCACAGATTGACGTCACCATCACCAGACTTTGTCGAGTATATAACTCAGAGTCCTATTTTTGAATTCTTCGGATTGTATTTTTAACTATTAAAGTCCGTAATAACTAAATTTTTAATTTACTTAAATATTTTATTATATTCAATTTTAAACTGAATTCATTTCAATAAATGGGCATTTCGACAGAAATGCCAACCGCGACGTTAAATTGATTAAAAATTAACATCTTGAGAAATTTTCTTCCAGAAATGTATTCAAATTATTTATTTAAGCAATATACTCTAGAAAAAATTCACTAGGATATGCATATCGATTTACAATCACGTTTTTTTATATTTTCTTCAAAAATTACTTCCAAAATGGACCATGTGTATTCTAACGATTACTTTAAATAGGATGGTAAGATTGTAACACAAACTATTTTAATACATATAAATATATTGAATGTTTAATTTAAAATGCTGTTTTCAGAACCAATATAAATATTTTGTGGAACAGAATGTCGCGTGCGACACTTATTAAAATTAAATAAAAATTGACCTTCTGAATATTTTTGATTTAAATAAAAAACATTATTAAGATACATGAATGCATCGAATTTTAAAATTAGTCGCATTAAAATATTACTTCAGGTTTCGCTGAAATCAGTGCTAGAACTGGTCGCCGCAAAAGCGAATGTCTTCGTTTTTTTAAATTATCTTGAAATCGAACCATTGCCCTAAATCAACCTTAGCACCAATTAAAGTGCTAATCTAGAGCTATAAGTTTCGTCTTTTGTCAAAAGAAATTAATGTTTTGACACATGTTTTTTTTACTTTGAATGCGTAAGAATGTCGCATTCGACATTGGAGAAATGCCTAAATTCTTTTTAATTTAAGTTATATTTTGAATGTTGTCGCTTAATAACATTTTACAAAACAATAAAATATAAATAAATAAATAACATAATAAAGCTGTAAACGAAAAACTCTCCACAACTCACCTTCATAGGCACAGTCGACAACATCGGTACCCAGATCGCTGTACACCTGCTCCTGTGTGGCAAAATGCGAATCCTCCGCATCGAATGACCAATAAGAGTAGTCAAAGGTGAAATCGTGATGAGCTTCGCGACCTGCATCGCGTATGGACTGTAAACGAGGCTTCACCAGGCGCGTTTTCTTGTTCTGCATTTCCACAATTGGCTGAGCGTCCATGTCAATTTCACTGTAGACAAAATAGAGAGCAGAGAGTAAGCATTAGCATACCCTGTAAATGACCTTGACTCGTAGCATATAAACCTAAACTAATTGACATCGTACAGATGTCGTTAGCGTTGTTAGCATTTTCCCTAGAGCCCCATTAACTTGGCTAACAGCTCGCAACGACCTGGACATAAAATAGCGCTATTTATAAGCGTTTTGCATGGATCTGAAATTGTTGAATGACGTGAGAATCCATACGAGTTTGCACATGAAACACAAATACAAAATTCCGGTTCGTGGGCAAACATTAAATGAAAAACTTGATTGGAAGACAGAAAACGCAAAGCAGAAGAAAAGAAAATAAAAAGAAAAGACGCAGCGGTCAGTTAGAACTTTTGAATTTGGGTTAGGAAAGAGATAGAGGTTGGGAGGTTGGGGGATAGTCGTTTGACTTTGATATCGAGTTCATGGAACACCCACCGCAGTTGTTTGTGCCGCACAATTCAAAAGACTTGCCACATTGACTCATTCATTCAGTCAATGGCCCCGCAGCAACAGCAACACAGAAAAAGCTGCAAGTCTCTTTTTTATTAATACTATTTCAGTTCATCTTCTTTTTTATCTGCACGCGTCTTACCCCCATTTGTGGCAACAATTTTAGGTCATTCCTCTTTGCTCATAGGCTCATGCTTACGCTCCACTTTCAACATGTACTCGTAGTTTATGAGCATGAGTCTCAGTATGAGTATGAGTTGTTCTCCACTCATTTCATTGCTTGCGAGTGGTTTTAATTTTTAATCTGTTTGGTTTACTGAGCGCGCTTTGACTCAGTTTATTGCGCATTCCCCTCGGCAAGTTATCTAAATCTGTGGCACTGATTTCTGCCTCAATTCCAAACACAAACACAAGCATAAACATTGCAGCGCCTTAAATTATGACCAAATATCTGACTCATATTCAACAGCACCAAAAACAAAAACAAAGCAAAACAAATGAATGAATCGTTAGCAAACCCCTCACATTGAATATGGAAGTTGCTTTATTTAAACTCGCGTGTTCATAATATTATGCATAATATTCGTCATACATCTACTTATACATCTTTTCGTATGTGGAAAAGATGAAAACCTATAGAAAATTCGAGTTGAACTTATTATAGTATTTAATAATCAAGTATTCGGATAAACAATGTTATTAAATATACATTGCTGTTATTTTTTGTCGAGAAGCGCGCTCTTCCATGACTACACTGCAAGAAATGAAAGCCTATGTAGATTTCGCAACAACTCATATTCTAATTTAAAATTAATTCTTAACTGCAGTAATATAAATCTATAAATAAATAGAAATGAACTTTAAGACAGCATTCGATATTCTGTAGAATACTGTATGTACTACTATTTTAATTTATTTATTTTTCTATTTTAATCATATTACAAACAAAAATGTAATCTTTTCTCAACATTTAAACAAATTATTAATAATTACTCGAATATTGCGAGCAGCGTATCTGAAAACATAAATTTTTGCTTGTCTTTTTGAAACGCTTGTATTTAACTTTTGTCAAAAAATAACTAAAGTTCTGATAAGATAGTATATGTGCTATCAGACGACAAAAGTTACCCTTGTTTGGTTCTGAGAGCGGAAATAATATTGACAATTAACTGTTGAATAATATGCAAAGAATATTTATTAAATGAATTATATTTTCTGTTTACTGACTATTAAATCTAAATAATATTTATTTCTCAGTGTAGAGTCTTGCGAACAAATGCAAAATTTGCGTTCAAACAAAAATGCTTAATAATATGTATTTACAATAAAGTACATATGACCGTTTGCATGTGTGTGTGCATATTTGGTGGAGTGGGAAACATTTCTGAACTGCTTTATGCAGTGCAAAGCAGATGACCGATGACGTCATTGGCTGTGCACTAAGCAGCGAGGGAGAGAGAAAGGGAGAAATAGTGAGAGATGGGGAGTTAGTTAGATCTATTTGCACCTATAATTTGCATGCACAATTAACACCATGAAAGGCCAGGCCATTAAAAGATCATTTGTATAAAAAAATATTTGATGCTTTAGTCGAACAGTGAGATGAATGACATCATAAGAGAGCTTCATCTTCTTTGTTGCCTGTTTACAAAAATCATTTCGGGCTTTTGTTCGCTTTTTTATGTATGTATGTATGTATGTATGTATGTACGTGTTTAAGCCAAGTTGTATCTGTGTCAAAAGCAATGACCGCGCCAACATACGACACGATAAACATACAAAAGAGCGCTTGCTAGACCAGGTTAATAACAACATCAAAAACAACAAAAAGTTACTACGAAAAAACAGAAAGATTTTTGTTT
Source organism: Drosophila limbata (assembly GCA_963924055.1). Taxonomy (NCBI): domain Eukaryota; kingdom Metazoa; phylum Arthropoda; class Insecta; order Diptera; family Drosophilidae; genus Drosophila; species Drosophila limbata. The sequence continues at coordinate 7,702,835 of OZ001352.1, forward strand.
AATGCGGTTTTAAGTAGCCGCTGGGCAAAAACTGAAGAGGGCCAACGTACTGTTGTTGGCCAAAAAGAACTTTGCTACGTCAGCAGCGTAAATTGGTTTGGTGAATGGATTTACAAATACTTTTTTAAAATGGGAATGCGCAACAGTTGAGCTTACGCCAGTTTGAGGGGCGTTCACTTGCGAATTGCCACCTTATCAAGCTGCTCTGCCACTTGGCATCGCAATTTCAATTAGAAATATAGTTCCAATTCTAATTCCAATGCAAACGCCACTGCTTGATTCCACTTACCGCGTGTTAAAGGGGCGAACCCTCACAGCAACCTTGAGCGACGACATTTCGGTGGTTGTTTCCCCGCTGTTGTTGTTGCTTCTGCTACTCCTTTGCTATGTGCTGAGCAGCAAAGCTATGTTAAAGATGATGGTATGTAGAACACGCGAGGGCGGCACTATGTACAGTTAGGCGGCTAATGGCAACAGCCACGTAATTTTGGTTGTTTGCACACAACACAAACACCTCAATGTTACACAGCGTATTTCGTTACAATATTTCTCGTTTTCTTGCTTTAGCTTGTACTATATATTTGTATATATTTGCGCGTTATTATTATTTCTGTTGTTGTTATAGTTGTTATTTTTGCTGTTCCTGGCCTTGTTAGCTTGTTTTCCTTTTTGGTGTCTTGTGCATCGCTTCATCGTCCGTCGCACTTAGAGCTCTACAGCCAACAACAAACCAAGCACATAATAATAATAATGATTGTACACAATTTGATTCACTTGCACCTTTCATTGTTTATTGTTGCCAACCGCACAGCAGAGCAGCAGCAGCAGCCGCAGTCGCAGCCGCTGAAGCAGTCACACTCAGGCAGGTCCAACACAGTCCACAGCACAGGCCCTGTGTGTGTATTGGTGTCAATTTAGATGTATATATATTTTTTTTTTGTTCTAATGTATGCAAATCGAGTTAAATAAAAAATAAAACACAATACAAAATATCACTTAATTAACACTATTGCGCGAGTGTACGCATTACGAATGAATTTTGATAACTTATGCTAGTATTATTGCATTTTGTGCGCGTTCCGATATAGTTTCTAGTAAAGTCTTCTTCTTACTGCAGCTAAATCATAGTGTTGCACAATATTAGCATTGGCAACAGTAACTGTTATACTCAATATGGCACAATGTTATAATTTACAACAGCAGCTGTTGTACTCAAAATGGTCATGTTATTGCATTGTTTTTTACCTGCAAAACAATAACAAAATGTTAATAACATGACATAAATCTTAAGTCAAACTGCTTATAAATTTAAAAAGGCTCTGTTAACTGACTAATTTTGTAAATCATTTATATTTATGTTTTTAAAAAACATTTTCTGGCGAAAGCAATGTTGTTATAATGCTTACAGCTTTTTAATGGAAAATTAACATAAGCTATTTAGTTAACAGATGCATTTAATAAGTGAGCCATGTAATGCTAACGCAAAATGCTCAGCGTAGCAGTTGCGTTTACTGCTTGCTGTCCGCAATGCTGCTGGCAAGCAGTGTTAGCGTATAAGTATTACGTTTTCCATTTGATTACATATTGTTGTGAAAAAAAATCTCGCATGCGATTAACTGTTGATTTATTAAAAATATTATAATATTGATTACATTCTTATACTATAGGATCTCACAGGTTGTAAAAAGTAAACATAATAGATTTTTTGATAAGAAGACCAATGACCTGCCAACTTGTTTGATTTTGGAAGTCAGCAAAGCAGTGCAAAAATCCCCGAAATCCTCCCAAAACAAAAAAGGGTTTATTATAAATTTGTTTTTTTAACACATTTTTTTACCAATATAGTCTGTCTCATATGCTGTTCTTATTATTTCGCACACGTTTGTATGTATGTGATTAGTTATAAATTACTTGGATTTCCTTACTTGTAGATCAATTTATAGTTACATTTCTCATGTAAAGTGTGACTCAAATATTTTCTAAATCAATTATACTTAATTTTTTATACCTAAACAGTTATTTTTTTAGCTCTTGAGACTGTACGTTGACCGCACTCACACAATTACACAGCGCCTGTTATAAATATATAGTCTACACATATAGACTTAAGCTTATACTTAAGCTCATACCCTGTAAAAATGAAATGTGTGATCGTTTTGCAAATACATATGGGCTAATCCGAAAATTTGTAAACCAAGGGCGAAAACTTAAAGTTGTCAAAAATCTGCATCTGCATAGAATATATTTTGAGGCTTCAAATAACAAAATCATAAAGATTTTACGGTGGTTTGTTTTTTCATGACCGAACCTAATCAATTAATTCCTCTTTTTGTCACTTAATTTCCATATTTCTTGTAAAAAAAAAGATATTTAATATATATTAATAATTTGAAAAAAAGTGTGTGTGCAAAAAGTGTAACGTCCTCAGGATTAGTCCATTACAAATGTTGGAGACTCTATATCTATAATTTAATTAAAATACTTTTTATTTTTCAATGAATTAAAAAAGGACAGTTTTATTGTTTCTGAAAATAAATATTTGATTACAGGTGCATTCTTGCATTTGTGTGTTTTTTTTCTGCTAATTTTGCAGATAGTCAGATAAGAAACACGCGAGTTGTTTAATGAATATTTATTGAAAGAGCGCAGTTTCAGATAAACAGATACAGATACACGTAAACAAAGATACATACATATATAATATATGAATATATATGTACATATTTGTATATTTGTTAGTGCATGAATACAGGGTATTTCAACTTTGAGCAAACCCCTTGGGCCTTTGCTTGTGTCTTTTGTGTGTGAGCGGATTGCATAGTGCGCAACAAAAGGCCGGAAATTTTCAATTCTGTCGCATGCGTAGCAAATACACAAAACAAAAACAAAATTAACAACAACAATAAACAAATCTCGAATCTTGTGTAAAGCGTGTAAATCGGCAGAGCTTAAACCGGTCGCTTTTCAACAACAACAACAACAACTACAACCACAAGCCGTCAGTCATCATTCACTCATTTTGTCAAATTCTCATTTAAAGCTGAAGCCGTTTTCGTTTTTGCTTTCAATTTTCAGTTGCATTTTAAACTGTGCTCAGAGCGGTCGCTGCGAAGACTCGAAAAAAGTGAGTAACTTTTGAGATGTGTTTGATTTGATTGAATTAAATATGTCTAAAGATCGAGATTAGTGCTAAGTCAACTTTCTATATGCTAATGCTGTGTGCTTTCTACAACTATTGATCAGCTGTCTTAAAAGGCGTCGCACGCCCCAAGCAAAATTCAACTTCCTGACTCTGTGTCGATCGTTGGGTTCGCTTTTGTTTTAAAGTTCAACTGGAAACAATTTTAATATTTTACCTAAATGCCATGCGCAGCATAATAATTGTGAACAGCTTCGTTATTAACTGGCAAATTACGAGAATGTGTAATACTCTCAAAACACAACGGAGATTTCCTGGGACTAAGTAACGAATAATAAACAAAAATTACGAATAAATTTAATGTGACTTAAAAACAATTTATGTTTTTATTAAATTTAAAGCTCAAATTTATTTGAAAACGAAATTTTAATTGATTCTGATTTAATAATTATTAAAACAGAAATAATATTTAACATTAATTAAAAGTGAAACTCTTTTATTGAAAATATTGCCAAGTTGAAATAAAAATGAAAATGAAAATAACCTGATTTGTAGTTTTCATTTTATTGAAAACGTGATTTTAATTGATTATAATTGAATAATTATAATTGGGAAACAATAATTACTTTCAATTAAAAGTAAAAATTTTCTATTTAAATATTTGCCAAGCTGAAATGAAAATTAAAATACGTTAATTTTTAGTTTATATTTAAATGAAAACTGAATTTTAATCGATTATAATTTAATAATTAATGAATGGAAATAATATTTATTTTCAAATAAAAGTAAAACTCTTATTTTATATATATAAATTTAATGGAAAACTTAATTTGAATCGATTTTAATTTAATAATGAATAAAGGGAAATTATTATTAATTTTAAATAAAAGTAAAAGTAAAAAACTTTTTTTGAAATTATTGTCAAGTTGAAATAAATATCAGAATTCGTTAATTTTTTAATTGAAAACTGAATTCAAAATGATTATAATTTAATAATAAAACTCTTTTATTTAAGTTGAAATGAAAATAAAAATGCGTTAGTTCCATTTGAATACCTTTAATGCTGTCTAGATATAGAATATTTTATGACACACTTTATACGTACTCGCAGAGACAGTGAATACATCAAATACATCAATAAGGTCTCGACTGTCTGAGACCCATTAGTTTTTGAATATAAATATTTATGTTCTTCGTTTATCGTTACCTGTAAATACTGGTTTTGCTTTGCGTTTAATTTGCAAGCCTCTGATTGAGTAATTCCAGTTGTGTATATGAAGTTGATTGTGTACTTGAATGGGATCTATTGTTACAACAATTACAATCAGCAAAGATCATTAAAAGATATACGAGATGTGTTGGAAATATTTGAAAGATAACTCTGAGCGATCTCATATATATAATTGAGACCTACACAGAAAAAAATATTCGTTATTTCGTGATAAAATAAATCCCAAGAGATGTACAATTTGGGTAAATTATTAATTTCTTAAACCGTTCTTAATCAAGAATGTTTAACTTGAGCTTTAAACTAATTACTTACTTAAAAAAGAATGAAAAAGTGTTGCAATGTATGTAAATTCGAGAAGGAAGCATCACCGACCCTATAAAGTATATATATTCTTGATCAGCATCAACATCGATAAAGCCATGTCCGTCCGTCCGTCCGTCTGTCCGTCCGCACGCGTGGGCGCCTATACATACATATATCAGAGTCTATAAAAGCTTGAGTAACCAAATTTAGCACACAGATTACTAAAAGCCCCACGCAGGTCAAGTTTATTTCAAACAACGCCCTTTTCCAACTTCGCAAATCGCGAAATCCACTACACGCACAGTTTTTAAGATATGAAATTTTTTTTGCTAATTAAAGTTAACTACTATAATTAGCTTTCATACTACAAAATCACAAAAAGATCGGACGAATAGAAAGGTGGTAATGGCTGATTTAAGTTTTTAAGCAATGTTAGTGCCTTAAAGTATGCAATACATTTTTTTATACATTTCAATAAGTAAAGGGTATCGCCTATAGCCTTTCCCACTTGTTTTTTTTTTTGTGCAGAAGTTGTCAAGAAGAGTTTGTGCCACATCTAAAAGATCTGTTTGATTTATTTCAAAAGATCTTTGATAAATTATTGAGAGATCTGAAAGAGTTTTTTTTTTAAATATTTAAGATCTATATAATTTAACTGCAGGCTGTGATTGTCATAGACATTGTATCTTTTGATGTCTATTCGTTGCATATGAAATTCTATTTGGTGCGAGTATTTACAAATACTTTTAGTTTCTATTGCCCGAGTAGCTTCAAGTCTGGGCTTGGCCTTGGTCAGGCATTAGCACTTCCCAATGTGCTAAATCCAAAATAGGCTTTAGGGAAGTACTTGACTTGCACTGTTATGTTGACATATCGATTCGTTTTTGCTGCTTGCCAAGTGTAAATGAACGCATCTAACAAATAAACAACAAATGGGTACAGTAAAGACTCAGTATGTGAGCTCAGACTTCACAATGAGCTAATCAAACTGTCTCTAGAACGTCACGGATGCGTCCAATTGAACAGAGACCAATTGCACAAATTGCGTTTATACCGCGTTGTCTCCAGTTACAGTCTATCAACTCTCTTTTCCTCTCTCTTCGCGTCTCTCGCTCTCTCTCCGCGGCTTCTCTAGAGATAATTGTATGCCACACGCATACGAAACAGCCAAAGAAATAGCAAAGCGTTCATTTGAGATGGCTTGATTAGTCAGCGATCTGTCTGTCAATCAGCTGTATATATACTTCAAGTCAGAGGCGTCGCTGGCTCAGTTGCCGTTTGTCAGTCGCCAGTCGCCAGTCGCCAGTCGCCAGTCGTGCTTGGGACACATAGATACATTTTGCATCTACGTTTGTGCAGTGTGTGAGCAACTAATTAAGTTTGAGCCGCAGCTACAAAACTCACAATTGTGGTAACTAAATAATCATTTGACAACAACATTGCAAAATGAAGTGCAGTTACTGCTGAAAAGATTTCTTTATTGTAGCTTAATTTTATGTATCATTGTGAACTAAAGTTCGTCTAAATATTAAATAAAAGCACATTTGAACTAGACTTTGGACTGTCAACCGTCAAGTGTCAATTAAATTATGATTATGTAAAGTATCTTAAAGATACTCGCCAAACCACAGTCAGTTTCATCTCATTGTAAATAATCAGTTTTGAAGTCAAGGTCAATCTTTCGTTTTAACCGGTTTCTACATTAACGAGTGCTAACTGCTTGTGGCTTAAGCCAAGTTTGGGTTAACTGGTGTCTTAACTGAATGAATTTCATCTCTTGCAGCCACAATGAGGAATTATACTACACTGCTGTTGATCTGTGCTACATTTCTGGGACCTGCTACGGCGACAGTTGTAAAGCCTTGCCCCAATTGTAAGTCCCCGATACTTAACTGATATTGCTGCCACTTAATACTTGCCACTTGCAGCCAAGTCACGTGCTCTGACTGCCGAGGAGGTGACGATTTCCAATTGCCCCAAAAACAAATGCATTTTGAAGCGCAACACCGAGGCTAGCATCACAATGAAGTTGATGCCGCAACGCGACTTTGCCGAACTCACATCAGATATACAGGGTATTATTTTGGATGTGCCGTTGCCATTCCCAGGGTATTATGGCACCAGCGCCTGTCCGCATATCTATGATGCATCCGGCGAAACGAAAGTCGGCTGCCCCCTGAAGGCAGGCGAAACTTATACCTATAAGAATAGCTTCAAGATTCTCCCAGTGTATCCGACGGTGAGTCTGGAGATACACTGGGGACTTGGGGATAAAGAGGGCGATGCTGCCTGTTTCCAAATACCCGCCAAAATCAAGGCTTAAGACTCGATTTGAGTTGTGAGTCACGTCGTATGGTTATAAGTTTTATTTGTTATCATTAAAATAGGTAAGAGTAACGATTAGTTAAGTTAATATATAATGCATCGTAGAATTGTTTAAACAACTTGTGGGCAATATTGCGGCATCCAGCCAGTGACGCAATACTGTGCTTGCAACATACTATATGAATAATACACATTATATAGTGTGGTTAATTAAATTGCACAATTAAATATTAAACATTAAATATTAAATATACATACACAATGACACAAAACAACAAAAACCGAAAAATAAACTATTTTCAATTACATTTAATTTTATTATAGGTCGATTTGATCTCTTAGCTTTTGCCTGCTGGCCAACGTTGCGTATGCGCAATTTTTGTGCTATTAATTGGGCCGCCGCATGCAATGCGAGAATTGAGTGCAGATCACTCGGAATGATGGCATAAATATCGTTTAATTGTTATCGTTTCAGTGTATGTGTGTGTGCGTGTGTGTATCTTTTGTTTGTTTGTTTTTAGCATTTGCGGTTCAAAGTTCACTTTATGAGTTAAAAGAAATCGCCAATTGGCAGCTGTTGTTGTTGTTGTTGCTGCTCGAGTCGTTGTTGTTGTCGTTGTTGTTCCCGTTGTTGTCGCTGTTGTTCTGCCTCGGCCTGCATCGCCAGTTGCAACTTGCGCCAACTCTCTGCCGCATCGGTGGCATCAAACTGACGCTGCAGCTGCCGCAGCTGGTAGCGATGCTGGCGCAGCAGCTGTCGCCATTTGCCGCCATCAATTCCGCTCATCAAATCTCCCTCCTCTCTTGGCGGTGCTCCTCCCAAGGCTGCTCCAGTCAGCGCCAAATCATTAAACTTGTTATTATTATTGTTGTTGTCGTTGTGGTTGTTGTTGTTGTTGTTGCTATTGTTGCTGTCGTCATCCAAAAAGTTCACATCCGCTAAGTTATCGGTATTCGGCGTAGCCTATAGAAGGAAGAAGTGAAAGACAAATAATTGATCAGTAAACAGGAGTATTCAAATATTACAATACAGGGAAAAGCTATAAAATATTTTATATACACATTTGTAAGTTTTTATTGAGCAATAAATAAATAAAATGAATATGAAAAAAATATATTTAATTAATGAGTTGTGAATTGTTACATTAAAACTTGTACTTTTTTGTCATAATTATTATTAAAGACACAAAATTAGGAATTAACTATTTAATTCAATTATTTAAGTTGATCTACTTTATTATCAAGTCAATATTATGGTTTTTTTAGTTAATAATTTTTAGAAAAAGAATAAATTAAATAACTAAGAAATTCAAATAATGACTATCTCAAACTAAAAAATATTTAAACAAACGATTAAAAATGCAAGCATGAGATAAAAATAAAGTAAATTTCTAGGAAAGTCTAAACGAATTTTTTTCAGTTTTGGGCTGAGCAAAAGATTAAAAAAATTACATTTTAGACTCTGAATAACTTCACATGAAATATCTTAGTCGCCTTTTTTCCAAATTCTAACAAAAATATAATAATAATAATTATGATTTTTTTTTGTACATATTAAAATGTAATAGTAGGTGAGCTTTTCAGTATAACATTTTGATTTTATTACCAGAGTCGTCAAATTAAACAATTGGACGAAATTAAACAATGCTCAACAAATTTCTTTACAGAATATTCTTGAGTTGAGTTATAGGATTTAAGAGTTCAAGAAGAGCATTCAATTTAGATCTCGCAATAAATGTTGCTCTACGAGTCAAAGATTTTGATCTTTTTAAATTAATTATTTATCAAAAAATAATAAGGAACAAAATTAGTACCGTCTCATACTAATGATATTTAAATTAAGTCAATTCCTAGGAAAGTCCAAGCGAATTGCATCTTACAAATAAACAACAGATGTTTAGTTTTGGCAAAGTAATGGGAGTAAAAGAGTACAAAAATATATACTCTAGGAAACTTTGCAAGAAATATAAAAAAAATATATGAAATTATGTTTATATATTAAAATATGAAAACATTTGAGAAAAAACATAGAAAAACTAAATCTAATGATGACAAATTTTCTTTAGTCATCTACAATAATCAACAAATTTCTAAACATAATATGCTTGAGTTGAGTTATGGAATTTAAAAGTTCATGAAGTTCATCTTTATTTGTATTCTCAGTGGATCTTAAGTACATTGTTGACCCGGAAATGTCACATTACTATAAATGCACTAATGAGACTGGAGAACTTTGTTGAGTCAACTAATAATTGCATCCTTAAACATTTGCTTAGTCAGGCCATAATTAATTCCAACACAAGCGGCGCAATTTAATTTAATTTGGTTAAACCGTTGATTTAGTTATATTTATATCTAATATACAGATATTGTTTGGATGAGAATAAATTAATTGTGGTGATTTATGTGCGACTATCAGCGAAATTATACAAGGTTTGTGTAATTGATAACTCACCTGCTTAGCTGCAATTGCTGCCCTGTTGCCCGAGCGTTTGCCGTGTGCTGTTAAATCGAATAAAAAGGGAATATTAAGTGGGAAAGTTGTATGTGAAAAGTAGAAAAGTACTTACCACCCCAACAGGAGTGTCCATACTCCAGGCAGGAGCCTGTAAGCAAAATGTAAACATATTTATTATTTAACTAATTTAACACAAATCATCATCAAGCTGAAGAGTTGAGCTATGTCTGCAATATTTATGTGGCAACAGAAAGTCAGGAAAAATTCCCGCTGAGCTGCATTGATTATGCTAGGGGAAAATAAGGAAGAAAATGAGCTTAAAAAGTCAAACAGCGGGGCAAATGTCTTGGCTTAAAAAGTTAAAGACTGCGTTGGCTGTTATTATTGTTATTGTTATTTTTGCTGCCGTTACTTAGGAAATAAGTTAATGGGTATATTGTATTCGTTGCAATGCATGTAACAGGGAGAAGGAAGCATCTCCGACCCTATAAAGAATATATATTCTGGATCAGCATCAACCACGCAGATCAAGTTTGTTTCCGCCTCCGCAAATCACGATAAGCCAACACTCGCAAAGTTTTTAAGATAATAGAATTAACTACCATTATTAGCTATCATCCTACTAAATCGTACCAAGATCTGACTAATGGAAAGGTGGTAATGGCCGAATTAAGTTTTTAAGCAATGTGAGTGCCTAAAAGTATGCAATACATTTTTTCATGCATATTTAAATAAGTAACGGGTATCCTATAGTCGGGAACTCGACTATAGCCTTTCCCGCTGGTTGCTACTGTTGTTATGTGTTGTTGCTGTGTTATGTTGTGTCGTGACCTTTGATATATGGGAAAGCATTACAGAGAGAGAGAGAGAGGTAATAAGCGAGCAGCTGAGTAATGTGTTGAAAGCAGCACTCAGGTGGCATGAAGTGCGTGGTTAACACGTATGAGATGGACTACACTCGTGTTATGCAATGTCCTTGATACTGCAGCTCATTGTTCAGGTTGGCCAGAGGAAACTAATCGTACAAATGGATATAACCAAGTCGGCCGTCAACACAAAAGACTTGACTATCTCTTGGCACATATGTCAAGTGCGAGGCGTCAAAAAGTCAACATAAGAGCTGATGGGACTGATGGGAACCCGGAGCATAAGTTTACGCAACAACAACAACAACAACAACAATAGAAGAAGTGTCAGCATCTCCTGGCAACAAGGCCTCTTCTGGCCACAGATGTGTGCTGCACTGGCAAATGTTGGTAAGGCCCCTTTGCATAAGCCATTGATAAAAATAAAAATGAAAATAGATATTCTATCACGTTGTTGTTGAGCAACAATGACTCTATCTATGACTCGTTTAACTGTTGTTGCTAACGCCCATTTGGCCACAATGTATTGTATTAAACGTGTAATCATTTGTCAATTACTTAAACCGTGGATTAATTGCGCTTGACGGGCCATCAGAGATAGCCAGGATCTTTGGGGCAACTCATCGAGTCTGGGGGCTGTCATTAAAAGGGACTCCATTGAAGCCTCTAATTAACGTGTCCATTCACTTTAATGGGGTCAACCCGTAACTGCAACTGTGACGCTAGTCCTGGGTCAGTTTGCGTTGGTGTTGACCCTCTCTTAGGTAATGTCTTCTCTTCCTCCCTTTTTTTATAGCCCCACAAAAGTCACACATCAATGTTGAAACTGTTGCGCCATCGGGCAATAAACTTATTTTTAATTGTCCTCTCTAAAAATATCTTAACCTGAATGAACCCCAATATTTCCTCATTACCTTTTCCTTATTATATTTCTTTTTTTACATTTTTTCAGGGGAATCACACTGCGTTTTAATTTGGCAATTAAAAATATTCTTAAACATTTAACAGCTTGCTTAACTATTTAAATAAACGAATTTCGGGATTTCTAAATGTTAAGACAGATCTCGCTGCTGATATTAAACTTTATTAAAGTAATATACTACTTGTTAATTGTTTATATTCTTAAGAATTTAGGCATTAAAAATTTTATTGTAGCGATGAAACCCGTATGTATATGGAGCTAAATTTACCAAATATTTCCATACTAATTTCAAGTGAAGAGATAACTTTGCCTCAGATAACTTTAATAAAATAAAATAAATAAATCATATTATTAGATGACTAGGCAATTTTCTTTACAAATTAAAATCTTTTCATGATTTCTAAATTCTAAATGTTGTGAACTTATTTATTTAGGTATACTTAAATTAAAGTCATTCAGAAACTGAAACTTAATTAATAGCTTATTTGTTTTAAGTCAATTAAAGTTAAGTTAATTTTCAAAATTATAATCGCGATAAACTACTATTATTAGCTATCATCCCACTAAATCGCAACAAGATCGGACAAATAGAAAGGTGGTAATGGTTGATTTAAGTTTTTAAGCAATGTATGTGCCTAAAAGTATGCAATCAAAAATACTTTATATAAATTTAAATATGTAACCGGTATCATATAGTCGGGAGGTCGACTAAAGCTATATAATATTACTATTTTAGCCTATTCTTCTATATTCTTTTCCGTATTCTATTAAATCAACCTGAACCTAACCCAACATAATAATCTACTACTTATCTGCAATTTAGTTCAAAGTCAAATGCCGCCAATAATTACAATCTTAACTGGAACAATGGTTGTTTTGCTTGTTGTTTTGCTATCTCTTTGTCGGGGGGTGTGTGTGTGTGTGTGTGTTTAGTTGTTGAGGGTAAGCATAACCCGAACTAAACCACTACCACCCACAATTGCAGTGGTGTCAAATTGACGCTTGCAGGCGGCACAGCTTGAGTGGTTCACACGTTTTTACGCTGTGTCAGCAATGTTGCTGCTGTTGCCAAAGTCCCTTTGTTGTTGTTGTTTTTGCTGTTGTAGTTGTTGTTATTTGGCACGCAATTTGGATTAATTTACGACTGCAATTAAAATCATTGGGGCATTTGCAGGCATTTGTCTGACAATCGAGGCAGGTGACAACGCAACCTAACCAAATTATACAAAAAAAACCGCGAAAAGGCGCCCGATGGGGCGTGGCCGATTTGGGCGAGACCAAAGAGCAAACAGGAAAATGTGCATAAACTAGATAATGCGCATTACAGTTTGTAATAACAACCAACATATATTAATAAGGTAGTTTGTCACTTTATGGCCTACATTGATACGGCACACGGCATACGAAATATGGATACGTCCTCGATATCACATGGCAATAACACGGGGAATTCTTAGAAGGAATTTGCATGACACATTCCCATGTTCAAAATGCATGCCCAATTTCACAAAATGATGCATACTCTTAGGCTGCATGTGTCAAAGGAAATGAGGGGCGACTGTTTCCAGCAGTGCTGCCAGATTCGCTTTTTTCCCGTCAAATCTGGCTTTCGGGAACTCGGACTTTTTTTTTTAAAATGGCTTTTTTCAGATTTTTTGTATATGCCCAAATAAAGGGAAAATTTAAAGACAATATAGAAAAATTCACTTCGTGAAATGGCAGAATAATGACAGCACTCCAAAATTTTGGATTGAAGTCAATTCCTATAAGGATTCTGGGGGCAACAATACTTTTGCAGAGGTTGCCATTGATATATTATCGTTGCCTTGGTCAAACGCGAAATAAACTACACTTGAGTACACTTAACAGTGTACTTTATATAAGGTAACTGGATTAATTGTTTGCTACTTAAAATGAAAAAAAAAATATATTTTATTATGTATTTACAGATATGGCTTGAGCAGACTCTAAAAGTGCTGCTACACATATAAGCTTCCCAATAAATTTCAGCGAATGGTAGGAACAGGGTTATAATATGATAATGAAAACCAGGAGAATGAGGACAGCATTCATGAAATTATTCACATCTGTTGAATAAAAGATCAGCTGCTGCTTAAATGGCTCACTTTCTTTCTGAGCAACTGATTTTTTGCGCTCACTCTTCCCCTTTCGGGAGAACTACAGAAATTAATGAATTGAAAACTAGCTTTTTTAATTTATTTTTTAAATTAAGTTTTCAGCTTTTTTGCATTGTTCCCGTCAAAAACAGTTTGTTTTCAAACAAAAGTTGGCAACACTCGTTTTAAACTGTTAATTATGCATGTTATATAACAAAGTGGTTGTAACTATTAAGGCATAAAACGTTACCTATATACCTATATCCTTGGAAATTATTCATTAATTGATTATTAGACATCTTAAGCTTTAATGCTATTTATTGGATCTCCCTACGAGATGCCTCCATTAATATTTCAAATATTTTTTGTAAATACTGTAAATAATATACATTTGAACATTTTTGTAACATTAAACCTATATATGTATAGGCTGTCATCAATTGTTTCTTTCCCTTAATGTAAAACGAGACTAAGTTGCCACTAAAGGTAGCAGAAAACATGTTTAATTAAAAAACACAAATTTTTCAAAAATGAAAATGAAAATTAAATTTGCTGCTGCTAAGGTAAAATTGACGATCGTCGTTAGTTGCGAAGAAAATATATGCTTTAATTCATTGAATTTTCTTGTATTACATCGAACTATATAATTATTAACAATAAAAAATAAATAAATACGAAAAATATGTGCATTACATGTACCTATTAACGCAATTAATCCTGGACTTTCTATTCTATTTCAATTATTTTTAAAGCATACTATACTTTAAGGCTGAACTAAAAAATGTTCAGCTTATTGCAACATATAAAGAAATGATTCTTAAATAAATAGTTTAAATTAATGGAGTGCATGAACATTATTTATTCACTGTAAATTATATTATATTTTAGCAAGAAGTACAATTTTCAGATCTCTTTCTTAATTTTGCTAAAATAAAAAACCAACTCTCTTAAAATAAAAAACTAGATGCACTTTAGGCAAAAATTATTGCATTTTTTAATAAAAAAGCAATGCAATTCAGAGGTTATTTCAATTAAATTAGTAAATTTTTTTTAAGTTTTTATTCAATATTTGCACAAAAAATTGATAAATTCTTAGCAAACATTAAAATGAGCAATATTTTTAGAAATTAGCCACCATTTTAAAATTATATTAGCACACATGTTGTGATTAACACCTGTTAATTAGTTACTTAAGTTCTTAAAATTATTGTTTACCTGTCACGAGCGTAAAGAGCACAAGAAATACCAAAATAGTCCAGTTAAATTTGTTGTACCACATTTTAAACAAAAACGTTTTCTACACACGAACTAAGCACAATATTTGCAGGATATTTTTTTTAATAAAGTTTGCAACTTTTAAAATTCACTTGTCACTGAAGTTGGTGCAACAAAACTGTCTTAACGTTGGTATTGACTGCGTTTGGGTTAGAAGCACTTTTTGAATTGCCAACAAAATGCGTTAGACTGGCGGCTTTTATAGCTACACTGTGCTGTGGTTACCGTAACCGTTAGAACGCCATGGCGTTGATAACGACGGCCAATGCCGAAGGCGTCCGAAGTGCGATACGAGGACGCCAACGCACGATGCGAATGCCGCCAATGAGCGTTGCGATTGGGGCAGCAACAGGCTGACGTATGAGTTGGGGGCCGGATGGGGTCGAGGTTGGAATGGGGCTGGAACTCGGTATGGTTTGAAGGTTATGTGCTTTGGCGACAACTTGTTGCAATTGCTCCATGTTGCAAGTGCACTATGGTTAAAAAAATCACTAAAATTTGGGACTAGCAATTTGGCATGAAGCTTAGATAGAAATATTCTGAATTTTGAAAATTTTTTTTGCATTTGTACCACACCTTTACCTCCGACTCCTCGACCAACTATGAGAAAAAATCGTAAAATATTTAAATAAAATCAAAATAAATAGCTAAACGCTTAAAATTTGACATAAAGTTCAGTTACAATATTCAAGAATTTTTAATTTTCGTTTTAATTTAATTAGACCTTGTCTTCATCCCTCCCTTTCTCTCAGACAAAGTAAAATACAAGTTAATTTTAATTTAAAGCAATATATTTTAAGCTTTGCATGTTGACTATCCCCATCAGACTCTGGAAAAAACAGCCTTTTCAGCATAATTTCACACCTGCAACATGCGATTTTTCACGAAATGGGGGAAGAAAAGCGACATCAAGGACATCCCTGTTTAGACTTAGGAAACAAAATTTTAATTTATGCTAATATCAGACTTTTTTCCCCATAGTTCGTTGCAAGCCCAAAGGAAAACAAACATTTTTATGCTCTTCAAAGAAAAAACGCAAAATGAACAATTGTTTATTGCGTACAGTTTATAATGTTAATAATTATGATTGTTGTAGTTTAATTGTGGTGTGTTAGCTACCAAATACAACATTTCATCAATCATTTAGTTTCGAACGCAAGTGTGTTTGTGAGTGTGCGTTAGTGTGTGTGTGTGTTTTTAGATATATGAGGGTGTTCGTGTGCGGACCAGGAAGTTGGTTGGTTGTTTGTAGTGTCTGCAGCCCCGATATGTGTCCATCTATGATTGCCTATGAAACATCAAGCGCAATTATATATATATGCGTGTACAAGTATGTGTTTGTGTGTGTATGTAGGGGGGGGGGCTGGAATTACTCCAGCTTGGCCAGAATGTCGCTCTCGCGGAATAGCACATATTCGCGTTTATCATCCATGTCGACCTTGGTGCCGCCATATTTGGGCAGGAGTACGCGATCGCCCTCCTTGACGGCAACGGGCAAATGGCCAGCACCGGCGGGATTGCGGGCTCCGGGTCCGACAGCGACGACCACGCCCTGCATCTCCTTGGGCATGGACTCCTCCGGCAGCAGAATGCCTCCAGCTGTTGTGGTCTTCACCTCGGCACGCATTATTAAAATGCGATCCAGCATCGGTAGCACTTTCTTGATAACGCTCGACATTGTCCTACGCGAAATAAATGTTAATTACTTTAGTAAGTCAAAAAAAATATTCATGTTCACTTTAATTATTTACCAAATTAAATATATTTTTGTTACTTATTTTTGTAATTTTTTTAAGTTTTTTTTTTGATATTTGAGGACCTTTCAGCTCGATTGCCAGAAGCAGACTGATTTAAAGAAGCATTAGTAAGTGTTACCAGCTGCTTACATGGCCTACTTGATTTAAAAAATATTTGAAAGACAGTTTACAGCCAACTTGGATTTGGGTTCACTCAAACAAACGGGAAAGGCTATCTTCTAATTTCCCACTAGAGGATACCCTTTCTTATTTAAATATATATAAAATAGTTATATTGCATACTTTTGGGCATTTGCATTGCTTTAAAACTTAAATCAGCCATTAACATCTTTCTATTCGTCCGATGACTTTATCGACTCTGATGTAGATGCTGATCAATAATAAATATACTTAATAGAGTCGGAGATGATTCCTTCTCCCTGTTACATACAGTTCAATGAATACAATATACCCTTTAGCTTATGTCTTAATTAACGGGTATAAAAAGTGGAACAACTTTATTAAAAGTGTTGGTGTAAGTGTGTGTATTTTTTCTGAGCTTGTGTTGAACATTTCTTGGCATTAACACGTTTGTTTTGATGAAATTCCCACGCTGTACGCGTCAGCGCCACCTGTTGGCACAGCGCCGCACTAACCGCTGTCTGCATGTGTGTGTGTTTTTGTGTGTGTCTGTGTGCTTGCGGATATGGTTGTCTGTTTCCTGTTTGGCTTCTTGTCTAAGTATTTGTTTGTGAGTTGCTGTTTGCCGCACTTGCAGGCTGTTAATTCCCTCGCAATTTTTTGCTCTCTCTCTTTTTATTTTTTTGTTGCTGTTAATTTTGTTGTTTTTTTTCTGTTGTTGCAGCCATTGCTGTGCTTGTTGTTGTTGTTGTTTTTATTTCCCGACTCGCTCGTAAATCAAAATATTTCACACTTTCTACGTCATTTTGCGGGCGGCTTTCTGTCAGTGGGTGTGTCAGTATATGACAGTGTCTGCGTGTGTTAGTGTGTGTGTCTGTGTATTTTTGTGCGTGTGTGTGAGTGTGTGTGCATTATTTCCCTTTTTTTGCTGTTTTATTCCATTGACTTTTTGGTTTTTGCTAGTTGAACGTCACGTACATGAAAACTTTTTATGTAGCCAATGCAGAGGGTATAATAATTATACCCTGTGAAAAATTTAAAAAAAGGAGTAAGGTTCCTTTGTTAAACCGTTTGTAACAAATAGGCCTGTTTTTTCAATGTCTTTATAAGATTTATCTTTAGATAAAATTTTTATGCACATTGGAAAAACATTAGTCGTAGTCGACCTGTAGTCGTGAGAATTGACAGCAACCTTCTATCTTGGAATAAAAAAAGCTTTCGATCCAGAACATAAACTCTTCTTCATAAAATCAATGCCGGATATCACTACGATTTAATTCTGTCTCTGTTCTAATAATTCCATATGAAATAAATGTATTTAAGCTGCCATATGGTAGAAGTATACTTGATTTTACTTTAATTTACTTTTTTCATTAATTTATTAATTTATTTTAAATTTGTGTATACTTGTTAAATATTTCTGATTTGCTTAAGTTGCCCAGCAAGGTAGCCGGACACCTGTCTTTGTAGAAACCATTTCATAATATTTAATAAGAAAAAAATAAATAACTTGTTAAAATAATACATACACATTTAAAATAAATTTAAAAAAATAAATAAATAAATGTCTAGCATAGTTTTAGGGGCTCACTTGGTATAAACAGTGCACTCGCAAAAACGTACACATATTTTTTTACTTCCTTAAAAGATAAACAAAGTCTTAAAGCTGTAAATTAATTTGTTTAAGTATTCGCGAGTTCACTGTTTCAACCATTTGAAGCCATAAAAAAATCTTTATAAATAAAATCTGTTTGGATTTCAAAACCAGCAGACGGTGTGAAATGATAAAAATTAGAATTAAATTTTCTCTAAATTTCACTATTCCAAAATGTGAACAATGCGCAAACGTGAACACTTTTGGTTTAAATAAGTTCACGTTTTTGCGAGTGCACTGTAGTTAATTTAAATATTCTCAAGTAATAAGGTCACCTTAATACTTGTAGCCTAATTTTTCTTATGCCTATTATGTTCTTGTCTTTCTCAGATATAGTCAATTAATAAAAAAAAACCCAAAAATTACAAGAGAAAATAAATTTCTAATGAAACACTCGTATAGAGTATCTTCGAGTCAGTCACTCTTAACACACTTTCACTCATTGTTTGCAACATTTTTTTGGAGTTTATGGAGCTCATTGGATTCCACACAACAAAATGACGCATTTGTATAGAATTTATGAGCACTGTGTAGAAATAAATACACGCACTCTTCTATAGTACGTAAGCAAATGTTATGATAATGTCTGGATGCAGTAGCAAGCGGTGTGAATCGAATCACACCTGCAAATAGAATAGAATACAGTGTACATACATATGTCTAACATGTGTGTGTGTGGACTTTGTCTTGGCCAATAATTCCATTTGGTTGATTGCATTTTCATATCAAATGCACTTTCGACTGCCACCTTTTCACACATTACTCATACGACATGTGTGTGTGCACTTCTTTTCATGTGACCTTGGGCGATTACCAACATAAGATATGGCTTCAAAAGCAGTAGGGGAAATTGATTCATTAACATATTATTTGTTCATTCATACAGCATTCACAATTCTATTCACAAATCGAAATCGATAAAAATATTGTTTATGCGCATTTTATTGAATCCAAATTAGATTTTTCACTTTAATTACGCTGACATCTTTAAGAGCTGAAAATAGACAGCTTGCCGAAGCCCTAGCAATGGCCAACGTAATGACAGTACAAATACAATGATTTTCCTTGATTTATAACCATTTAAATGTATTTAGTTTTTCACAATCTCCAAAACAAGAGGAAATCATGTCAGACTTTGGCCAGGGTCAGTTATAGAATTTCCAGCATTTCCCAGCAACAGCAATCGCACATTTTCCGCTCAATTTCCCACTTGATATTTTAAAAATAGCAATAAGTTTATACTCAATCATTCTTAAGCATGTGCATCTGAAAATTTTTATCAACAAAAACCAAAAAAACACAACAAGAGAACTTTACAAAAAGATATTTTTCAATTTAAGTACCAGAATTTCAATTAAATTTCTTGAAAATCATTTTAGGTTATTACATTGCTTGTGTTAAAAGTCAATTAATTGTTTACAAATGAGTTTAATATGCTTATTTAACTTGTCAGCTAAAACCAGTGGTCTTGTGATTTGGAATTTGCAGTAAAACTCCGATAATGTAATATTTATTTATTTAAAATCATACACATATAAACGAAATAGTTATAACAAATTAAGTATATGTAATAATTAGATAAAATCACAGTTTTCATTTGTGCAATATTCAAATACAGTGAACCACTAATGTCTTCATACAGCATAAATTAGTTAAATTTGCGTATAATAAAGATGTTTTGATGCGGGTTTTGTATATTAATCTTTTATTCAATCAAATCCCGTTCTAATGATGCAAAAATTTCATTAAACCATTAAGTAGGTACCCATCGAAAACTTTGAATTTTAAAAAAAGTCAATTTTTCAACTTTTTTCCTCGATTTTTTCCAAAAAATATTTTGATGCAGAAAAATTCTTCAAACAATTCTAAGAGTGACTGCAAAAAAAATTTTTCAAAAATATTTTTGCTAGTATTTTTTATAATTTTTTGAAAACTGCAAAAAAACCACTTTTTGTGTGAAAAGTAGGAAAAATGGGTTAAAATCGTCATATCTAGGATTTTCAAAAAATTATAAAAAATACTAGCAAAAATATTTTTGAAAAATTTTTTTTGCAGTCACTCTTAGAATTGTTTGAAGAATTTTTCTGCATCAAAATATTTTTTGGAAAAATTCGAGGAAAAAAGTTGAAAAATTGACTTTTTTTAAAATTCAAAGTTTTCGATGGGTACTTAATGGTTTAA
Source organism: Drosophila limbata (assembly GCA_963924055.1). NCBI lineage: Eukaryota > Metazoa > Arthropoda > Insecta > Diptera > Drosophilidae > Drosophila > Drosophila limbata. The sequence goes on from OZ001352.1 coordinate 7,723,183, forward strand.
TGAAATATTTGCATCATTAGAACGGGATTTGATTGAATAAAAGATTAATATACAAAACCCGCATTAAAACATCTTTATTATACGCAAATTTAACAAATTTATGCTGTATGAAGTTATTAGTGGTTCACTGTATAGATAACTGTTTGTGTATAATTTAAATAAAATATATTTTCTACGCCAGTTAAATTATTAATTTTATTCGATTAATAAACTTTAATAGTTCTGTTTCAATATACGTATATTTAATAGTTTAAATCAGAATGTTGATCTTAATTGGTTTAGGTATAACACCAAAGAGCTATTGTTTTTTTATTATTATTAATAATAATATTATACTGTTTGACTTGAGATGCGAGAGAGACTAGTTAAACAATTCAATTATAAACATTAGGTGAACAATATAAAATTATAAATATTAAATGCTTGTTTGCATCGCCTCAGACATACATAAAAAATAATGACGGCAAATAACCGAAATAAAAACTTGTACTAAACGCTTTGGTGTCAGTAGCAAAATAATAATAACATCAACAGAAACTAAATGGTAAACAATGGGGTTAATTTATAAACAAATGATAAATTAAAATAAATTAACACTATGCAGCACAAATAGTACGACAGATTAGCGGCAATTGATAAATATCGATACAAGTCGAAGGAGACTAAACTGAAAACTGTAAAGACTATAATTAGTTGCATTATGCATTGCAAATTGCAAATTACGAAACTAGTTGCGACTTGGCTTGCAGCACCCGGTCGTTGAGAGCAGTCTACAAAGAGAGAAAGAACGACAGAGAGGCAGAGAGGGAGAGAGAGAGAGAGGAATGCATGTAAACAATTGGTTATATTACGCATACGACGTGTGCCACACACCTGCATTATTGTCTGCTTCGATTCGTTCGACTCGCGTTGTGTTTGCGTTGATGAGTTGCGATGCAGCCGACGGCTCTCCAGCTGATGTCGCGAATTTAGCGATCCCTTTGAATACTTTTTGCCCAGGAGAACAGCCTGACAGAAAAAGAAAGAGATTCATTAAAGTTTCAACTTAAAAGTCATTTAAACTCACTTTGAAGGCCTCGCGAAACTTGTTACTCATGAGATTGTAGAGCAATGGATTGATGCAGGTGGAGAGATAATAGAGCACGCCAGAGACGTATGTCATCACCGTGTAGAGCATCTCATGCTGATCATGCAACTTGGCGCCATGGGCGGGCGCATAAATGGCAATCAGACGCTGTGCATGGAATGGTGCCCAGCACAAAAAGAAACAGATGACAACAGCGACTATAAAAAGAGACGTGACATTTAGATGGATAAATAAACATACAATTGTGCAACGAACTAATAACACACACTCGCTCTAAGCTTGTGTCTATTTATTCTCTCTATATTTCTATTTTTTTTCGGGACACACGCGCTTCATAAATGTCAGAGGCGATAAATTGGCCAGTGAATGGCTGATTAAACGTGTCGTATCGTTTCCAAACCCCTTGCTGGGCCGGGTATTAGCTCGTTGAGCAGTTGATGGCTATAAATGTCAGCCTTTAACTCACCCAGCATCCTTAGCACTCGTCGTGTGCCATAATAATTGAGACGTCCCCGCACCGAGCTCAGCTGTGGACCCGAGTTCGAGTTGGAATTGCCAGTGCCTGTGCCTGGGCCTGTGCCGGCATAGCGATACAGTATGGTATCGCTCTGGACGGTCTTCATGGTCTGCTTCGGCCTTCGCTGGTTGCTCTCTCCGCCTCCAATCACATTGGAGCGATACAGATGCAATCCAATGCACACATACAGCACCAGAATAATAGACATGGGTGCAAAGAAGAAGATGAAGGTGGACAGCTGAAACGAGTGTTGAACTATAATTCGCACCACAACACACTTCTTGACACCCGTATAGTTATGGATGCCGAATTGGGCTGCCTGTGGTATCGCCGTCAGCACGGACAGCAGCCAGATGAGGATTATGATGCGGATGGCGCGACTCAGCTTGCTCATGGCCTGGCCCATGAATGGATGACAAATGGCCATGTAGCGTTCGACGGTGAAGGCCGTTATGGTCAACACGGTGGCATTGGCTGAGGTTTCGGCCAACAGACCGCGACCGATGCAAAAGAATTCCCCAAACACATACGGATACTTGGACCAGATGAAGTACATCTCCTGGGGAACACCCGACAGCAGCAGCATGAAATCGGATATGGCCAGCGAGAAGAGATAATAGTTGGTTGCCGTGTGCATCGAACGATTCTTTTTGATCACAATGCAGGTGCTGATGTTGCCCACGACGCCGGTGAGAAAGATGAGGCAATAGACAACCGTTACGGGCACCACAATGGCCAGAGGATCACGTTGGGCGCCAAGAGTTTCTGTTATTGCTGCCGCACTTTGATTGGCAACATCGATCGTTGCCGGCTCTGGCGTCGGCGTCATGTTCTCTTTGGAATTTCACGTTACGTTTCGTTTAAGTTTGTTAACTTTTAGCGATTTGTTTATATTTTTTTTTTTCAAAATTTCCACTTGCTTGAATTTCGATTGCGATTCGTCGTTTATCTGGCAATGTCTCCCTTTATGCTAATTATTATAATTCGATGTCACGACCGAGAGAGAAAAAAACAAAAAAAAGGCAACTTAACACGCAACATACATATAAACGATATTCTCAGTCAGCGAGGTCGAACTTGGCGACAAATTCCGAACCCTAAACTAAAACTTGGCCGTAACCGGTGAAGTATCCGGATTCCGGACCAGCGATTTCACTTGACTATAACCGACCTCAACATAGCATTGGCCACTCAAGTTCCGGTTGCTTTTGAAGTAGCTGCCAAATTGTCAATTTGTCAGCGAACCCGAATCTGAATCTAAATTCGAACCGTACGCTTGCTCGTTCTAAACCTATCTGATAAGCAGCTACGCGCTAAATCCATTCAGATTTCTATCTACAATGAGCGTCGCGAAGCGTCGCTGTCTCTGCCTCTGTCGCTGCCTCTGCCAGCGTCGCTGCGGGCAGACATGTGCATGCTCATAATTATTTCGCTCTCAGTTTGATTTTGTTAGTGTTTTTTTTTTGGCACACAGCAACAAGAAGAAGCAAAAGACGCTGCCCCAAAGCCAATAATAACAACAAATAAAAAAGCTTTTGTCGACAATGCCCGACTTCGAAATACCCTGTGCTCAGGACCTTTGAATACTCTAATACTAAATAAATATATGTACAAATACATTAAAGCACATACACACAAACCATCAAACCAGTTGGAAATGTCGTCTTTCTTCTTGTAAAATGTTTTCTTAAACTCAAAATGTTTGTAAGCGACCTTTCTACTTGTTTGTATGGGGGCCAGATCAGCTTTACAGCTATTTTGTCACTTATGCGACTTAGAATTCTCAACTGGTTATAATGTCTCAAATATGACAGAGATTGCATTGCATTGTTGTATGTTGTTAAATTGTCATATCGACTTATGTATATTAGACCTCAAGCCAGCTGAAACTCACCTATCACATATCATAACGCTCAAAAATTACACCTGTAATTTGGATTTGCGTGAAAGGGTTTTATTAAGTGGTCTACATACTAATTTTTGCGCTTCTAGCTCTTACCAACTCTGAGCTGTATTTTTTTATAGAGCTATAACAACTATTAACTTCGACCGGTTACATACTTTGCACAAACTTAATATACCCTCGGTATAGGGTATAACACGGCAACAAGAAACCCCACATTGAAGGTTGACAAAAAAGACGAAAATATATATTTTGCTCTACGCGAATGCGTTTTGTCATTTTGTCAGTCCCTATCTCCAGAGTTTTTCCATCTACAGTGTTTCCCCTTCTCCATTGTCGCTTTTCATCCTCCTTAGTTTCCACATGCTCGTCGCTGATGAGTGACATTTTTCCTGGCCCCATCATATATTCATTCATTTATTTTATTTCGTTTAGCGCCACACTAACTAACTTGACAGCCCCCCTACGTCCCGACGTCCCTTCTCATCACTTATGTCAAAATGCGTGCACTGCCTTTGAAATAGTCGCAGATACAAGCAAACACACACACACACATAAACACACGGTTACCGAGTGTTCTTCCCCGTCTCTCATTGTGTTTACTTGTTTGTCTGCCTGTCTTCTAAAGCTTTGTACAAATACAAATCGACAAGTGCTTGCACGCGGGCTTTCAAAAGCTCTGTCAAATAAAGTGCAAGCGCACCTTTTAGTTGGTTTGTAAGTATTTTACAGATTTCAGGTAGCTAAAGTGAATAGTATATACTAAGTACGTTTATACCAGGGACTGAAACTGTTATTGTTTTTTTTATTTATTTATTTATTGTCAGCTAAGTACAGTTGACCATAATTAAAGTAAAAATTCAAGTAAAGTTTAGTAACTTTATTTATATTTTAATTTTAACTGAAAGGCTAAAAAAGTTATATCTAAAATGAAGAAGTAAATTATGAGGAATATCTAAAAAATTCACTTTTAATAATTACTCGAAAACTTTTACTTTTGAAATCATACTAAGAAATTATTTGTGAATAAATTCAAAAATAATGATTAAATTTGATTTATTAATATGGATTTTTATTTTATCAGTTTGAATAAAAGTTAATATTGATTATTTTTAAAGACTAAATTAATAAAAATCAACCTTAATCATTATTTTTGATGAATACAAGAAAAATCAATATTAATTAGTTAATAATTATTAGTAATTTGATTTTCTTAAAGTCTCAAATATAAGTTTATTGATCAATAGCAGTTATTTTCAGTTCTTGGCTTAGACTACAAATTCATGATTAAGCTACTTTCAGCTGGGCAGTGGAAGTCATGATTGAGCTGAGCATCTAGAAATATCACTAAAATTCTTGCATTTGTGTGCACTATGTTTATGCCATAAAATACCCGATAATGTTAGCCAGATAAGTGATATACCATTTGAAGTTTAGACGTTTCATTAAAAATTAATATAAGTTCATGTGCATCATGCTTACGAGATGCAAGTCATGAATAGGAAATTAACTTCAATTATACACCACAATTTTTCAATTAATTTTTTTTTTAATATCCATTTTAGTTAAATTCAAATAAAGTAATTCGAATCAAATTGTATTTGTGCGACATCAATATTATTATGAAAATTGTATTGGGAAACCCTTAATTTAAGATTGAGGATATCTTAGAACAGATTGTGTTTCATTCGATAACATAAAGGTAAATAGTAAAATTAGAATATATTTTATATATTCTATATAGATCTTGGTAAAATTAAGTAGTTAAATATACAGTCGAGCTTTCATAACTCGAACTTCGATAACTCGAGTGCCAATAGCATATACTAAACTTAAAATAACAGAAGTCCATAAATCGAAGTCTCCACAATTCGAACTTTATCTTTAGATAATGAGGATTCGAGTTAGGGAAGTTCGACTGTATCTTTAAAACACTGGACACTTTTCAACCAGCCATTACCGGTTAAAGTCACCGGAATTTCCTTTTTAATTTATTTTATAGACATTATCGAACTGTTAAAATATGAAAGTCATTTGACAAAGGATCAATCATATGTAGTATATCAAACTCTCCAATACATGTAGAGAATATTTTCAGTTGAGTAATATATGTTATATCTATAATTAATTATAATTCCACATATCGAGTAAATATTGAGTATATATGGATATACATTTATAAAAAATAAAACGCAAAAATGTCTTATGTTACCAGCCTCTAACAGAAATCAAATTTCATTTATTTCATTTCAGTATTTATCGTCGTAAATTGTAAAATACCTTCTTCGCATCCATTATTACGCGTAAAGTTTAATCTTAATTAAAGGCGAGTTCTTGATTCCACAGATATTTACATAGCATACTTTTTGGCACAGTTAAGATGTCTGTGAAATTGGTGAGGTTGTGGAATTTAGAACAGCCTAATAATTATATTTTAATATTTGTAAATACTTGTGGATATGGCCAAAACTCGGGCATTTCAATCCACAAACATTTAGTTTGGCATCGTATATAACTAGTTGTATACATATATATTCTTGATTTCCATCGAAAGGACTTGAGTAAACTCGTTTAGACATTGAACACTCAGATAGCTTAGCAAGTCCACAATGGCCGGCAATAAATGTATTACATAGAGTATGATTACAAATATCGCTCACTTACTTTAAGACTGTCCTGGATCAAAAACACGATTTTTGAGTTAATGATGCAGAAATATTCCTTCTGGTTTGTTCTATATTGTGTTCTAATTTCTTATTCATATCTTGTGATAGTCAAAAGAATAAATTTAAAAATTTAAGCGAGTTTTATAAAAATCTTGTCTCTTAAGTTATGCCAATCTGACGTAAATGAGCGATATTTTTATACTACTTAAAGGCTATATTCTTGTATATGTTATAAGTATTTCTAATATAACAAATATCCTTTTTTTTTTTTAAATGTTTCAAACTCACAATCATAGTCTTAGTCAAGCTCGTTAAGTTCTCTAGTTTATGCTTATTTTACTTTTAAGATAATATAAATATAAGAAGAGAATGTTTGTTATAAATCTATTCGTTATAAGTGTAATGCATAGCTGCCTGGTGTTATCTTAGAGAAATCTTGGCTAACGTACTTGAAATGTTGAGTTACATTTAATTAGGAGGTAATTTAAAGTACTTTGACTTGTGTTTACTTTTTGGCTTTTATTTGTATTATTGTTTGAGTTGAAAACCTTTAGTTGATAGAATTATGGCTATACGAAGTTCTAACTTAAATTACTTTAGATGTATAAATAATTCTATGATTTCACCGCAGTTTTAACAATGAATAAAGCCGTATGAATTAAAAAAAATTAAAAATTCAAACAAATGGACTAATTTCTAAGAAATTAATTGTAAATAATAAATAGATTCCATCATCGATTGCACTGCTTTTGCGCCCTCTAATGCAGATTTATAAGTTTCTCTTCCTCTTTTTGCTCTTAGCCTTTCATCTGCTTTTCTCTCTGTCTTTTCTTCTTCTCCTTCATTTATTGTTTCTGCTGCTTTGTGCGTCTCTTGGTTCTTCTGTTCTTTCTTCTACTCAGCTCCTTCCCCTTTAACATCTCCTTTACTTCTTGACTCTGTTCGTGCTCCTTATTCTTCTCTTGTGCTCATCTATCTGCTCCTTCTGAACTTCATCCTCGGCTTCTGATCCTACTCATTGTATGCTTTGAGCTTATACCACAATTTCGATAATCTCAGCATCGTCCTCGTCGTCAGTTCCCCAGCCTTCGTGGGGATTATTCTCGTCTAGTCAGTGAACCAATCTCTCCTGCTATAGCATCACCTGCTTCAATTCAGGCAAATGCCGCTCCAGAATCTTCTGAGCCGCCTCGTGATCAAGTCCATCAATGCCGCAAGCCACCAGATCCCGTAAATTGTGGGCTTTACTGGCAATGTAATGAAATGCTTGCAAGGTGAGCATGGAACAGTTGCTAATGGTGAGACTGCGCAAACGCTTAAGATTGCTGACAACAAGACGCACTGCCTCATCCTCCAGCAATGATAAGCTGGCCATAGAGACTATCTCCAGGGCTGGACAATGAACGGTTAGTGCAGCAATGCCCTTCGTCCCCATGCGATTACAATAGTCGAGAGTTAGGTCGAGTAACTCCGGCAAATGAAGTGCCTGCTCCAGCAACGTATCTGTAAGATTTCGACATCCTCGCACGTTCAGCTGATTCAGACCCTTCACCCGAGTAACGGGAAACGGTTCCTCGCCAAAGCCAATGAATGCTTTATCCGTAATCTTATTGCAGTTATCAATTCTAAGCACACGCAATAGAGTTTGATGCTGAAAGATTGTGGCAAGAGTTTTGTCAGTCGTTGCCTGCTTACAGTTGTCCAGACTGAGCTTGCGAAGATTGGGTAAACGCTCCATCATTGTGCACATGGATGGCTCGTCAATGAAGCACACATCCTCCAAATACAGTTCCTGCAGTGTGTAATTTATATGGGTCGTGAGTCCCTCGACTAATCCTTGACCGGTCAGCGCACGGCAATAGGCCATGGTCAAGGTCTGCAGGCAACCGCTTAGCTGATGTAATGCCTGGACACAACGCACGTCCAGCTGGACGCAGAACATGAGATCGAGAGAGCGAAGAGTTGTGTGCCATTTGCTGGCAATGTTTATCAACATATCATTGGTCAGTGAGAGCATCCCGGTGAGATCCAGGTGCTGGAGTGGCGCAGTTTCCGGAATCGAGTCGAGTATATCATCCAGCATAACGAGGTGACAGTTGCCGGAGAGCTTTAAAGAGCGCAGTTTACCCATTTGCTCAAAGGCCAAGCACCAGTCCTCCGTATCGATGCCGGGCGAGCAGCTGAAGAAGATGTCAACGTTCTCCAAGGTAGGTGCATGATCGTAGAGCACCTGCAGCAGAGCAAACTCATTGTTCCGTCGATACTCAAACTGCAGATGTCGCAAGCGCACCTTGTTCTCCATGCGGCGCAACTGCATCAACATCAGCAGCTTCAGCGATGAGTCCAGACTGACGCCATCGCATTCGAAGCCATGTAAGTGCAGAAACTGCTTCAAGTTGAGACCATCGATGGTCATGCTGGCATCCTCCAAGAAGCTAGTGGTGGCTATTTTCAGTATCTTCAAATTGGGCAGCTTGCCATCCATATTCCGAAAAACGGGCGAGTGACGCACCATCATATCCTTCACCTCCGGCCCAACTAGTTTCAGAAACTTCTCCAATTCGGAACTCTGCGTCAAGTTGCGCAACTCGACGAACTCGAAGCTTAGATAGGAAATGCCACGCTCCACATGCAGCTTCATTTCCGCTAGATTGTCCTTTGTAACTACCACCTTGCCCTTCTTCAGGAAGTAGCGACGATTGACCAGATTACGACAGCGCCACGAGACTAGTCGGAATTGCTGCAGATCCAAGTACGACAAATATGACATTATCTCTATCCAAAGATCGTTCGGCAGCTGCTCGATGTGGGTGCCGCTCCACGTTGCCTCCACTTCCTCGCTAGTTGCAGATTGAGCAACCATTCCTGACTCCGCTTTAGACTTCTGAAAAGAATGATGTACATAAGTTAGGATAGGTCGTTAAAAGGATAGCTTTAAGATAAAATGGTCAATGAGGTCAATGATGACACGATTACTTGTTTCTTTACTACTTCTTAGTATTTTAAGCTATAATTAGAAAGTATAAATATATTATTAAATGGAGTTAAATTAAAAATTGTAACATTCTTCCAGGCTTGCCTCTATCCTCCCACATAAGGACTAAATACAGATAAATACCACAGCTGCCTTGAGTTCAGTGAATTTGGATGGTTGCCTGGGCAACTCAAGTCGAGTATATTGAATATTTCCTCCAGGCACACATACTGCAGGTGCACATAAATGCAGTTAAGCCCACGCAACGCCCACCCAGGTGCAATTGAAAAGCCAATGCCCACATTATTCCTACTTTTAAATACAGTATAGTACAAGTAAAAGGTTACCCTAGCCATTTAATTGAATTCTTATATGGAAATTCATCTTTCTGTTGATTTAAGCACAATATTGATATTTTAACAGTCTACATTATGGATATTTATTTATTTATTTAATGTCAACTAATGACAGTTGACAGAATTAAAGTAAAATTAGTAATTATATTTAAATTTAAATTTTAACGGAAAGGATAACAAAGTTAAGTTAAAATTTAAGAACCTAAGGGTATTCAAAAAATTATTGAATGATCCAAAATTTGTTGTTTTTAATGTTTTTGAAGAAACAGTTTTCATTCAACACATACAATCTTTAATATGATTTCACAGGTGTCTGATTGTTAATAGAGTATTTTAGATTTCCGAGTAAAACAAAAGGGTGCAAATGAGGTACCAGTCATGGTTCCCTCAATACAGGTGATAAGATTGCCCGGGCATCAGCGTTTTCATGGGCCGTTGCGATGCAACCACAGCACTCACGCAGACGCTGCGTTAGGTTTGTTTATTTAGACATCAATACAAGTACATAAATGCACTTTGACCCACACAACACCCACACTAATGCAATGCATGTTAATTCTCATCTACCCACAGTAATAGTAGGCTGCCTTCTTACCTGGGACTCCATATACCTATCAAAGAGTACGATTCTTCCACGGTCAATCCGTACAATTCCTCCCGATGACAACTTATTTCCCATGCAGACACTTAATTGTTTTTTATTGAGTGGTTAATAAACAAGTTAAATTTAACGCATTTGCAGCACCCTTAATGTTAACATTTATTTCTGGTTTTCCACGACTTTTCCACAATATTTATTGTGTTTAACTGTGCATTAATAACACAAATCCTTTGGATTATCTTTTAATTTCTCACTATGTTTATGTTTTTCACTGATGATTTTATTCTTATTCGATAGCAACCTGCTCGCAGTTCGAGTTACAATTTCCAAGTACCAACGGCAGGGCCAACAGCAGCACACCACGCACAGGGCACACAGCTGTGTATCTAATAATGAAAATCAAGCTGTCAGATACATTTGAGTAACTTCATAGATAAATTTTCCCTAGCAACGCATGCTCTCACTCTCTCAACGTGCAGTCTCTCTGTCTCAATTGCGCTCTCACATGCACTCTCCCTCGCCCTCGCTCGCTCTTGCTCTTAGGCTCACTCCAGCCGTTCGCTCTCGCGTTGTTTATGTTTTGTTGTTGCTGACCCACTTACAAAACAACCAAAAAAAAAAACAAGAAACTAGAATTCTGCTGCCGGCAGTGACCTTAGTTTTGTTGCTTAGGAAGTGTTCACGGCGGGAACCTTTTGAAGCCCTCAACTGCGTAAAGGGCTGGCAAACGTAAAATACAACTTCTGCTTACAAATGAACAGATATGAACATAAGTATGTTTGCATGTGTGCGTATGCTTTTGTGTCGCAATAAATTTGATTTAAAGTTATTTTGCATTGTGTTCGTAATAACCTTGATGATCAGATTTTTAAATCTTCAAATCAAATAATGTCAACCAATCTCTATAAACTATGTTCACAAGTAGTACGCACCCCTGTTGGTTTATTAGTATTCATTTCACAGAATTACTTAATAAAAACTTTATTGCTAGCGCGCGATTGTCATTTGCTTTCATTCGCGTAACGGTTAACGCAGCCAACTTAATGCACAATTAAATTCGTTTCGGACTGCCAGACTGTTAAAACAAAAACTACGTCGTTGAAAACAGAACCGTACTTGTTGCCAGACTGTCGAATAAACAACAACATCGCTAGCACACATTAAGGGTATGCCACTGATTGATTACTTGAATAAGTGAAACAACCCTGTATTGCGGTTCCGTTAGACTACGCATTTATTAAAGATATGTTTTTCGAAATTTAGATAAACGCAATTAAAAGTAAAAGTTAACACAATTGAGCATTTCTGTTAACTGCGCCGTCTGTCTGTCTAATTTTAGCCTAATCCTTTACAAACTATACCTGAGCAACTCGCACAGAGTTGGCGCTGCCGCCTCTAAGGATGCGTCTGTTTTCCCAGACGCAGCGAGGGTCGACGCATGTTGCCAGTAGCGGGCACTGAAGTGGACAGACGTGGCAGACGCGGATTGACGGGCGGGCCCATTAGACGATCCGGACCCTCAGACATCACGTGACCCTCGATGGGAGGCAATGGCGAGGCGGGAGACCATTCAGAACTCGAGCTGGAACCGGGTGAATCGGAGCTAGAAGAAGGTATGTGACACTGTTAATGCACTGACGTATGGCAGGAGATTAATCCAATATCCTACCCAGCTGTGTAGATGGGCGGCAGCTTTTTGTCATAGTTGCCCGTGCTGGGCGTGACAACGCCGGCGTGTATCTCCTGCTGATATAGACCGTAGAGTTCTCGCAGCTCGTCCGGCAGCTCCACGTTGCCCTCCTCGATGAGCCGTCGCTGGGAACTAATGATATCCTCGCACAATCGCCGCTGCCGCTCGGCACGCAACAACTGCAGATCTCGACGTCGCAGCTCCGCCTGACGCGCCAGTCGTTCCGCCTGCAAGGAGACTTTATCCGCCTCCAGCTCGTGCACGCGGCAGAGCAGGGCGAGCAACTCGCGCTCCTCGTCGCTGGTAATACGTTCCGGAAGCTCCTGGAAAATAGATATTGGATTACAATTCTGGAGGCAGACTGGAGGAGATGGGACTCTTACATCCTCCAACTTGACACCTTTCTGACGACACAGCTCGAGCTCGTGCTCGGTGTTCTCGCGTATCTCCTTATAACGTCGCGTCTCCTTCTCAATGGCCGCCAGTTCACCCCAGGCATTCTTCAGAGCCACCGAGCCTTCCGACTCCAGATCTGTCAAGGAAACAATATATAATGTCACAGTTAGGACTACAGTTTGGGTGACCCACCATCATCGCCTGGCGCATCGTAGAGCTTCCCAATGCGTCCCTGCCAATGTGAGATGATCATGTGCTGTCGCTCAGCGTCCAGCTCCAGGCCGAGTAGATGGCTCTCTGCCTCAAGGAGCTTGCGTCGCAGCTTCATCTGCTGCTTGAAGGTCAGCACAATCTGTTCCCGCAGATATCGCAGCTCTGTCTTCCGCTGCTCGTTCAGCTCCCCGCTGGGCTGTTGGGCTGTCACGGCTGACGCGGCGGCGGCGGCAGCTGCTCCACTGCGTGGACGCTCAGTTAGCATCTTGGTGCGCAGGCGAGTGACCTCGTCCCGCAGCTCGGAGACCAGACTCTGGTAGTGCTTGGTGGGAAAGTTCTTGAATTCATCGATGTAGACGGAGCTCTGGAGCTTGGTGGTGATGCTGTTGGCACGATCCGCATACACCAGGGTATTCTTAGTCTCATCCCGATGCTTGCTCTCTGGCGCGACGTGGGCAATCATCACCGTCTTGCAGCGACCGCTGAGTGCCTCCTTGAGCAGCCGTGTTAGCTTCGAGTCCCGGTAATTCACATAGCGTGCTCCACCCGACAGCGCATTGATGCAGTTGCCCAGGGCCAGGAGACTTCGATTGATGTGGGCGCCCTCCTGCAAACGCTTTCCGCGATTCTTTGTCTTCTTGGCTCTCTCCGAGCCAGCGAGATCGGTCAGGAAGAGTCGGCCCTGCTTGGTGCCCAACGGCGTGCGGGTCTGGACGGTGATGCTGAGCAGGGCGTGGCTTCGCGAGGATGTCTGATTGGCCGCCGTGGGCTCCATGGTGCGCGCCTTGTTGCCCTTGATGAGCAGGCTGACCACCTCCTTGCGACTGGACGTGGTTATTTCGGAAAGTCCAGCCACAGTTATACGCTGACCACGATGATCCTCTCGCAGCTCCAGTGGCCCGCCCGGATTGAGTAGATCCCGTATGAGTTCGTTGTAGATTTCCAGATACGATATGGACACCTTACAGGCACTCTCCGGTCCGGCTGCCTCAATGTATCCAAAGATATCCTCAATGGCACGCACCATCAAACCAATGTCCTGGCTATTGACATCCGGCTCATATCCTGGAGCTGTTGACGGCCCTCGATCCGCTGTCGAGGGTTTCTTGCGCGGCACAGGACCCAGCATTGTGTGCGTCTTGCCAGAGCCAGTTGCTCCATATGCGAACACCGCCGCATTGTAGCCGTTGAGGACATCTCTCACAAGTGGTGCGGTCGTTGTTCTGTAGACTTGTTCTTGGGTGTCGGTCTCCTTGAAGACATGGTCATAGGAGTATTTCCTGGGCCGACTCTTGCCGCCGTCATCATACAGCAGGGAACCGCCCGAGATGACCTCAATGCAGCGTTCAGTGGCCTCCAGGCTTGGACGCACTCGCACCGCCACCTACAATGAGGAAATCCTTGAAATGTAATCGCTTAAAAATGCGGAATTAATTTACACTCACCACCAAACGCTCCTCCTGGGCGGGTTGAGCGGTCGCCAGTTGGCGTCCTTGGGAGGATGTGCTGCCCCCACTGCTGCCCGACCAGGTGTTGGCCCCTGCGCTAGCTGCCATCCCTAGATCAAATCAGATCCGATCAGATCAGATGTCCTTCAATGGTCTGCCACGTGCCTCGACGTGCTGATAACCTGAGCAATGTTAAAACCGACAAAAACAAATGATTACAAATGGTGTCAATTTGTTGTCAACAATCGTAAAAATGTCATTAACTGGGCGTGGTATCTCCCCGCCCCCGCCCCCGTCGATACAATGAAAAATCCCCATCTTAATGGATTGTAAACTTTGGCGCCAAGGTCTTGCCCGGCATTAACATGACTTGGCTAATCGATGTTGTTGCTGTTGGCGCTAATGCGATGTCGGGACGAAAGTCCTGTGGGCTTTGTTTACGAGTTGGCCAAGTTAGCCAAGTTAGCGTGTGCCATAACTCAAGCCGTGAACTTGAACACGTCGCCGTGTTACTGCGTGTCTCTGCATGCAAATCAATGAGCCCAAAGACCTCCAGAGTTCGATGGCAGGTCAACAAGAAGGCAACATCAACCGACTCATGACTAACCTAATCCAAGGTGTAACCTATTCAAAAGCTTAACAACTCTTGTCCTTGAAACTGAATTTTGTACTCTGGCATTAATATAATTTTCATTAGGCGATAAGTTAACTATATATTAAAAAACCCTCAGTCTCAGAAATATTTCTAATTGTAAATTAAACTCTAGTTTAATATTGCATAAAAGACATAGCAAACTTCCTAGCTGAAGATAATAGCAGACATTTCTAGTAAAGTAGGTTATCTTAAGGTTTTAATCTAAAAAATTAATATACTTATGAATTAAGAGAGAGAGAGAGTTTTAGCTGGCTCGAGATCTGATGATGCTATGTAAACAAACAACAATGTTTCAATCTATCATCAATGTCAATGTCAATCTCTATCATCAGTACCGTTGGGCTGACTTGATTAGCGATCCAAGCCTAATGTCATCTTTGACACACTAAAACCAGTTGAGAATTCTTAGTCGCAAAAGTGACAAAATAATTGTAAAGCTGATCTAGCCCTCTGTGTGTTGCTGTTGTCAGACCTCGAGCCAGCTAAAACTCCTACAAACAAGTAGAAAAGTCGCTAACAAACATTTTGAATAATAAAAATAATAAATAATAGATTTTCTAATTTTCCATAAACTTTTCCATGATAATGCAAAAAGTGTAAACAAATATAAGGGAACGCCATGAAACCCTTAACTTTCATTATTATAACTATCATTTCGAGCCATTTGATGTGGTATCAAAATGATAGTTTATTACAAAATCTTTTTATTTATTCGAACATACATATTTCGTCCAAATATGGCGAGTTTAGTCATAGAAAGAAGTCCGAATTGTTGAGCAAACAATTGTGTGAACCTGGTACTGAAATGCATCACAACCCTATAAAATTATGACATTTACATGTGAAATTTGTCTCCTTCAATATCCCAGCAACACCTGCTGACCTCCCCGGCTGTTAGCACTTCACACCTGCACACCCAATTTCCCCTACTCCAATTGGTTAATTTCCTTAAAAGCGAATCAATTATAAAGCGTGCAGGCAGCAAAGTGAGCTTGTTGGCCAACAGTGAAAGCCAATTAATTATTAAATGTGTTTATGCCTTCATATTCATACGTGACACAAATTACAGCAAACAAACGCAAGTTGGACTTCAAATTACAGGCCTTCAGTGTCAATGGAACAAATGGTGAACCAGGCCTCCAAATTCAATCAATAGGGGAATTCCCTTTACTATATATATCGATATAGGAGACTTTATCAAATTTGATATTAAAATCGATTCGCAGCGAGCAGCAAAAATTCATTCTAGAATGCGACAACACTTTTTCTTTTTCAACATTTCTTGTTTCGCCGGCTTGTTGTTCTGTTTGTATTTCCTCTCTTTCTCCTTCTCTCTCCCCTTCTTAGCGGCATATTGAATTTGTGTAAATTGCCTTTAGACACGACAATCAGAAGTTCGTTGGTGTCCAGCTAAAGTCCAGCAAAAGTCCAGCAATCCAACTTGTGTTGTTAACGCTTTAATATTGTGGAATGCCGCATTTTGATTTGGTTTTTCCTCTATCTCCTGCCCCTGAGTCTCCTCTTTTTAGCGTAGATTTCACCCTGCGATAGCCATATAAGCGATGAGGCAGCCACAGGTTATGTGGTGAGAGCATGTCACTAGCGTGGTTTGATTCATAGTGGGGCTAATTAGTAGCCAGAGTGTACATACTATATAAATAATGGTGTGTCAGGGCGTGTGTCCTAAATGAGCTTTTCCATAAACCCCCATTTCTCATTTCTCCAATTTCATAACGGGAAATATTCCACCCATTGACCAGACACAACTATCTGAGCGGTAAGCGTGCTCAGTTTACATTTATTTGGTCTAAATCACTGTCTCGGCCCATTTGTATGGAAATTGTCACCAATTCCATCATTCGTAATATTTCTTTTGCTGTGATTTTTCTTAAATATTAAAGAAACGTCTCAATATTCAGTTTCAGTTACTTACTATAATAATATATATGATAGTTTCTGAAACCGACTCCGTAAATCGCGAAGAGCCATTATCTAGCTATTATCCTACTTAATCGCAACAAGATCGGTCAAACAGACTGGTAGTTACGACTTATTAAAGTTTTTAAGCAATGTATAGTAAAAATATTTTATATTTATTTAAATAAGTAACGGGTATCTAATAGTCGGGAGTTCTACTATAGGCTTTCCCGCTTGTTTTCTACTCAATTCGACTTAAGTTAAGTTAAGAAATTGAATGCCAATGGCTCTTATCTCATTTTAGATCCCATGGTTAAAAAAAACGTACAGGGGTCTATTAATTTTTATTAAGTCCCGTTCAAGATGAATTTATAAGAAGGTGTTGTATTCGTTTGACGTGCTCTCTTTTTCGGGTCATTACGAAAGCAAATTTTCTATATATCTATCTCTGTCGTCTCTCTCACGTCAGACTGTCTTTGACAGATTCGCCCCGAGAGAGAGCGAATACACCACTTTCATATAAATTCATCTTGGTCCCCTTTTTTCAATGTCTAAATAAGGTGTTTGATAACTATTGAAAATATATTTTGACGTAAAATGTATTGAAATTACATTACATTGAAAAAACGGAACTAAATTGTGTATGTCAAAGGAACTTTCTAGCGATCCAGTGACTGTATGAAACCATAAATATTTAAGTTTAATCAGATACGTCAAAGTTTTTCTTTAGCGACAAATGTGATAATAATTATGTGTATTTCTAGGCAATTGAATTTAGCTATTAAATATTTGTGGTGCCTTGAAACACAATTGTAATTATCTGATAACCATGATTGCTAAGTAAATGAAGTGAATTATCAAGAAAAAGAGATAGAAATTCAATAAAATATTAAAACTATTAAGCTTAGAAAAATATATGAGAATGTTTTGAATTTAACATTTTAAGCAACAGCCAAAGAATCAGTCAGCTCTGATAAAAATCCCATTTTTGAATTCAATCCATTAAAATTACTAATGCATAAGCTTAACGAATCAATTTTGTTTAATATTGGAATCTCGATATAATTCGTAAAATACTTAACTTTGCATTTGGTTTTATAAAGCTAAAACAAAACAATAATAATTATATTCCGTCGAAGGGGAGGGGAGAAGTGTGATTGATGGTCAACAGTTGCGGTGAACAGTTAATTACCGCAGGGAAGTCGGCAGTCCGTCTGATGGCTATTTATAGAACCCATCAAATGGAGTAAGCGTAATCATATAGTACGTGTACGTATACTTATTATACAAAGTGTGATCCTTGCTAAGAGGATTTTCCATGCCGAACTGACGTCACTTTTTGATTACTTTCGTTTAGTGCAAACTCTCAACCTTCAAGTTGGGCAATTAGTGAAAGCCGCAATTAAAAAGTCCGGAAAGGCGTACAAAAGGCGTGTGCGTGCTGCAATCTCAAGAACTTGGCCCGACTTTAAGTGGGCCAACTTCTCCGCATTGTTTACATTAGCTACCAAAGTTTTTCGCATATTTCGCACATTTCAAAACAAAATGGCGTCTCTGGCCCCAATCTCAGCATGAAACTAAAACATGGGTGTTTAATTTGAACAGGGAGCGACTTGGAGATACCCTGTACTCTAAGCATTAATTCAGCATCCCTCTTCATCTGTCTATGTGATTATGCTAGCTCAGTACTATCCCAGCAAACATTTGGGCGATTGTACAATCACCCATCGCCGAAAAGTGTCTTCTGCGAGTCGCGCAGGAGATTAATAGAAGATGAATCTTCCAGGCGATTGTTTAGTGATCGAAAGCTGTCAATTAAAAAAAAGGAAAGTGGGAGAGAGAGTCTTCTGCGAGTCGCGCACGACTCTTTTGGAAGACTCGCAAAAGAGTCTTTCCGAAGTGTCGCGGAAGTGGCTCTCTAACAAAAGGAGATCAAAAAGCGATGAGAAGGCGAGTCGCCTGAAATTTCTAGGCGAGTCGCCTGAGACTCTCTGGCGATTAAAAATGTTTGCTGGGATTATGAATGTGTGATCGTTGCAATAAATATGTTTGTGTATGTGTGGGTGAGATAAGCATTCTGGGAGAGCGCTGCAGAGATTTTGCAAATGTGTGTAAACAGCTTGTAAAGCGCTCTTTAGATAGCATCCACACTTCTCGCCGTGATCAAAACAGGATCCACAATGCAGGGAGTATAATTCAGCATCCCGCTCGTAGAAAGTTTCAGTTGAGTTCGTCAGTCGACGCGGAAAAGTCTACGATTTTAAAATTAAGTGGGGTATGTTGTTTATTTATTTTGTTAATTTATTAGGATTTTTATGAAGGGTTATATAAATAATTAATTTAATTCTTTAAAGAAGAAGATTACAGATTATATAGACATTTTCCCAATTTCTGAGTACTTTTACACAAAAGTATAATACCCTTATGGTATAATTGAATGTGGGGTATAATAATGTAATATTTTACACGAAAAATATACTATGCTTTCCTTATAAAGTAATCTGTATTTCAATTCATTTAAAAGTAACTGAAAACCTCGATCCTTGCCCTTTCACACAAACGAATAATACCCTTGTGGTATAAATGGACGTAGGGTATAATAATGTAATATTTTACAGTAAAACTCAAAGTAAATCCAATGTAAATGGAGATGAGCGTCCGCGATAAGCCGTCCAAGTAGGTCAATTATATGCGAAACCCGCAAGGAAGGAACCCGTCAACCCAACAACAACTACTCATAATAATAAAAATAGCCCAAACTTATCATCGATTATATGCAAAACAACAAAACTTTTGGCCATTTTGATAAGTAAAGTTTTTCAGCACCTCTGCAAAATTCCGCACTTGGAAATGTTGTTTGTTCGCCAACTATTCGAATACGTTCAAAGGGACAACACTATGTATTTGGAAAGACTCGTAACGTGACACTCGCGATGCCGGCCGAACCGTTCGCGTGGACTGACTAAACAAAACTGAAAGGCGAGCGACACCATTGGACTCTGGGCTGGCTCATTCTGGACTGGTCAGAACGAACTATACGAAATTATAGGCATATTGTGGAGTGGGGTGGGTTAGAGGTGGTCCGGTGGTAAGGTGGTTTTCTAGTGGTGTTGTGGCTCAATCAATTTCTTAGTTTCTTTGTTCCTTTTTATACCCGTTACTTATTAAAAATAAGTAAAAGGGGATATTGTATTCGTTGCAATGTATGTAACAGGGAGAAGGAAGCATCTCCGACCCTATAAAGTATATATATTCTTGATCAGCATCAACAGCCGAGTCGATATAGCCATGTCCGTCTGTCCGTCCGTCCGTCTGTCCGTCTGTCCGTCTGTGTGAGCGCCTAGATCTCAGAGACTATAAGAGCTAGAGCAACCAAATTTGGCACACAGATTTCTATAAACCCCACGCAGGTCAAGTTTGTTTCAAAATTTTGCCACGCCCCTTTCCGCCTCCGTAAATCGCGAAAATCCACCACACGCACAGTTTTCAAGATATTATGTTTTTTTAAACGGTGAACGTTAGCTACTGTTATTACCTATCATCCTATTAAATCCCAAAAAGATCGAACAACCAGAAAGGTGGTACTGGCAGATTAAAGCTTTTAAGCAATTAAAATGCCTAAAAGCATGCAATAAAAAAATTTTAATTTGTTTATGTAAGTAACGGGTATCCTATAGTCGGGAGCTCGACTATAGCCTTTCCCACTTGTTTCTCCTCGTTTTTCGAATTGTTGAAATGCTAATGCGCCATTTTGCATACATTTCTTTGGTGCTGGCCAGTTCTGGTTCTGGGAGTGTGCTAGTACAGTTATTGCCTTGTATATGTATGAGGAATCTAAGCCCATAATATCAATAAAGCTAACTGGACTACCACTTGTATATTTAAATTGCTCTGAACATCTATTAGTTGTCCACTTAATGTCTTGTTATATCAAAGAAATTCAATTTAGTTTAATATATATAGCTATGTAGACAAATCGAAGCTTTTGAATTGACCCTCGCTAGTCGTGTTAACACTTTTTGTATGCAAATCATTTGCCATGACACAGTGGAACCTGGCTAAAGAAGTAGAACCATTTCCGCTACTTTACTTGAAGGGGAATTGTTTGATAATACATGTTGCAAATAAAAAGTGCCACATATCAGCACGAAAGCTTTAATTTCCGAGTCCTTCGCAGTCCTAATCCTTGCCACATTCACAGCTATTTCCTTAACGTAGCGCGACATTGAAATGAAATATATTTTATGAGCTCACAATTCAATTTTTGATTGATTGACAGATCTGGGCGCGAGTCCGATGAGTGTTGGCATTTGTAAATATTTCATTTGGGGCACCCACAACAGCCCCCTCCTGCCTCATGCTTCATGCCACAGGACGAGGCATGCGTCACTCCACTCACATGTGCACGCCAAGGACCTACATTTGCATTCTAACGCCGTGTCAAAATTTAAATAAAAGATTTTCTTAGCTTCGTTTCGTTTCATCCGACACGAAAAGGTCACTCGATGGCCAAATTACACGGTCAAAACATTTTTTTTTGAAAATTGCAATTTTTATTAGCTATTAGACCATATAATGCATGTGGCTTGTGTAATAATTATATAAGTATATTTAATAAATTTGATTTTCTCTTTGTTGTAATTTCACTTTAACTAAATATTTAGTATGCATATTGTTTTGTATTGTTAATTAATGTGTAATTATTCATTATAAAAAACGCAATACCAACTGGCCAATACTTAAGGCTAACTGAAATTCGTATAACCTACGACATGGTGTGGATAAAGAGGCTGGCGGAGTGGGCGGGGCAAGCACAGTATAAACAAAACTGGCAAATATTTAAATACGTCTTGGCGTTGCGAAGCGGAGTAGGGGGAGGAACCGAATTCGTCTATGTCAGTTTACAATGTAGGTCATAATTCTGTGTACTTCTTGAATTTTTCATTGTTTTTTTTTCTTTTTTGGGCTATTTTTGGCTATTAAGTTAAGTTATTTAGTTTATAGTTTACGTATAAAATAGCAAAGTGCTCATATAAATGCATCGATTGATCAATCAGTCAATCATTGCTGGAGTGTGTGTATATGTATAGGACCATGTGTGTTGACAATCTCTTTATATATTCAACTATATGTATGCTATATATGGAATACTTTCTCGAGCGTGGTTGTGGCTTTAGTTGTTGTAGTTGTATATAATTATCAATAGGCTCAAATTGTTATCGTCTTATTGTTGTTGTTGCCATTTGGCAGTGCTTAGACACATGGCTCAACATAATTGCCAGGGAACAGACCGGTGACACCATCCATAACGCCCTCCCACCAGCCATCGTCGTTCTTCTTGAGCACATACAGCACCGAGCTCTCCTGGAAGCTAAGTTCATCATCCTTGTCGGCATAGTAATCGTAGATAGCCACCACTAAGAATAGTTTTTATAATAAATAAGTATTCTTAATTATTTAAATATTTTATTTTTACCCTTTTCGATGTAGTTCTTGGGCACCCAACCGGGCAAGTTCTGATCCTCGGGCACAATGGGCGCCAGTTGTGGCCCAGTTGAGGTGCGTGGACGCCCAAAGTCCTGATGCTCATCCTCTGGCGGCGGCGGTGGTGGCAATGGTGGCGATTGCGAGCCAGGTCTCGCAAAATTCAAGCTGAAATGATTCCTACGCAAAAACATGACAAATTAATAAATAAACTCTATTTAATTATTTAACTCTACTAAGCATGCAATTTACCTATTGGGATTCCTGAGCGGAAGCAGTTTGAAGAGAAAGTATGACATGAGTTACATATACACATAGGGATTGGGGGAATGAAGGGTGCATTGACTTACCTGTTGATATTGCGTCCCAACGTGTGCATGCCAATGTGACTCTGCTCCGTCATCTCGTGCTGCGAGACGGTCAGCGGCGAGGGAGGCGCTGCTAAGAATAGTGAAAGGTTCGTTAGTCTATTATGATTGCAATTAATGCAAATGGCTTAACTTACGTGGCATGCTGCTCCTGTCATCGTATGTTGTGGGCGGCGGCGGTGGCAGCGATTGCATCATGCCCGCCGACGGCAGATTCACATGCGTCGCTATTTGCTGACTTGGCGGCATTGGCAGCGCGCTGTAACCGGCGGCACGCTCGTTGCCTGCTGCACCGCCGCCAGTGGTGACAATGGTGGTTGACGAAGCCGTTGACATACGCTTGGGATGTCCAATCGGATAGTTGGGTGCATAGTGCGAGGGCACCTGCGGTGGATTGACCACGGGCGGTGTGCGATATTCTCTCGAACTCTTGCCAAGTGTTCCGGTATTGCTCACAGACTTGCCCAGAGTGCCTGTATTGCCGGCACGCGACATTTGCGGTGGCGTTGGCGGCTTGGTGGTGGGCGGCGGACCCACCGACGGTGGCACCAATGATTGCACAGATCCATGACTCGAGCCACGATGCTTCTGGCGAACCACATGCTGGACTGACGAGTTGATGCCATGCCCAATCTCATCCAGTATGGAATAGTCGATGGGCTTGCGCACATACTTGATGGGCTTCTCAGGATTGATGGGCGCCACAATCTTGAACTGACGCGAGCTCACCTTGTTTGCCGTCAGCACTCCGATCTCCCTGCAAATTTAAAAATTAAATTAGTGTTTAAGTGGTTGTTGTTCTGGTTGACTTACCGCCTGGCCACCTTCTCCTTATGTATATGCACCGTCTGGGCAATATGATTCATTTGCGATTCCATTTCGCTGAGCTGCTGTGCCTGCAAATCCAACAGCTGCATGTAGCTGTAGGCTAGCGTGTTGATCTGATACGCTACACTGGCCAAGGATTGGGTGGTGTAGTTCTTGGTTGCCTCGAGGGCCGCCTTTTTGTTGTCAGCGCGATAGTAGGTGTCCTCGCAGTAATCGGCCACCCGCTCCAAGTTCGTATAACTGTCACGCAGGCTCTGGCGGCCATCGGGAATTTCGGTGCGTATCAAAGATGCTAGTTCGTCCATTATGTTGTCACTGGCCATTGGGGCTTCGGTTAACATGGGTATGGATGCTGCAAAGGAGCATTTACAAACAAATTTCCCTATTACTTATTTTATCTTTTCACATTACAACGAAACTACAAGCGGAAGTAAACACATTCATTGCAGGGCGGAGTCAAGCGCTGGCGCTGACGTCGGCAGAGACAACGGCAGCGAAATTGGCAGCGCTGTGCTGATTGGTAATTAGACCATTCACTGTTTGGGGCTTTGCATGCGAATGTGCGACTAACTTTTGTGTGCACTCACTTGATTTACTATCCGCTTGCACTTGAAATATATTTTGATGTGGATTGCTTCGCGTTAAATGCAATAAAATGCAGTTTCTGTTTACATTGTACAGACGTGAAAAGAAAGAACGCAGAGTTTTATAAACGTGTGGCAGGCTTGGTTCAAGTAAAACGTTTTGAAACGTGTGGCACCTTTGGTTCCCAGAAAAGAAACAATATCCATTTTTAAGTCATTTTTGAATAAGGATATTTTTTTTTTCTTTCTTTAATTTTCAAGCTTAAAATTTAAAATTTTTGTATTTTTATATTACAGTTAAATTAAACAATAGTTGAAATATTTAATTTTTTATTTAAACAGTGAGCCAAATTGTGGCGGCCACACTGCAACTATTTAGTGCTGCCAGATGCCAAAGAGGTTTTCTGTAAAACGTAAACAAAGCAACGGTGCTGCCAGTCCGCATAAAATAGATTGAGCTGGCACCACTGCTTATTTGTGAGTAATAAATTTTTTTCGCCGATTAAGTTTAGTATACAGTGCTAAATTTTAGTCAAACATGTCGCATCAAACAGGCATCAAGGGTAAGATAGAAAAACGGAGAAGAACTAAAACAATTTAACTAATTGCACTCACTCTTGACAGCCAACGAGCAATTAGCGAAAGTTTTCGGAAAGGCTAAAAATGGAAAAATACGTGCGATAAAAGTATCAATTGAAAATGGTGAGTGGAAATATGATGCATACATACAAATTGAGAATGTATGTATCTACGTATACGCTCTGATAACTAACGATACTTCCGCTTCATCATGATTCGCCCGCGCAGAACAGCTCAGCTGCAGCGCGACAGCTGACGTGAAAAAGGACTGGGAACGGGACTACGATAAGCTGCTGGGGCCGCTCTTTGAGGAGAATGTGCCCTGTTATATATTGTATCGCCTGGATGCCAAAATACCGCTTGGCCATGGCTGGCTGTTAATCAGCTGGATTCCGGACACGGCCAGCATTCGCCAGAAAATGGTCTATGCTTCCACAAAGGCAACGCTGAAAACAGAATTCGGCTCAGCGTACATCACGGAGGAACTACACGCCACGACTTTGGAGGAGACCACGCTGGAGGGATATAAAAAGCATAAGCGTGACTTTTCCGCGCCGGCGCCGCTTACCACACGCGAGGAGGAAATTCAGGAGCTGCGTAAAACGGAGGTGCGCACCGAAATCTCTACGGAGACACGTCACCAGACGCTGGGTGGCATATCCTGTCCATTGAGTGACGCAACGCTAGCGGCAGTGGAGGATTTGTTGCGTGGCAACTATGATTACTTGCAGTTCCGCATCAGCCTGGAAGAGGAACGCATACATGTCTCCCATGCCGCAAAGGTGGCGCTCAGTGATCTGCCCAAACAGGTGCCCGAGGATCATGCGCGCTATCATTTGTATCTGTTTAAGCACACCCACGAGGGCGACTATCTGGAGTCCTTTGTCTTCATATACTCAATGCCAGGATACTCTTGTTCAGTGCGCGAGCGCATGATGTACTCAAGCTGTAAGGCTCCCTTCCTCGAACAGCTCGCTGCTCTGGGAGTGGATGTAACCAAGAAGGTGAGTAACCAAAAACAGTTTAAAAATCTTAATACACATCTCTTTTTTTTGTGTTTTGCATTGCAGTTGGAAATAGATATCGGCAACGAACTCACCGAGGAATTCCTGCAAGACGAACTGCATCCCAAGAAGATATTGCATCGACCAGCATTTGCCAAACCAAAGGGCCCACCGAATCGCGGGGCAAAACGCCTCACGCGTCCCTCCCACGAGGAGGAAGTCTGAAAGTGAAACCCATCGAGTGAAAGTCAACATATTTCTGTTCTTTGTTTCCTAGCTAAGCATTTAATTTATTGTATTGAGAGAATCGAGTGCTCCATTTTCATGTCCTTTCAACGTCATGTCTGTTACTGAGTCATATCTGTATCCCTAGTTGCACTAAGCATAAACTGAAACAACGCATAGCAGTAGCCAACTTGGGCTTCCTTGATTGTATTCTTGTCTGTCTTACTTTAAATGGACATAATTGCAATTTATTATTTAGATAAAAGTCAACTAAAGTTATTGTTTTTAAACTTTAAATATTTCAACATAAAACCTAACAAAGATTAAGCGTATTTCTCATTTGACCGAATCCAATGAAATCTTTTCGCCAACGCGAGTGTCGTGTGCGGTAAAAATTTCTGGAGCATCTCTTTGCGCCTGATTCCTGAACGCCTGCTGGATGTTATCATCCCGCTGCTCGCGCCATTTGTATTGCCAGTAACGCACCTCCTCCATTGAGGTGCCCGATGCCTTCATCAAGAGCAGCGAAGCCACGCCTGCTACGCCACCCATGAATCCACCAATGATGCCTCCAGCGGCCATGCCGCGCAGACCCAAGTTCATCTTGTAGAGGCCTCCTGTGAGGGAACCTGCTGCCAAGTACTCGTAAATGGATGATTTGCCGCGATAAACAGATATACAGGTGATGATGCCGCTATTGGAGTAGATTACTAGTTAAGAACTTGCTTTGGCGTGTTACTAAAGCACACTTACAAGTAGGACGTGGTGAAGAGTCCCACACGCCAGCCCCATTTGAAGCCGCCCTTGGCAAAGTTTACCGTAAACTGATCCTGCAGCTTTTTCTGTAAAATGAAATGTCATAAGCATAGTTAAGTCTTATATATTTTAGGAATACTCACCTTGGCATCTAAGTGTGACTTGAAAGCCGTGGCTTGATTATTCTCCATGAAGTTCATGTAGCTGACACGCGATTGTGTAACACCTCCGTAGATGGCTCCCACAAGAAATCCCAGAAATCCCGCCTGGTATATGGAGTTTACTTCCGCTGATATGCTGCCAAATTCACTAATAAGAAAATGTTATTATGGTAATAGCTTGAATATTACTTGAGTGTCACTCTTACTCCACAGTAAACATTTGTTTTATTCGTTCCATGCCGGTTTCCTCTGGTCTCTTGGTTTGCAGAAACGACTTGTAAGTCGGGCTTTCCTTGTCGACAACATCATCGGCATTGCTGTCAAGGCCCGGCAGAATGCCGGCTATTAGAAACCGACCACCGTTTGTAAAGAATCTCATTAGAAGAAATCCAGCGTTGAATAACAAATGCAAGAAAACATGCGACGAGATAAACAGCTGCTATTTTATACTTTCGATATATAAATATTGACATATCGAATTATAACTTACTAAAAAACTATCGACACAATTGCTGAATCTGCATTTTCATATATCAGTGATGGGCACGTTTATTGAATCGTTATCGGTTGCTCACACAGACACTAGCCGACGCTTGCCGAATACGAGGCTGGCAGCTGCTGCGAACGCCGTATTTGAATCAGTGCACAGCTTGCTTTCAACGAGAGCACAGTCCATCTCGCTTGATTTTTCAAGTTGTCTTTGCACTGCACTGAGAGAAAAAGTTAAACTTCCGCGACAACACATTGTGGGAGAATGCGGTCGGTATTTTCGTCCTCCAATGACGCCCTAAATTATGCCCCTTAACTTAAAACTCTATTTATCATGCCACTACGTGGTCACACACCAAGAATTGTGGCTTGCAATAAAAATTCTATTGAAATAAATTTTTAAATATCAAATAGAGTTTGTCAGCTATTTCTTTCAGTACATAAATTGAACCAAGCGCGCATACCCTCCCTGTTCGATGTTTAGTTGCGACTGACTTAGCTCTGTTCGCTGCGCTCGGGTTTTGTGTGTGTATTAGTGAATCGAACAGCTGATTCGCACGCGTGCGAGACTGTGCCCAACACTGTCATATATGTATCATTTATCATGTTTTATTATAAATTGGTAATGAGGGGCTTTGTCTTTGCAGAGATCTTCATAAATTTTGATAACTCATTGAGCGTAACGATATGAGCTTAAAAATCATGCATGCTTGAATTGCAATATGCAATGCGTTTAACCAGTAGACCATGAAATGAGAAATTTATGAGAACATAATTAATGTCCCCGTGTAAACCAGTGATGGCCACAGTCTCGCACGCGTGCGAATCAGCTGTTCGATTCACTAATACACACACGAAACCCGAGCGCAGCGAACAGAGCGAAGTCAGTCGCAACTAGAACGTCGAACAGGGGGGATATGCGCGCATCGTTCAATTTATGCACCGAAAGAAATAGCTGGCCAACTCTATTTGATATTTAAAAATTTATTTGAATAGAATTTTTATTGCAAGCCACAATTCTTGGTGTGTGACCACGTAGTGGCATGATAAATAGAGTTTTAAGTTAAGGGGCATAATTAAGGGCCCACCGCATTCTCACACAATGTGTTGTTGCGGAAGTTTAACTTTTCTCTGAGTGCATTACACAGGCAACTTAAAAAATCAAGCGACATAGGGTCTGCTTTCATTGAAGGCAAGTTGTGCACTGACTCGAATCGTGTGCTCGCAGCAGCTGCCAACCTCGCATTCGGCATGCGTCGGCTAGTGTCTGTGTGAGCAACCGATAACGATTCGATAAACGTGGACATCACTGGTGTAAACACTAAGCCTAATCGATAACAAATTTTGAAATCGATATAGGAATGTTACCTGATATCGATACACCGGTAACACGAAGTTCGCAACGAAAACGCCGCCTTGCGTTGTGCGGATTTTTTGTGTGACAATTTCACCAGTTTTTAATTGTTTTAATTGTTGTAAGAAGTAAATAACAACTTTAGCTGTTTTTAAGCGCACCAAGCGCATTCAAGCTATTTGGGCAACATGATGTACGACAATGAGGAAGGTAAGGAAACAAAATTGCAACGCACGCTTTTTACCAAAAAAAAAGGAACATGGCGGCCGAAGCGCTAGCGTTCTTCTAGACACAAAACCAAATATTAAACAAATGATTTTGCAGAGATGTACGAGGAGGAGAATGCGGAGGAAATCTCCCATGAGTTGTGGCAGGAGGCCTGTTGGATTGTGATCAACGCGTACTTCGATGAGAAGGGCCTGGTGCGTCAGCAGCTGGACAGTTTCGACGAGTTCATTCAGATGTCTGTGCAGCGCATTGTGGAGGACTCGCCTGCCATAGAGTTGCAAGCGGAAGCACAGCACACGTCAGGCGAAGTGGAGACGCCTCCGCGTTTCTCCCTGAAGTTTGAGCAGATTTACCTGTCGAAGCCAACACATTGGGAGAAGGACGGTTCTCCCAGTCCCATGATGCCGAACGAGGCTCGCTTGAGGAATCTCACATATTCGGCGCCACTTTACGTGGATATCACAAAGACAAAGAATGTGGAAGGCTTGGATCCCGTTGAGACCCAGCATCAAAAAACGTTTATCGGAAAAATTCCCATTATGTTGAGATCAACTTATTGCCTGCTTTCCCAGTTAACCGATCGTGATTTGACCGAGTTAAACGAATGCCCATTGGATCCCGGTGGCTACTTTATTATTAACGGATCGGAAAAGGTGCTCATTGCACAGGAGAAGATGGCCACCAACACGGTGTACGTGTTCAGCATGAAGGACGGCAAATACGCATTCAAAACGGAGATTCGCTCTTGTCTGGAACACAGCTCACGACCCACGTCGACACTCTGGGTAAACATGATGGCCCGTGGCTCGCAGAACATTAAAAAGTCGGCAATTGGACAGCGCATCATTGCCATTCTGCCGTATATTAAGCAGGAGATACCCATTATGATTGTGTTTCGTGCATTGGGCTTCGTGGCCGATCGCGATATCTTGGAGCACATTATTTACGACTTTGACGATCCAGAGATGATGGAGATGGTGAAGCCCTCATTGGATGAGGCCTTCGTGGTGCAGGAGCAGAATGTTGCTCTGAATTTCATTGGCGCTCGCGGTGCACGACCCGGCGTCACTAAGGACAAGCGTATTAAGTACGCCAAGGAAATTCTGCAGAAGGAAATGCTGCCACATGTGGGCGTCTCCGATTTCTGTGAGACAAAGAAAGCCTATTTTCTGGGCTACATGGTGCATCGCCTGTTGCTGGCTTCGTTAGGTCGACGTGAGCTCGACGATCGTGATCACTATGGCAACAAGCGATTGGATCTGGCCGGTCCGCTGTTGGCCTTCCTGTTCCGTGGTCTCTTCAAGAACTTGATGAAGGAGGTACGAATGTACACACAAAAGTTCATTGATCGTGGCAAGGATTTCAATTTGGAGCTGGCCATCAAAACAAACATCATTACGGACGGTCTGCGCTACTCGTTGGCCACCGGTAACTGGGGTGACCAGAAGAAGGCGCATCAAGCCCGCGCCGGCGTCTCGCAGGTGTTGAATCGTCTCACATTTGCCTCAACATTGTCTCATTTGCGTCGCGTCAACTCTCCCATTGGACGCGATGGCAAGCTGGCCAAGCCGCGTCAGTTGCACAACACTCTCTGGGGAATGTTGTGCCCAGCAGAGACGCCCGAGGGAGCTGCTGTCGGTTTGGTCAAGAACTTGGCACTCATGGCTTACATCTCGGTGGGTTCTCAGCCATCGCCGATCTTGGAGTTCTTGGAGGAGTGGTCCATGGAAAATCTTGAGGAAATTGCGCCGTCAGCGATTGCGGATGCAACCAAAATCTTTGTGAATGGTTGCTGGGTGGGCATACATCGAGATCCGGAACAGTTGATGGCCACGCTGCGTAAGCTGCGTCGTCAGATGGATATCATAGTGTCGGAGGTGTCAATGATTCGCGACATTCGTGATCGTGAGATCAGGATCTATACGGATGCAGGACGCATTTGCAGACCGCTCCTCATTGTGGAGAATGGCACGCTGCTGTTGAAGAAAACCCATGTGGAGATGTTAAAGGAGCGCGACTATAACAACTACAGCTGGCAGGTGCTGGTGGCTTCTGGTGTCGTTGAATACATTGACACGCTGGAGGAGGAGACGGTGATGATTGCCATGTCGCCCTATGATCTCAAGCAGGACAAGGACTATGCCTATTGTACCACATACACTCACTGTGAGATTCATCCGGCCATGATACTAGGCGTTTGTGCCTCCATTATACCTTTCCCCGATCACAACCAGAGTCCACGTAACACCTATCAAAGTGCTATGGGTAATTATATACATTCCATTATTTTACTCAGTGATTAATCGAATTTTTCTCTCCGATCTACAGGTAAACAAGCTATGGGCGTCTACATCACTAACTTCCATGTGCGGATGGACACACTGGCCCATGTGCTGTACTATCCAATGAAGCCGCTGGTCACCACACGTTCCATGGAATATCTGCGTTTCCGTGAGCTGCCCGCTGGCATTAACTCAATTGTGGCAATTTTGTGTTATACCGGATACAATCAGGAGGATTCTGTCATTCTAAACGCCTCGGCTGTGGAGCGCGGCTTCTTCCGATCTGTGTTTTATCGTTCATACAAGGATTCGGAGAATAAGCGCGTTGGCGATCAGGAGGAGAACTTTGAGAAACCACATCGTGGCACCTGCCAAGGCATGCGCAATGCTCACTACGACAAACTGGATGACGACGGCATTATTGCACCTGGTATACGTGTCTCTGGCGATGATGTTGTTATTGGCAAGACAATTACTTTGCCCGAAAACGATGATGAGCTGGACAGCAATACAAAGCGCTTTGCCAAGCGAGACGCCTCCACATTCTTGCGTAACTCGGAAACGGGAATTGTGGATCAGGTTATGTTGACACTGAACAGCGAGGGCTACAAGTTCTGCAAGATTCGTGTGCGTTCCGTTCGCATACCACAGATTGGCGACAAGTTTGCCTCACGTCACGGACAGAAGGGCACATGTGGTATACAGTATCGGCAAGAGGATATGGCCTTTACGTGCGAGGGTCTGGCTCCTGATATTATCATTAATCCCCACGCTATTCCATCTCGTATGACAATTGGCCATTTGATCGAATGCCTGCAGGGCAAGTTGGGATCCAATAAGGGTGAAATTGGTGATGCTACGCCCTTTAACGACGCTGTGAATGTACAGAAGATTTCCACGTTCCTGCAGGAGTATGGATATCATCTGCGTGGCAATGAAGTCATGTACAACGGACACACGGGTCGCAAGATCAATGCTCAGGTGAGTTCTATACAAACTTCTACTGGAACATATAAATTTAATATAATTTTGCATCTTCATTGCAGGTGTTCCTTGGTCCTACCTACTATCAGCGTCTTAAGCACATGGTGGACGATAAAATCCATTCACGAGCTCGTGGTCCCGTACAGATTCTGGTGCGTCAACCTATGGAGGGCAGAGCTCGCGACGGTGGCCTGCGTTTCGGTGAAATGGAGCGCGATTGTCAAATCTCTCACGGAGCTGCACAATTTCTGCGTGAGCGATTGTTCGAGGTCTCCGATCCGTATCGCGTGCACATCTGTAACTTCTGCGGCCTGATTGCCATTGCCAATCTGCGCAACAACACGTTCGAGTGCAAGGGTTGCAAGAACAAGACGCAAATATCGCAGGTGCGTCTGCCGTATGCGGCCAAGCTGCTCTTCCAGGAGCTCATGTCCATGAATATTGCGCCTCGCCTCATGGTCAACTAAATTTTATTATACTCTTTAAGCATTAAATTGGAGCTGCATTCTGCTCTTATTTAGTAAGTAATTAATTAAATTTACACAAATTGTGACAAGCTCAGTGTGGCATATTTACTTGGTTAAGCCCTTTGTCAATTGTCTTCTAAGCTCCGCGTGGTGCAAAGTGGAGCAAATATCTCGCCTGAATTTTAAAGATGGGAACGTGCCCTGTCACAAAAATAGTTGAGCGAAAGTCTGCAATATGTTTGTATTGGATAAATTGCTCTTCTTTGAAATGGATCTCATGGGTCACTCTGAAAGTTGTTGGAGATTCCAAATTTCGAATTCCTCGTAATATACAGCAAGTTCCCCTTTTTGGATTTACATATGCATATTTTTTGGCTTAACCAATTAGTAAAATCCCCTTTTACTTACTCAATATCATTTATTACAATTAACGCATTTGAAATATTAGGTCAATGACTCATCGTTGGAATTTCATAATGTTAATTAAATGTATATCAAGTTCCCCGTATGTACATTTTTGTTAGGGTATTTACGCATCGGCTTGGAGACAGCTTTTCCTATTCATACTCTTTTTTTCTCTTTGTGGCTTTCTATGATTCTTTTTGACGTAATGTTTTGCCCGCTGTTTGCGATGCCCATTGACAAAAGGGATTATGTCTTTGTCGTTGTTGTTGTTTGAGAGCTGGAGCTGAAGATGTTGCTGAAGCTGGAGCTTTGACTCGGCTTTAGTTGTAGCTACCAGCTGACTGACAGTTATTAATTGAAACTTGACATGAGCTCGGTTTAAAATGTGTAAAGTTGTAGAAGATATTGTCGCTAACTCTTTTGCTGAAATTGAATTATAAATTGGCGTTGATAAGAGCCCCTTAATATGATACCAGATAAAAACGCAGCACTTAAACAACTGTGGAGGTATTTATTTACAGCTGAGGTATTTATTTATAGCGTCTTACACATAACTTAAAATGACTTTTATGCATCGTAAAAATGCAACCCGTTCCCGCTCCTCTCCTCTTATTTCTCATCATTGCGGAACACGCTGATGGCATAGAATTCCGGCAGTCGATAAACCTTGAGGCGTTCGTGACTGAATTGTCCGTTGGCTCGCGCCTTCACAAAGAATATATCCTTGAGGCCCAGCTCCTTGCGACGCTGCTCCTTCTCCTTTTCCACGAGTCGTTGCTGCTTGGGCCGATAACCACTCGACTTGTCCTTCAGCAGTTTTACGAAGATTATGTCCCGTTCGCCATCTCCGTTCAGGGTTCGTGCCTGGTAATACATCTCCGGTGGCTCCGGGTAGATTAACAGCGGCTCAATGGGCAGCACTTCACTGGGTGACGTGGGATACTCAATGAAATTGTCATCAAATCGTGCTGCGGGCGCTGCTTCCGCTGTGTGGCCACTTAATCTGAGGCATATGCAGAGCCAGAGCACCGCCAGGAGCTGCAAGTGGATTAATATTGATTCATTAACTGGTGCGGAACAACTAAAAATTTGATAACTATCCTTAATGCATTTTTAAGAATAGCTATTTTTAAGATAGGTTTTGCCTGAAGATCACTGAATCTTCTGAAGTAAACTTAAAGTATAGATCATGTATTGAAGTAAACATTTTAATGGAAGATTTGCTTATCATTGAATTTATTTAGCTAAAGATCAGTGATCATTTTAAAAGAAATTTAGAGCAACGATCAAGGTAATGCTTTTTTACAAGTGCATTTTAATTAAATTTTAAATAACAACGATCACTTAAGCCCTTAAGGTTTTGATGTTTGTTTAAGAAAGACATTGAGGATTACTGATCATTTTGATAAAACAATGTAACTTATTAGAAGGTGATGCTAACCCCAACTTTGGATTAGACTTAAAATCACTGAACATATTTAAAAGATGTCTTTAAAATACATTTTATTTTAATTTTTTTTTTATTTGACTGGCTAAAGATTTAGCGTTTCATTCTAAAAACAAATTCAAGAAATACATTGACTGGGGATGAAATACATAGTGTTGAAACTTTTATTAAACAACACTGTACTTAAATACACTTCCATATATTTATGATTGTAAAATTTTATTGAATCATTTATAAAATGTAACTCTTTTATTAAGCATTTTGTGTAGTTATGAGCATACACAAGTTGATATCAATAGATCAATAATTTGTAGTTAATTTCGTTCACTTGTTTAACCTGGTTCCCGTTTCGTAATTACCGTTTTGAATTTTGCCAGTGACATTTTGGCTGATAAATCGCAAAGCAAATGGGATTCTATAAGTTAAGCCGCTTTGGTGGCACGCAAGTTAAAGCTTTTGCCAAAAATATAACAGACCGAATGTCAACTGTCGAGCGTGGAGTGTGGAACAAGACAAGTCGAAAAGATTGTGCGCGTTGCGATCAAGATTGTGCGAGTTGGAGGCGGCTACCAAGTTGACTACCAAGCGCAGACTGGCGCGCGACAAGGCCAGGTAACTTCATTTACCAAGTCGCCAAGCCAGAGTCAAAGCCAGGCCGGCGACAGCGACGCCAGCGTCGAAGTCGACGTAGACGTCATCATCAGCATCGATGAATTGCGAATTGAAGGTAAATAAATGCTTGGTTTTTAGGGTTGGGGTTGTGCTTGGACCAGCAAAGGAGTCATCGGCATGTTCATAATAATAATATTATTACTACTTAGCCTTAGTATTGGCTATTATTATTGCTATTAATTGATCACTAGGTCGTTGCTGATGATGCGCCGTGTCAGGCAGGGTCAATGCTGTCGAGAATTTTTCAATTTATCAGCCGCTTACATCTATAAATATCAATAACAACAAGAAAGTTTTATGCTCTTACGCGCAATGATGTCAAATTTATTATTACCAAACTAAATAAATAATAAATAAAAAAACGGCAAGAGGGAGAGAAGAATAATAATCGAGAGATAAATACAGATAGAAATGTTTAATTAGCAAATATTTGCAAAGTGCTGAAAGATTGACTGGGTCCGTTTGTCTATATTGTCTCTAGGTAAATTATGATAACATTTCTATGTTTTGTTTTTTTGTACGAATATTATTAGCCCGAATGAATAGCTACTGTGAATGGCACTGAAGAGTTTTTTGCTAATTGCAATTAAAGATGCCGCAGCAGAAACATTTGCTAAACGTCCAACGTGATGAGGGGAATTCTCTTCATAATGCAAATGATTTGTCAATAAGTGTGTACTTCAACAATATGCATGTGATAGGTAAGTTTAGCTTTCTCATAAGTTAAAACACTGATTTTTTATACACAAACTTCATAGTTAATTTCTTGCATTTATCATACGCACTGTGGTACATAATGCTGTTGAGATCTTTCTCGATTTGAACATTATTCAATCAGCTTTAATTTATTTATCTAAAATGTATATATTTTCAATACATGTCAATACATGTTTACAGCAGCAATAAAGTAAACAAGGTAAAACATGGATTTAAGTCATCTTTAATGATGTTTATCGAGAGTCATAGGAAACCTTTCATCGTTAACAAGACGGCCAAAGTAAAAATCATAAGAAATGGCAAAATAGATAATTGAAGTGGCAAGACAATAGCAAACACAAACACAGCACTTTGAGGGCCAGTGGCAACAAGCAAGGCCACGAGCGAAATTTAATCGCTTTAAATGTGAAATTATTTCGAAATAAATAAATAAACTCAATTGGGCAGCACATCACATAATCATAATCACAATCACAGCCACAATTACAATCACAACAGTTGTCGCATTTTGATTTCGAATTTCCGTGCCAAGTCGAGCATCAAATCGTGTTTGATTAATTGCAGCGCATCTCTCACCTCGAGGCTATATATAATTTCCTTGTGGGTGCTCTTGTCTTGACCATTAAATTGTGCTTTCATTTCAATTTCGGTTTCGTTCTATGCGCTATTCCCCATTTGTTGTTTGTTATTCGTTCTTCGATTCAGAAGCAGACGCACTTAATGAAGCTCATTCGTATGCAATATGGGGAATCGTGTGAAAGGTGAATGAATACTTATGTATCACAAATTGGTCTGACACTGGCTTTGACTGTGCGGTTGTCTTTTGACGCGCTACTGTTTTTTTTTGCAAAATTATACTAAAAGTGAAAGCCTTTCATTTGAAAGCATATGTGGCGCCAGCATTAGACAGCATTTTGTGGTATACGCGGCTTGCGGGCGATAAGCTCCCGGAATTAACAATTTGTAAACCAATAACGTAGCTCGAGCAAAACAAAGAAATCAAAAGACCCAAGTTTTTTGACACATATTTATTTTCATTAATTAAATAAATATTGTCGTTAAGTTCTTTAAGTATGTGGGAGAGTTAACTGAATTTAGAATGGGACAGCATGGATAAATAGTGGGAACTTGTCCCCTATTTTTCTAATAAATTAAATGGTATTGAATTATTCTTAAGACAATGGGTGCTACTTTCTGTCTCTTTCTTTATCTACTTACATTGATAAAACTGAATTTTGCAGTATGGTTGAACCTGGAAAAATGTCTGAAATGAAGCCAGTTGTTGTTAAAACCTCTTTGGCATGTATAAATTACATTTAATTCTGACATCTGTCTTTTCTAATAATTTATAATTTAAAACAAAATTAAATTTATTTCCTTTTTTTTCCTCATTTTGAAAAAAACATTTACTCTATTGCCATTTTAAAGCTATAAATATAAGCACATACATTTAGGCATGATTAATAAACAGAATGTTACAACCTGCCCAGAAGTATGCTATTTTATTTCGAAAACGGCGTTCTTTATTCGAGAATTAATTTTACTATTGCATACTTTTTCGCTTGCCTTTGTTTTGTTGATTCTCTATTGCCGCAAATTGCATTGCATACTTTTGTGCTGTAAAAAAGTAAAAAATCTGATTTCATTCCCAGATTTGGGTAATTAATAAGTAAAGTTCAGAAAAAGTCCAAAAAAGGAAAAAAATTCTGGTAAAATTTTTTAAAATCTTAGCTTAAAAATTAAAAAAGAATGAATAGTAAGAAAGAAATTCGCGAAAAATGCCGCTCTTGATAACGACTGCTGAGATCAATGCTGAGTTGTTCCATCATTCAGAGGCGTTCAGAAAGATTTCTTACTGAATCAAAATCAGACAGAATCTATTTAGTTTGATCATTAATTAATCACTAAAAATAGACTGGAGCTTATGTATTTTTAATATGGGAGGCATTTAGGGAAAGCAGCCAGAATGCTCGCAAGCTGTGGCAATGTGTCTAAGCCAATCAGTGGCCAAGTAAATATTTTGTTAACATAATTGCATAAGTCACAGTCAATTTTTCGTATCACCATGCGTATCACCATAATCTGTGTAAGCAAAAATTATATAATAACTTTAACAGGGTTCAGATGTAGTTGATAGTTTATAAAAAAATTTCGATATATATTTGTCTCTTCAAATATATGGCATAGCAGCGAAATGCCACATTAACAAATTAAGGGTGGCCCAAGCGAAGATTCTTCGACGAATTACTGGTGTCCCTTGGTACATCCGGAATAGGGACATCGAAAGGGACCTAAAAATTCCCATGATTGGCGATGTACTTCAAAGACTCTCTGGAAACTACGTGCTACGCCTTGGTGGACATCCAAATGCTCTGGCTAATCGACTTACAATCAAGGCGAGAAAAAGAAGGCTAAAAAGGTGCCACCCACTTGATCTCCCAACTAGGATATTTTTGTAAATAGATAACTGTATATAGTGTATATAATTTTAATGTAATTTTTAGTTTTAAGTTCCTATTTAACGTCCATGTGACCTAAACTGTTTCACAAACTTAAGACTAGACTAAGTTGCCCCTTAGGTAACAGCAAGCTTGTTTAATAAAACTACTAATTTTTTACCAAAAAAAAAAAAAAAAAAAAAAAAAAAAAAAAAAAAAAAGATATATATTTGTCATTGTTCAAGTAAATTTTTATTTCTTAATTTATTGTTTAAAAGTCGCCGTTTAGAATTAGATTAGACAATTTATTTTATTTCAACTAATATACTCGTAATATTGTAAGAGATTGTGAAATTGGTAAATGTTTGCGAATGAAAAAGTGAAAGAAGAATTTCGATTGTAATTGCCAAAATAAAGTAAGCATTTTTTCGGTTGGTTTTTTCTTATGCGTCAAGCTGTTCAGGCTGGAAATTCTGGTTATCTGGGTATCAGTTTTGTTTGGTTTTCATTTGTTTATTTGGGCTCTAAGCAAGTTACTTTCATTGCCGTCTACAATGTGCGCAATTAAAGCGGCATTTTGCCCACATATTCAAATGCAGATTGGGATGCCTCGGCCACAGTTGAATATACAGACTCCTATATAGCTATTTCCAACTGGCTCCGATTTGATTTATGCATCATTAAGTCACGCCAATTGGTCGTTTGGGGCGCGAGTTTCTTTGTAAATCGTATTTTAGTCACTGTGGCTTTTATGTTCAATCGGGGCATGTGGAACGTGGAGGAGCAGTTGCCGGTTTTTGTATTTAGTTTTACTTTATTTTGGTATAATTTCTACGACTGACATACGACACTCGCCGCTGGCTTTGGGCCAACCGATCGGCATCCCAGATTTTCCCAAAAATGCTGGCCCCAAGCTGCGTGCCACATGCGTTTTCAACAATCTTATTGGTGTTTACTTAGTAGTTCTTTGGTCGGAGCATCCGCTGGGTATTCGATTGAGAATGTGGGTCAACTTCGACAGCGTTCACTTTTCCTGCTTACTTTTACTGTCAACTGAACGTGCGGCCTAATTATTGTTCAGTTCAGTGACATAAACAAAAACAACAACAGCAACGATCTGTTGCAAAAGCAAAAGTTGCACCTGATTCTGTAATAAGAATGGCAGACTGCAGTTGGACGATCGCAGCAGAGAGGCAGGTCGGCATGTCCACTGGTCCGCATGGCCATGGCCATCACATTGAAAGCCACGGCGAGTGGGAAAGAAGTTTGTGAAAGTGGTTATTGCCTCCCAAGGAGTTGCTGCAACAAGAGTCGCGCCACTTTTGGCCACATATCAGCCAGATGATGTGCCTGTCGCTCTGCGTCAACGAGCTGCTTTTGCGATTGGTCTTAGGATAGGATAGGAATGGATCGATGGATGCTTGGATGGATGGATTTTCTCCTTCAATCGAAATGGCTTTTGGCCATCTGTGTCTCAGTTAATTTTCACTTCACTCGCAAGTTAATCAATCAATTTTGTCAATGTCAGCTCACTTTCCTGCCTTTTCTGGCTTTCCTACGATCTATCATCAGCCCATGCATATTATATAAGAATTAATCTACAGCAGCACTTGCAACAATAACAATCAAACTATGAAAATGAGTGCAGCATTAATGCAGCATGAAATTGCATTATTATGCCGCAGCATCCGCTGCAACGCGTTGCGGAAGCATCATCGTGAGATATGAGATACAATTCAAAACAAACTCAATGATCGGACTGCCTAGATTATAATTAAACCCAAAACCTGAATCAATTCAAAAAGGGCATGCAACAGGCGACTTGCAACTTGCCACAGCGGAAGTAACTATTCAACCCAACAATATTTATCTACAAGTTTTGGGCTCTTGTCAGTTCACGATTATCGTAGCGTTTCTTTGTGTTAAAGAAAATCAGAATGGGAAGGGACTTAACCCAATATGGAAAGTGAATTTATTTAATTGAATTTATTTAAAAATAACTAATAAGTTTTTAAGTGCTTAATTTAATCGAAAATGTATTGGCAATATTTTTATTTTTATATAATTGATATTTTTATCAACTGCGTTTTAGACTCTAATCTACTGAAATTAAATTAATTGTATTCTATACTCTTGAACGATTTCGATCTATGATAATGACTTAGTTGTTAAATTGGTAATATTCATTGTATTGACATAATATAATATATATATATTTTGCAAAAAGAAATTACTATTTTCTTGGCGTTTTAAAACTTTTTATTGTACAAAAAAAAAAAAGACATTTAAAATGGTATACAATTTTTATTATAAGTAGTTCTTATGATGATTTACAATCATTAATTCCTTAAAAATATTAGAAAATATAAGTGTATAATTTATTTCAGTTCCTCTTCTTTACACACCAGGTAAATTTTATTTTGTCTGCCAACAAAAAATTCGTTGACTACACAAGTTGTTTAGATTGTGAAATTCATGAATGCTTTGTTATCTTCATTCTGTTTCAAGTGTTTAATGAGCTAATAACGCTTGCTGCCCATTTATCATTTTTGTTTAATGACAGACTGATATAATTATTGCTTCCACATAATAATAGCTTAAAACAAAATGTGACTTAAGTATAGGAAAAGATCAATAGACCTAACTTCTAAACCACAGATTAAATAATATAAATATTAAAGATAAATATAGCGTATGTTTAATTGTAGTTTTCGCTATAGTCAAACAGGATATGGGGCTCCTGGTTAGTTTCCTTGTGCGGCAATCGACGAAAAAAACATCTGTGTTTTGATGAAACTTCATCCTGCAAATCCTTAAACTGCGATTCTTGGGCGACCTTGTGGTGTCCCCACCAGGATTTAAAACGCTTGCTCCTGTGACAGTGTTCATCTTTCTCCTGTGGTGCTGCGTCCCATTTCAGTCCACTAAAGTGGAGGTGGTGAAAGTGATGATGGTAATTGTGGTGCACAGTTTTCCAACAGGCAGCAAAAGGTTTGTCTTCGCCGCAGCTCTTTGGCGGTAAAGTATTCTCTTTTTCTTTGGAACACAACATTTTTAAATTTTGTATTTAAATTAAAATGACTAAAACACTTTAACAATTTGTTAAACTCTGATCTGAACGATTTACTGATAGAATTCGTACTGTGTTGCTAAACTGCGAATCGCCCCTTAAGTACCAAAAAGTTCGTCTGATAACATGGCTCAGATAGTGGTGTAATATTCGTTGTTTGCACGCAAATGCCATAACCTAAGTTAATATGACTGTATGATTCATATACATATTAATGGTGCTGCGTTTATTTTGAGTTTTGCTTATTCAATTACTTACTATTTTAACTCTTTTTTTGAATATTTCAAATATTAAAGAGTATTTTGTGGACTAAGTTTGCAAATTAATAATTATTTTTTCAAGTACCTTAATTCATAACACATTGATTTTCTATAAATGAAAATGGGTTTCTGTGCCCTTTCATTAGTAATTATTTATTAGTATAGTCATTTTATTTGTTGCCTCTTGTCCAACATTTTGTTGTACTGTCATGAGACATCTCAAATTTATCAACAGACTGTGGCATTTATGTATAATAATTACTTTTGCTCAATATTTGTGTTAAAATTTTATGATTATTGCAAAACTTTTCCGAGAAAGAGAAATCGCCAATTGGCGTGATGTCCCACTAGGGGAAAATGCAACCAAGTTAAAACCAACAACAACAAAAACAAATGCCACGCGTATTGGCCAAGTGCAGCTTGTAGATATGTCGATGTTGATGTTGTTGTTGTTATTGTTGTTGATGCCAATAACTAAGTCAAGTGGTTGCGTATCTTTGTTGTTTGTTGCTGTTGTTGACGCTCTGGTGAAATGAAATGTGCGCGAATATGAAATATAATTTGGAAAAAAAATATGGTTAAAAAATATAAAAAAGTAAAGGAAAATTAAGAAAAACAAGCGGGAAAGGCTATAGTCGAGCTCCCGACTATAGGATACCCGTTACATTACGTTAAATATTCAGAAAATATTTTTTATTGCATACTTTTAGGCACGTACATTGCTTAAACACTTTAATCAGATATAACTACCGTTCTGGTTGGCCGATCTTGTTGCTATTACGTAGGATGACAGCTGATAATAATAGATAATGTTAATTGCCAAAAAATACTTCATATCTTAAAAACTATGCGTATATTAATGTGAAATATAATGTGAAACAAACTGCGTGGGGTTTATAGAAGTCTGTGTGCCAAATTTGATTGCTCTAGCTCTTAAAGTCTCTGACATCTAGGTTCTCACACGGACGGACTTGGCTTTATCGACTCGGCTGTTGATGCTGATTACGCATATATATTCTTTATACTGTCTGAGTTGGTTCCCTCTCCCTGTTACATACATTGCAACGACTACTATATACCCTTTTACTTATTTTTTAAGTACCGGTTATAAAAAGGTGAAGGAAAATAAAAGAAAAATAAAACATGCTAGTTGACAATTTGATGCGTTTAGTTAATCAAAAAGCTAATTACTTGATTTGGTAAGCGGTTTCGAAATGCGAAAATCCAGACAGTAAACAAAAAATGTCTACGAGTGTTGACTGTACATAAATAGTTGCTCTGCTTTAGTGTTGTTTAACAATTTCACATAAATACTCGTATTTGCACAGTTTTTTTCTGTAGTTGCTGTTGTTGTTGTTGCAGTCAGTGAAATGCGTTGGCGAAAAAGTGAAATGCGTTTTAGAAAGGAAAAGGAATCGAGACTTGAGATTCGAGAGTCTCAGCTGAGTTGAAACTGATGTTGCTGCTGTGAAAATCTTCGCACAATTAACGACAACCTTGACTTGGTAACACCTTAATTATGCTGAAGTACTCTGTACTTTGCTCTAATCCTCCTTCCCCTTCCCTTTAGCTCCCCCGAATGCTCCACTGACTTTGGCCATAGACTGATTACCAAAATGTGTTTATTTGGTATTTTTATAGCTTTATTTGTGGCGAAACTTAACGCCCTGTTAATCCGACTAAATGCAAATGGCACTGCGGCAACCCTGGCGCAAATAAGTGCCCCTCTTTGCTCCCTCCCCTCTCTATTACAAAGCTTTGATTTAATTGTTTTACAGTACTGCGTACGATTATCGCGTAAATAACACGTGAAAATTTTGCAATTTTCCGGCAAGGTTACCTTACTTAGCTCGATAAAGTTTTCCAGTCTGAGACTGAGTCCGATATGCTGCGCATTCCGAGACTATGAATATGGCCAAGACTGAGGCCATGGAAGGGCTGGCAATGAGTGTTAATCAGTTGATGGAAATCTCTTCGTTGATGGGAGTTTACCACTTACTTTACTTTTGTTTCGGCATTTTTATGCAAAACGCCTGCCATTTCTGCTGTTATTATATTTGTTGGTTTGGTGTTTTGTTTTTCACCTTTTCCCACCTATTCTCCGTCTTAACTTGGCTTCTTGCTCTATCTACATATTTGCCCGTGTTGTGTGTCGGGTATTTTGGTCAAATTAAGTTGGCAAAGGCAATTAAGACTAATTGGTTGCTGGTCGTTGTTTGACTCGGTCTCG
Source organism: Drosophila limbata (assembly GCA_963924055.1). Classification (NCBI taxonomy): domain Eukaryota; kingdom Metazoa; phylum Arthropoda; class Insecta; order Diptera; family Drosophilidae; genus Drosophila; species Drosophila limbata. The sequence continues at coordinate 7,766,638 of OZ001352.1, forward strand.
TAGTCGGAAGTGCAGCCCACCGTAGTAGTAAGTAAGCAAGAGTTATTGTTGTTGCACTTGATTTTTGCATAAAATATTTATGACTGATTTCTTTAAGTTGTTTCATAACTAGACAAATGCCGAAGTTGACGAGCTTTCGTTGATTTGTACTTGAAAATTGCAGAAATACTCTTTGACATCAATTAACTAGCTATATTCGTTAAAATTAACGATGATTATGGCCAACTTCAGTAGCCAAAAAACCGCACATACTAACCCAAATACCTGAGGCTGCCACGCTTTGGCTACGTCTTCGGCTTCAGCTTAAGCTTTGGCTTCGACTTTGGCTTGGGCTTTAACTCTGACAGCCTTTCCGTCTTCGGCCCCATCATCACATCGCTGCTAAGTTTAAAGTAACTATCGGCAAATGGCAAAACCAAGCAGCTGCACTTTGTGCTAAAATCTCTAAATGAAAAAGTTGCAGAGAAAAAGAAACGAAGAAAACTTTAATGCTGCAATTGAAGTACCCTGTTTTAAGTATATCTCCTGTGAATAAAGTTTAAAATTTTATTTTGCTTGGAATGAATATTAAATTCATACGAATTTTAAACGATTAGTTAAAGTCAGGGATTAAAACCCTAACCGAAACCGTAACCTTTAACCGGTAAAAACCAATTGCAATTTAAAACCGTAACCGAAAAAAAAAAAATTTTAATTTGACCGAAACCTTAAAACCGAAGCTCTGCAAACCGAAATAACCGTTAAGTAACCGTTTCATTTATAAGGGTTAATTTCGGTTTTTCATACATCCAAAAAAAATATTATTTTTCATTAATAATTTTGACTTTAATTTTCTTGTGTCTAATTTTTGTTTGTGATATTCATGATCGAATTTTCATAGCACTGAATAAGCGCAAATATTTTATTTAATTTTAATTATTATACATAAGTTCCTTATAATATAATAACTAAAGACTAGAGTACTAGCTACTGGGCCATCGACTCCTAAGCGCAAATAAAATAAATTTGTTAAATGAAATATTTAAATTTTTAAAATGTAACTAAACTACATCAAACTGAAGAATATGTGAATGAAACATTAAGAAAGTAATGCCTTTTTAATTATTATTATTATATTATTAATATAACTATATTTTCGAAAAAAAAAATTTTTTCTTTGTGAACCGAAACCATACCGGTATTTCAAAACCGAAACATACAAAAACCGGTTCACCTTTACGAAACCTTTATTCAAAGATTTTGCGTAACCGATAACCGAAAACCTAAATGCAAACATAATCGAAACCGTAACAGAAACCGATATTCGTTTCGGTTTTAATCCCTGGTTAAAGCTATTATAAAACAATATTTATTTTTTTAGATGAATTAACTAAGATATTCTGAAATATTTAGAATGAATACAGGTAAATGTTTTATTTATACAATTGTTTTTTAATACAATATTGTCTTTTTTTAATAACTTAATGTTTTATAAAATATTTTTTTTTTAACCATTAATTTTGCATTTTTATTGTAGATATGTGTAAATTTATTTCTCAGCTAAGAGTCATAATAATATTAATTATGATTAAAAATATTTACAATTTTTGTGCTAATATTTTTTTAATTTTACGCAACAGAACTCCCCCTTAACTCCTCGACTCTACGGTATAAAAACAAACAAACAACGTCCATTAGTTGGTCGTAAGTATTTTTGGCGCGCTCATTTAAAATTGGTTGTTCGGGCGCAACAACATCTGCGCGATGGCTACATCCACACACACACACACACGCGCTCACAGACAGAGGCATTAACAATAACAACAAGCTCCGCGACTGCGCTGTCTACATCGCTCTCTCTGCAAATGTCGCGGTGGCGCTCTCACTCTCTCGGTCTTTCTCTGTGCCGGGCGCCAAGCACGCTACCTGTTGGTAGTTTTTCGGTCATGACATTCGTTCAGTCTGCATTTGACTTTCGGTTCGTTCGGTTGAGTTTTTCGTACGCGTCGCTTTGTTTGTCATTATTTTGCCTTGCGCCTGCGCAAATCGTTGAGTGAAAGATTCAGTTGCATCGTTGACAGCTGTTGTTGTTGTTGTCGCTGCTGCTGTGTGGAGGCGCGTGCGCAGAGTGCGCGGTGCATGTGAACGGTAAATCGTGGCTTGTGAATGGAGAGTGAGAGAGAGACGTGCGCGGCCGTTACAAGAATTTCTATGCTGTGGTATTTGCCACAAATGTTTGAAAAGTTAATGAAGTGCAAAAATGTTTGTTGTCGCTGTTTCTGTCTTTCTTAAAATTGTTGTTGTCGGTGTCATCAAATTGCTGTGAACGCTTTGATTTGCGGTTGTTGCTGCCTGACCCTGACCGCGGCCCTAAACTTGGTAATCACCACTTGGCTGCCAAGTGAAAATTGTAAAGAAATCAGCAAGACTCAATGTGAAAATTGTCGGATGCCTGCCAAACGGATTAGTCTCTGACCAAGAACGAAATGTAAGTTTGAAGTAAAAATATACAAATATTTCACATTCCAAAACTGTATAAAAATTTCACCTTAAGCTTGTCTTTGCCCAACCCAATTGACATCCACGTTGAATAGTGTTAATTTATGCGTTGGAAGATTGTTTCCCATAGACAGCTCGGAGCTTAGCTCGCAACTCTCGATTAGCTCTTTGGGCGCGTCCAATTAGCAGCGCAACTTGAGATGTCTATTAAACAATATAAAAATAGATAAAAAGTCGAGAAAGAAATATAAAGATATTATAAAGAGATGAGGTGAGATGGAGATGGGCAACTGTCTATTCTAATTGAATGAAATTAACCCACTTTTGGACGTTGTAAAAACTTTGTGTAAGTTCGTAGCGGTCTTTTGTCTTATTTTCATAATAATTGGCCCCCTCAAAGACCCCGAAGAAGAAAGAGAAGTTAATATGAATAAGATTGCCGAAGACGCCAAGCTGCCAAATTATAATGAGCTGCAAGCTTTGGCCGTAACCCAGTCTGGCTAAGAAAATGGGTAGAACGTTGCTCGGGGTTATGTCTCGGCCCGGCTGTCAGTTTTTCAGTTCCCGTTTATGGGCAACACCTCCAGCAAAAAAAAAAAAAAATAAGCTAGACGCTTTGTCTTGAATCAATCAATAAGGTTAGTTAAATACGCATCGAAATGGGCACATGAATTTTGGCTCGATTGAACAGTTAACCCGGCTTTTGTGGCCGAAAATTGAGAGCATCGAAATTGGCTTTTGCTATGCAACATTTTGTGGGTTGTGTTGTACTGAAACAATATATAAATCTGCGTAGCGTTTCGCATTGTCTTCTAAGCAAATTTTTGAGGTCAAGTTGTAGCTAAGGTTGATTTACGACTTTAGCGGTAGTTTTTCCCCTTTTGATTCTGTTTTTTTTTTTTTTTTGGCAGAATGCTTTGGCTAATTGCAACAGGTGCTGAAGCTAAAGTCCACAGATTCTTAATAATAATAAAGTTTTAATGGCAACCGCACGCCAGGCCCATCATCAGCATCAGCACCAGCATCAGTTCCAGACTCAATTTTGAGCTCGTTATGAAGTCGCTCCCGATTGCATGCAAGGCAATTAGAAGTTTGTTGGCCTGCGAGTCTCGAGAGACAGCAAACACATAACGAATTGTTGTAATAATACTCGTTAAAAAAAAAGTTATGTTTGTCTTTAGCTTGAACAACAAATCATTTCACATTTCCACTTGGCGAACGGGTTCATTAAACCGCCGTCAACAGAGAGTCGACTCCAGAAGTGTAACTAAACAGCCTAAGATACGAGTAGACCGCAGAATTCTCCACAACTTGGCTTCCGTTCTCAGCTTGGGCATTGTCACCAGTCAGCAGTCACCAGTCAGCAGTTGCTTGATGTGGCTAAGCTTATGTAACACGGCCCACAGCCTAGTCTTAGCCCAGTCTTGGCTCAGCGAAGCGCGAACCGATCTCAAGTGTCATGTTATGGCCTCTTCCCGCATCTTTCAATTTTTGTCGCCCTGTAATTGTATTGTAATCGCAGCGCCCTTTCTTCTGACCCATCCATGTCATCAGTGGTTTTTTCTTGCCGTGCGTGTGTATCTGGAAATCTGTTTGCTTTAGCTCCGCACTTTGTTTTTTGTTATTGTTAGTGTTGTTCTGTCCCCGAGGAAGTTGAATCTGCATGATCTCAGCAAAATCCCACACAGCTTGCATGTGTGTTTATCTTGTGGATTTGTCGGTCGACATGTTTTTTTCTTTTGGGCCACCTTCAGTGAGCGGTGAAAGAGCAAACAAATCCTGTGCACAGTTTTGGCAACACGTTGTTTGCTGGTTCCCATAGCGACAACTGTTCATAATTAATTGAATATTTTTATATTAATATCTTTAGATCTTGACTAGGCCATTAAATGCAGTTCTCACAGTAACACACCTCGTACGAGTACTAACGGCATTTGGGGGCTATTGCCAAAGCGCATTTAGATTTAGAGCAGGCACTAACCACTGGGAAGTGGCGAGCGGGAGTGAGAGGGGGGAGGGGCCTACAATTAAGGCGTCTACCTGTCCGTTAAGTCGACCAGTCGTCGTCGCGGCAGGGAACAAGTAAAGCACGAAGCTTGAACTCTTTTGGGTGGGTCACTTCCAGCACCACCTGAACCACCTGAACCGCCGCTGCGGTTGGCTGCGTTTTTAATACTTATATGCATCTTGTCGTCCCCAGAGACAACAGCAGCAACAACAATTGTTGCTCAACAACAAACATAAAATGTTTAATTCTTGGTAGCACAAACATATTTTTGTCTTTCTGCTCTTCACTCTTCCCCCAGCTCTCTCCGGATAAGCTTTTAGTTCAGCTTGAGCGCATTGGCGCTCGAATTCCATGTAAATGCACTTATGTATTGTACTTCCAGCCAAAACAGGTGGAGAAATGTTTAAAAGCTGTAGCAAGAACAAGAAATAAGAAAACAGACTTAAGCAAGGTTCGTTTCAAGAGCGGTAATACTTAGTTTATGTGCTAACGGAACAATCCATGGGCAATGATAATGATGAAATATTAAAAAGTTGAGTCACATTGAGGTATTTATATTAAATAATATTTAGTTGATTTTTTATTGTTATTCGTGGCTTTTTCGTGACTACACTGAGCGAGAAATTAGTGGAAATATACGAGATTTATTATTCATTGAAAAGTTGTCGCACAGTTCGGAAGTCACATTTGTCTGAGAAACAACAAATTTGCTCTGATTGTTGAAATTGTGAAAAAATAATTGTGTGCTTAAAAAATGGCTCGTACCAAGCAAAACTGCTCGTAAATGGACTGGAGGTAAAGCTCCTCGCAAGCAATTCTTTTAAGTTTCTTACTTAACATACTTAAAATAATTATAAGTACTTAAAATATAAGTAAAGAGAAAAAAAATACAAAAAATATATTCGAATTTTGTCCGTGTAATAAAAAATACATTTTTGTTTGTTTAAAACTTAGCTCTAAAAACAAGTGGGCGCGGCTGCAGTCGAGTTTGCTCGACTGTTAGATACCCTGTGCCAGTCTCCATAAAATAGAATAATGGTTAAAATTTAATAAGTTAACTTGCATGTAAACATATAAAACATAAAAATTTAACGCCGCTTGAATTTGCTGTATGATATAGTTGTCCGATTTAAGCCAAGTTTGGACAAAATGTATGGGACCATCCCATATGCATATTTTGTCAGTTTGGTTGAGATATCTTAAAGAACTAAAAAGTTTTTCATACTGAGACTTGATTTTAGACTGATTGATCCTATGTGATATAGTGGTGCGATCCAAATTTAAAAACAAACTTGATCTGCGTACGGTATCCAGGAACCTACACACAAAGTTTGAGGTCTCTAGCTATTATAGTCTCTGAGATCGACGCGTTCAAGCAGACGGACAGACGGACGGACAGCGTCAATAATATATATACTTTATGGGGTCGGAGATGATTTCTTCTGTCTGATACATACATCATTTCAATGGGCACAGGGTGTAAAAATAGCAATCTTTCATCATATTTTTGACAAAACACATTAGCTAATTAATTTGTATGGACACTTTAAAGTAAATAATAATAATAATTGTCTTACTTTTTAATCTTATTTAAAGCGTATATTTATCGTTTATTTAAATTGAAATTGAAGAGACTTGAAATTTTTTTTTTTCTATATTGTTGTCCAAATATTTGAGCATAATATTTCTATTCCTAAAATCATGATGAAAGTAAACTGCATTAGTAATCACTAAAGATATCTGGAATTTTCAAACATTTAAGACCCTGGGCGTTGGGTTGTCACTTCCTTTTGGTTGTCTTGTTGTGGCTTTTTATTGCTTTTTATTATTTTTATTTACGTCTTGTGTTTTCCTCGTTGTCATTTCTGAAATTAAAAAAACTCCCACAACAATTGTATCTTTTGTTGTAGTTTTAGCAATCACATTCACAAGTCACATGTGTGAGTAGGTAAACTATGTATCTGCATTATATTTCCTGATCTGTGTGTGAGTGTGTGTGTGTGTGTGAGTGTGTGTTGTGATTATGCGTGAGGCCTTAAGTTATGATAAATTATGAGGCCCGCCTATTGTGGTGAAAGTGGCAATTGTCTTGCTGGCGAATTCTTACCCAGAGACAGATTTCCTATTTGTTATTAACAATTGTTGCCTTGGCATTTTCATTTTCCATTTTCCATTTCAATTTTCATTTGCAGCAACAGCATTGAAACTACGCATAGATCAAATCCCTGAGATTGTCGACGACTTTAACGCCCACGAGTTGCCAACGATATTGCCAACGATATTCACAAAGATATTTACAAGATGGAGCCCAACTTGTTGTAAGCGCCCGCATCTAGACGGAGTTTACTCTCTCATCACATTCACATCTGTAACTGTATCTGCATCTGCATCCACATCTGTATCTGTATCTGTATCTGCATCCGCATTGCATTTGTACAAAGCAGCACATGTCCATAATACATAGCTCATAACGTACCTAATCCCTATACATACACATATCCAGACTGTAATCCGACTCGGATTCGTCGACAGGAAACAGCTGCTGTTGAAGAATCACCAGGACGCCATTTACCAAACGCACTCGCAGTTCCAGTGCCCATCCCAGTCCCAGTCTCTGTGCGTGCCCATGGCCGACAGTCGGGAACGGATTCGTGGTCCGTCGCGAGATGGACGCGAGTTCCTCACAAGTCCCCGCCAGGTGCTGCGCCGCCTCATGCTGCTGTCGGAGGGACGACAGTATCGGGAGGCGGCGGGAGTTGTGGGTCGACTGGGGCCATCGGTGCTGCACTCGGTGATTGCCGAGTTGCCCATTGACCTGCTGCTGGAGCACTTGCCACACAGCGCCTATCTGCTGGAGTCCTTTTACTCGAGGTAAGTGGAGGAGTTCCAACTGGTTGTCCGACTGTCTTTGGGTCCTTGCAGGTTGACCACGTTGAACACGACCCCGAAACCGGATGTGCCCAGCGAGACTGTGGCCTGGCAGCTGGTGCGCCTATTCGCCAATCCCCACGAGTCCGGCCTGAGGCAGCGCTGCTCCAAGCTGCTCCACGCCCTGGCCCAGTACGAGCCGGGACTGCGCCAGACGCTGCGGGAGCGACGACGCAGCTTCGACAATGCCGTTCAAGGACTGGGAGTTCACGGTCTGACCACAGATGTCTCTGGCCAGTTGATTTCCCTGCACGTGGCCCTGAAGACGGAGCTGCAGCGGCACGTGGACACCTACAAGACGGCCATACACAAGCTGGAGGAGCTGAGCATGGTGACGGTCAACCAGGATCCCGCACACTCCTCCCATCAGCGTCTACTGGCCATCAACTATGGGGATATCCAGCAGCGTCTGATCGACAACAAGACACTGCTGACCATGTTGGACAAGCCAGCCCTGAAGCAGCTCCACACCCTGGTCGAGAATCTCAGCAGTCGCGTGGAGAACGACAAGGAGGTGCTGTCCTGTGTGGGCCAAGTGAAGCGTCTCGATCCCCAAGCGCACATCGAGAAGCGTCCCGCTGCCGGTCTCCTCATGAACTTCTCCCGGGGCTGCGAGGTGGTGCTCCACCTGATGGGACCCGAGAGCTTGCCACCCAGCCCTGTGGCAGCCAACAAAGCCACAGCCTCGGCCACGGCTGCGGGCAGCAACAGCAGCTGCAGCGATGGTTACCACTCCGACGACTCCGCCAGTGAGGATGGCAGGTAAGCAGCGGAAGAAGACGACGAAGAGGCTGCGGATCTTTAAAAGATCAAAGACCTGTTTTCTCTTCAAACCGACACTTGACATGGTTCAGTTGTGCCATCACCCACTCACACACACACACTCACTCATTGCCTACGCTTTCTTCTCTCTCTCTCTCTCTCTCTGCTCCACAGCGAAATGGTGTCACACTATCGAAATCTCTACATCGAGAATCGAGCGGACGCCCTGGAGGCATTGGACAGCTTGCCGCAGCTGAAACACGTGCACAGTCTGAAGGGCAAGATACTCTTCTCCATGATTGTGGTGAGTCCATAAGTTGATGTTACCCTGCTGCCTTGTATCACTCAGAATGGGGTGTTATAGCTTTGTGCTTGAGTGTCAGGTAGAAGGCGAAAGAAAAGAAACCTCCCACTTTGTATCGTCAGTAACATCAATTACATTTTTAATTTAATTAATTACATTTTTATCCAAATTTATTGAGAACAAATCTTTCTTTTATTTTTAAAGAATTTTCTGTCTTACTAACATATAAATTCGCAGTGTTTTTGACTCTATTAAATTTTACACTTAAATTTGTATCCAAATTTATTGAGAACAAATTTTTTTAATTATTTTGAAATAAATTTTTTGTCTTATTAACATATTATATGTTTGTTATGTTTTATACTCTGCGGCACATTTTTTATTACCTCTTATATTGTAAAATTTTTTTTAATACTTTTTTTTAAAATAGGTATTTTTGTAAAGGGTTCGGTTAAGAGGAAAACTTTCCAGGAAGATAGATTTTTAGCCTAGCTATCGATTCGTATTTTTTGACGATATTTATCGCCATCGTTAAATAAATAGTTGAGCAAGATTTTTTAAATCGAAAGAGAGCCATGAGAAGCAGCTCGCAAATAAGAGAAGAACTTCACACAGGGTATTGCCACGTTCATCACTTATAACTAGAGCAGTCTAGTCAAATCGAAATTGAAACGGCGATTGCAACGAACGAAATGATCGCATTGATTATGATGTTGAGTGGGATGTACTGACTGGAAAGTAGCCAGAAGGCAAATGCAGTTGGCTAGTTAATTGATATTGCAAAATATCAATTTAAGCTGCGCTGCAGATTGAGATCAGATCGACAAAATTAAGCGACATTGAAGAAAGTAAATGAAATGTCGCCTTGGGGCGTCGAGAGATTACGTTGGCGAACTGGAGCTGTTGTTTTATAGATGAATAACTTTCGATCTTCGCGGTGCATAGAGAGTTGTGGCAAGTGGCAAGACGAATGACACCGCCAATTGGCCGGATCAGCTGGTTTGGGCCTGAGTTCGACTTTAAGTTTGAGTTTAGTGTTGGAGCCGTGGGCAGTTATTGAACCATTGCCAATGATTGGCATATTTCATACCTTTATCACTCTCTCTCTCTTATTATTCGTCTTCTTTTGATTATTATTAACAGCTTTCTTTTCGCCTGTGCCACGGCATGCGGGAGCGCAAGGTGCTGGAGGTGCGCCGAGTGCTCAACTGCGCCCTCGACAGCAGCTGTGAAACGACCCTCGCCCTGGATCGATCAGTGCGCCATCATCTGCACGAGACCACGGACAGCTTTCCGCTGGGCGAGATCGAGCGATCCGTGTTCAACCAGGTGCTGTCCACACTGCATGAATATCCCTGCCTGGAGTCGTGTCCTCCACTGACGCACTTCGTCAGCGCCTGCGTGCGTCTCGCTTGGCGCATGATCAACCAGAAGGCGCCCTATTATCTCGACACGGATTTCAATCTGGGTAAGCACTTAGGTGAAGTCATTAAATTGATCTTGTACACGGAAAAGAAAATTCTGAATTGAGCAATTAAATTTAGAAAATCAACGGTGTTAAAAGTTTGGCAATCCCAGAATTTGTTAAATCGATATTTCGATTACGATTTTTCAATTTCTTTTCATTTTTTATAGTAAAATTAAATGCTTTCTCCTTTTTTATAACCGTTACTTATTTTTGACTATTTTAATGCTGCGTGGTTGCCATTTTATCCGTATGCTGTGTTAATTCAATAATAATATCCCGAACACTTACTTGAAACATACATTCTAAAATCAAGAATTTTAAACTTGAATTTTAAACTGACTTTTTTTTCAGGGTTCCCACAAAGTTCATAGTGTTTAGAATATTCATCATTATTTAAAATTAAATTAAATTAAAATACCAAACATCCTAAGTGTAAAAAGAATACCTCAAACAATAAATTTGCCATTCTGTATATTTGATATACAGTGGAACTTCCCTAACCCGAATCACCATTATCCAAAGAAAAAGTTCGAATTATAGAGACATCGACTTAAAGACTTCTTTTTTTAAGCTTAGTATACGCCAATGCTATTGAAAATTCGCGTTATAGACGTTCGAGTTATGGAAGTTCTACAGTATTTTTTAATATCATTAAATAATATTTGAATTATTTTTTGTGTTTTTGTTTCTTGTTTTGTAATTGTCTTTTTCCTGCTAATTATTAACACACTTATTCTGTTCCTTGTAGGCTTTCTGCGTCCGGAGAAACACGAACGTCATCCGCAGTCGGATCGGAGGTCGGATCTGATCAAGGCGTTCCTCTGGCCCGCCCTCATGCAGAACAATCAGTGCGCCTTCAAGGCCGTCGTGGCCACCTAATTCATGCCTTACTCTAAGCTTAAGTCAAACAGTTTGTACATAATTTATCTTAAACTTAAACCCAATAAACAATAACCTAAAACCGAGGACGGCTCCTGATCCTTAGGCACAGCTGATGGGCTTTAGGAAAATACTTTGACTACGCTGTTTGTTGGTGCAGAGAAGTGCGTGTTCCGCGTAGAACTCGATGATGTCGCAGGGCGATGGGAAGTGTCGCTCGTGGGGCTTCAACTGGCCAATGCCATAGCGTGGCCTTCCGTCGATTTGGCGCACAAACAGATGATAATACTGCTGATCGGCGTAAATGCTCACAATGTATTTGATGCAGAGATCCGTCGCCTTGAAGGGACGCACCAAGCAGGCGCCATCCTCGCGATCCGCCAGCATTCGCTCCGCCATGGCCCGATCTACGGTAAAGTAATAGGATTCCGTTTCAATCTGACGCTGCTCGATCTCCTCATAGTTGGCATCGGCTTCATCTGCAAGGAGTGCGAGTGTGAGTTATAAGACTATCAATCAAGCTAATAAATAAATTTGCATGAACAATTGAGAATTTACTGGAGCTTGTTCATCGTAATTCATTTGCAGAACTTAGTTCAGCTTCTTATGACAGAAGTTGTTTAAATTTTACAGCCTTATATTTATAATTTTGAGTTAAAAAATAAAATAAGGTAAGTTAAGTTGCATTAAAATCGATATCTTAATGAGACAAATTATTTTAATAAAATTAATTATATTTAAATGCAGAATGGATTTAAAGGCCAAACCATGATCAAAATTACATTAAATCTCTGTTCAGTTTTGGCAAAGTTGTGCAAGTTTAAAGTTGGTCTAATTTTCGACGCAGCAACTTTACAAGTCAAAGGTTTTGATCATTTTGATTTAAGTTTTACAAAAAAATTAACCATCTGAGAATTCAATTGGAAATTGTGATGTAGGTATACTACTAATTAATACATAAGAAGTTGATTAAATGTAGAGTCTAGGGATTTAAAATTGGTGAAAAACATAGGGTGCATTAAGCCGCATTCTTGCGCATAAAAATTATTTGAACGAAATAAATTACATTTGAATTTAGACTATATGAATATGAAAGTTTGAAGTTGGCCTGAGCTTAGATTTTTTGTCCATTTAGACATTTAGATATTAAACTCGATTCACTGTTTTGATTTGCATCACTAGTCAATCACTAGTAGTGATTAGAGAGAGTGTGTTATCAGAGCGATTTCTCTCTCTCTGTCTCTCACTCAGAACTTACCAACAATGACATAATCATGTTTTGGTCGTTGCTGATCGTCATCAATGAACGATTCTGAAACCCGTTTGTTCCTCTCTTCGGCATCAACATCAACATCGTCACTTGTCTGTCGTCGATAGCTGGAACAGCAGCTACATTGTTGCTCCCTCAGATTGTTGTAGAGTCTCGCGAAGAGATTCTGGAGAACAGTCCAATAGACACGTGCGCACCAGCACATGATCTCGCTCCAGAAATGATCCCTAACCCCAATCTCAGCTCTAATTTCAGGTTAATTTGTTTATTGTTTCTACATCTACTTCTGTTTCGGGTTCTATTTTGGCTTCTATTTGTGGTCCGATTCCGTTGCCATTCCGCCACATCTTTCACGATCGCGCGATTTTGTAGACTGAGCGCCAAAAGACTCGACCCAAAGCCGGCTATCGTCTGGATGGCACTCACAGTGCCTATTAATTAAAATGTGCTTAATGCGCAGCTCAGTTGTCGTTCATGTCTCGCTCTGTGTGTGTGTGAGTGTATGTATGTGTGTGAATAATGACCATATGTAAATATCATATAGATATCATATACAAACATATTTTTTTTATATAAATACCCTGTAGACAGCCAAATGCGCGAAGTGAGTATTTTTAATAAGGGGGAAGTTTAATCGCAAGAAATATAAACAAGAATTACCACCTAGATGTTACTTATTGAAGATATGTTCGCATAAGAATTAATTGGTTATTATAGGGATTTCTCTTCGTCCTCCAATATTATTGAACAAGGATTATACATTTTTTAAGTGCACTCACATTTAAGTAATCTTCTTTAAAACAATTTAAAAATATACAAATCGTTTTTTTTAAAAATGTAGTACAGGGTATTGCCTAGTCGTTGACACTGCTAATGTTAACTGCTTGGGGTGGAGCAGCGCTGCAACTGTTTGTTTATGTTGTGGTGCTCGTGTAATTTTTTATTGCTGGTAACTCGATACCGTAAAAATTGTCACACTCTTGCAAGCGCAGCCAAGTGCAGATCAGCTCAGCTCAGTTCAGCTCGGGCGCAGCTCGTTTCCCACAAGTTGTGGCAGTTTGTAAACAATTTCCACGCTCGAAATGTGTTTCCTTCCACCCTGCAAAACCCTTACCCCACCCCACTCATGTGTATATTTGCAAGTTACTCATCGTTCTTAGCAGCTCACTTCTTCACTCAGAGATCCCATTTCATATGCATTCGAGACACTTTGGAGCCAAGTGGGTGCCATGTGCTTCATTGGGGCGCAGCTTTACAATAATTATATGAAATGTAAATGTGTCAACAGGTATAGAATAATTGTACTAACTCTTAAATAAATTTTTAAGCTAGAATTTTGGGAATTTTACCAGAATTTTTGATGCATTTTTCTCGAATTTACAATTTTTTTTTGTTTTTCGATTTTTTCTCAACTTTGCCACGCTAAGAGCGAAATGCACCAAACCAATTTTAGAATGAACTTCATTATTTTACAAAATTTTCAATTTGGTTTTTTTTAAAATTTTTTCTCAATTTTTTTTAACTGATTTTTGAAAATTTCATTCTAATTTAACGGCTTTTTCGTTCAAGAGTTTTGCCAAGTTTCGAACCAAGTACATCAACATAAACTTGACGAATACATATCTTATACGAAATACATAATCGTTGACACAACCGTAGACAACAACCTTTAGCACAGACACGCACTAACATAGCATTTAGCTCTTGTTAAGAGTTCACAAATTCTCACTCTTATCTGCCAACCGCAAACTTATACAAGGGTCAGGTATAAAAAAAGTAGCTCACAAAATCGTAGACAACAACCTTTAGCTTGACATACACAAATTCTAGCTCTTATATGGCAGACGTTAACTTATTCCACTGCTTATTATAAGCACAGCTCTCCCAGTCGAAGACAACAGCCTTTAGCACAGATACACACTATAAAGCTTTTATCAAAAGCTTTCGTTGGATTTAATTTTGCGCGCAATTATTTAGAATTCAAAAATGATTTAATTACAGTATTCTGGCCGGTAATGACTGACAATTGGCACGGAATGCGTTAAGATACGAATGGACCATTACGTAAGCGCCATTTGCATTTGCTGCATTACTCAAATTCCGAGCCAAACCTAAAATGAAAACAATCTCAATGTTTTGTTGTATTTGTATTAATGGCTTATCGATTTCAGAAAGAATATCGTAACTCTGCAAGTTCGTCACGTGCGTCAAGCGTCCATAAATTGATGTTTCTATGTACACATACATAACTAATTATAAGACATCAATAATAACAATGCGATATACAATAATACGATCGTGCACAGTGGCAACTGCGGAGCGTTCAATTAATATGCGCCAAACAATTTTAAATGAACTGCTAACAAACTGGGGCCGCCATGGGAGACACAGGCGATACCCTCAGCTGGCGTCAGCGTCGACGTTGCCATCGACGTTGGCAGCGCTCATAAAGCAACAAAATGGCACAAATTGATTTTGGCCATATTCATAGGCATTTGATTGAGCTATGAACAATTGCTGCGTGCAGTCGAGCACATTCCGAGTCGTTGGCCAGCTGAGGGTCTAGGTTATAAAAAGGAATCAATGCCAGTCAAGATGGTACTAGCATAGAGTTGGGCTCGATCTCTTCCACAACATATATAGTATGCAAGTATCTCAAAGAGGTGGTCATCAATTTCAATAAGTTGCCGCTGATTGAAAGTGCCGCCAAATCTTGCGGTCGCTTTCATTCATTAAAATGTCACACAACTATGTTATGACGTCATAAATATTTGTTTCCATCTTAATTATTCTATAAATGTTATTGATATATTTTTGGCTGGCCAAATGTCCCTGAAAATGTAAGAGAAATTTACGGAGGGCCAAAAATAAACGCAGCCAGCATGGCGAATGCTTAATATGAATACAAAGATTTGCGGTGAATTTTATGCGCTACTAAAAAGTAAATACAGTAAATATTTATGAACACACGTTCATATTCCACATTCGTTTTCATGTTGTCAGATTTTATTCCGGCTTGACTTTTAATGTTATTGGGGCGAGTGTGAACTTCAAATGGAAGCAGCCATAGAAAGAACCGCCATGAAACTCACCACGAGTACAACAAACACAGACACAATCCCACACACACAGGCAAATACACACAATATTCAACATGCGAAAGCATCAAAGGGGCTGGCAAATGGGCAAATAAATGACAATGGAGATTGTGGGATTGTGGCTCGGATCTGTGGGGGATTCTCGCCTGCCCGAATCCAGTCGAATCCGCGTCGGGTCGTTCCGAGAAGCCGCTGCGCAACAGTCGTCAGTCGCAGCCGTAAATACACTTTGTCTATCCGGCAATACTCGCAGTACTAACGCCGTACTCGTATCCCAGCGAATTGTTTGCGCATTTCGCCATCGAGCGTTGGGCAGCGCGGATGAATTTCGCAGCAGGCGCGAATGTGTCAAAAGAAGTAAATAAAGTAATAAAATAATAATAAAAAATAATTATAAAAATTTGTTAAACAGTTAATAAATAAAATATCGAAATCGAAATCCATAACTAATTCCAATTTCAATTCCAATTTCAAATCCCAATCCAAATGCCAAAACGAATTCGATTGCGAATGCAAATGTAAGTGCGAATTTATATGAATACGAATCGGTAAAAGAATATATAATCATAAATATTATTGTCAATGAAACGCCAAACTGAAACCAAAGTTTTCCATCAACATTTATTGCCCCGAGCATTCAAAGTGTCAATTGAATTAGCGCGCCAATATCGAGCGGTATTTGAAGCTTTTGTTTAATCCAACACTGTGCTCCGTCCCCCGCGAACCCCGTCCCCTTATTAAGCCACTCCATTTTAAGTGCTCTCACTAAATTTACACAAATTAAAAGCCAAAGTGAAATTATAAATCAGCTTCCAAATCTCTCGCCCATCTAAAGCGGAAGTTAACCCGCGAGAGTTGTGATTATGTGCGGTCAGTCTAAATGGAAAATAATAAATAAAAAGTGACTTATTGCCAGAGGGAAAACTTGCAACAGTTCCATTGAAAATTCAGGTAAAATAGGTAACATTTTTAAGTTTTTTTTTGTATACAATTTGTGAATGTTCTAATTGATTTTTTTTGTGAATTTGTTGAAATCGATTCTGCCTTTGACTTGTAGCTTACATATTTTTTAAATGAAAATTGCAAAGGGCTTATTTGTAGATTGATTAAAATTAATCAAAAATGGATATATCTGAGCTGACTTTTAAATAGCTTTGCTCGCTACTTTTGACATTAATTGAGTAGATTCGTGTTAATGTTTGAATACATAAAACATATGCTATGCTCAAACAAGGCAAAAATGTACTAAAAAATCAATAAAACTATGTGGTCAGGGGAGGGTGGTGCTAGAGGGAGGGGGGAGAGTGAGGGGAAGTGGTAAAATGATATTATGCTTAATGTAAATATTTATATTCGAGTCACCTGTTGCTGACCTGTTGCACGTTGTGTTGTGTTGTGTTGTGTTTGCGCAGTTCACGCTGCTTTTGTCACTTAGTTGATTTTTGATAAATTAATAATGCTGCTAATTGCTAATTGCTGCATCCGTCCGGCCAATCGAGTTGAGTTCTCTTTCTCTGAATCAAAAACAAAAAATGCATTTGTAGGCGGCTTATTGAATCAACTTACTTAAAAATAAACTAAGTAGGCTGCGAAAGTAGAAATGAAATCAAAATCAAAAGCAACTGCAAATTAAAATTCACCTGTTGCCGGCCAAGGCCGAGACCACTCTGCATGCTCATGTTGCTCATACGCCCCGTGGACCAATATGAAGAATATGAAGCAGAAGCAGACTAGGGAGAAGAAGCAGCTTTTAAAGATCACCTCCCGCAGTTTTATGAATTATGGCTAAACTGTTTGCATATCTCAAAACAAATCGAGCAAATAGAATGCATATTGCAATGCCAGGGCAAATCATCTTAAAAGCAACAACTGGGCACAACTGGGAGACTGGGCATTCGTTCAGTCCAACTATCTACAATACATATATTTCTGCGTGTATCCAGCAGATGCACTTGTTGCCCTCAGTAAACGCAATTCACATATGCACATATGAGTACATATGAGTAAATGCACATTCACTGCGGTCAAAGGGGATGACATTCGTATTCGCATTCGCAATCGTCTTTTGTTGATTGCGCCTTTGTGTATAAATTAATTAAATTAAAAGTTTCCGGTTAAGCCTCCCAAATGCCAAACGTGCTGCGAGTCAACCAATGAGGCATAACTACACACATCTCTTACACATGTAAATATTTACATATGTTACATGCCTTTTTCATAATCATAACTGCAGATTAAGATTTAATGCACTCACTAAGGGTACTGCAATGTAAGCATTGAGAAATAAATGAATCACTATTGTAAGAAGTATATTTATAATAAATAATGTGTGTGGTCCTATGATTACATTTTTACATTGAGGAAGAAATTAATCACCACTACAAAATGCATATTTATTATATATATTTAATTAATGTTATCATCCCAGGCTTACATGTTATGACTTTCTATTTATAAATTTATTTCCACTTCATCATACTTCAATCTACTTATTATTCAATTCTATTTATGATTATATGTTTAATGCTTTGTAATCCCTGTTTTCTGATTGGATTTAAAATTGTTATTCTTGGGCAACTTATAAAGTTTAATGTTGAATCAACAGCTGAGCCTATTTTCTTATAAATATGATATTTATACATTTCTAAATATCATCTTATTAATGTAACATTTTAATTTTAATCATTCAACCTTTTAAAAATAAATACCTAATGCTATCTATAGACATTTGCTTTTGTTCTATTTAGATTTATTTTAAGCACTTGCGAAACTCTTGTGTGCAACGATGCGAATGCGCAACGTAAACCTTATTAAAAAGCTATCTTCAGATACAAAAGTATCCGCACCCACAGCCACTTAGCTAGCGAATAGACACGAATTTCAACACTCTGCACTCTCTTTAGCTTTCTTGATAGTTATTTAAAATATAAAAGCACATTTCGTCAATATAAAAAGTCTACAGCGATTGCGAGAGATTTGAATGTAAATTTGTAATGAGTTATGTTTGCAGAAAAGTTGTTTATTTGTTTGCTGTTGCCAAAAATTGTGGACAAGTATGATTTGGTTTTGATTATTTGAATTAAAAGTAAGTCACGAATCTGTAAACAGCCACAGATTTTAGCATGTTCGCCATTGGCAAACAAACACACACACACACACAGACAATTCGGCAAAAATGATTCCAAATTCATAAATTCGAGCAAAGTTTTGGCCACTTCAATTAACATTCAATTAGAAAATAAATACGCCGCTAATTACAATGGCAAATTGGCACGTGCAATAATTCATCTTGGGCCTGAAAGTGTCGCTGATTTATACATGAAAAGTTGCCACGCCCCTGGCCAGCCTCTTGCTGCTGCCTTCGCTGCTTGCAATTAATGTGCAGTTGACCTTCGAGTTAACTAAAGACCCAGTGTCAATATTTTGACAGCTCGTTCGCTCGACCCCAACGAGCAAGGGAAGTGGAGGGAACAGACAGTGCTGGGATATGATGGATGCCTGGCAAATCCCAATGGATAACATTTTACTTTCTCTCTTTCCCTGTCTCTCTCTCTCTTGTTGTGTGGGGCGGGGGCACAAACATGGGCGTGGTCCACCTAATGTTGACAGCACTTGGTCACTTTAATGGCACCCTTTACGACGGCTTGCAACAGACTTCATGTGTGGCATGTTGAGGGCAGTTAAGCTGACACACACACACACCTACTTACACTCGTGACCATGTGACCTTTGCTCTGCATGCTGAATACAACAACAACAACAGCCATTTTTTATTTACTTTCCATTTTACTTTGACACCTTTAAGAGGCACTTTAAGGCGTTGCGCAAATATTTGTTTAATCATTTATTAGATACGATTCCCAGAAATTGCAGCTAATGGTAACTGAAAAATATGATTATAATAAAGCTTTACTTTTAATAGGTAATTTTAAACGTATTACACTTGTTGTAATGCCAATCTTAGGATTAAATTAACTGTTTTAATATTTCACAATATATTGTGACTAGTGCCATAATTTTAAGTTCCTTATAAGTAGTATAAATTTAAATTAAAAAATGAAAATTAATATATTTTAAATTATAAAATACATTAAAGTTTAAAAAAAAATTACAAATAAATGATAAAGTTCCGGGGGTTCCTAAAATGAAAAGTAAAAAGATTGGCCCAATATTTGTTACTAGAATTGGAAAAAGCCCAGCAAACCCCAATCAGGCCAAAATAATAATAATAATAAATAAGGGTATAGTTAGTTGCTTAAATTAGTTAGACATAATAATATAGAGGCTTAAATAGTGAGCGGAGAACACGATACAGACTATTAAATAAACTATATTTAAGCAGTCCTTTTTTGTAACTAAATCTGGCAACAACTTTTCATTTAAGTTAAAGGGCTTAAGTTTCTGTTTTGTCACGCGCAATTTCATTAAATTTCTATTGATCAGCTTTGAAATTGGAATTCAACATAAAGCCACCCAACCACTCAGTCAATCGGCCACCAGCACCACCCAACCAACCAACCAACCACCACACGCCAGTCCAACTCATAACTTTCCATTTTCTGTTGAGCCTCAAATAAACTTTCATACTCGTAATAATGCAACAGTCGTAGTTTTCCAATTGCAACGTCCAGAGCTGGGATTAAACTTACCACAAGTGTGTCTCTATATCTGTGTGTGTGTGTGTGACTGTTGACTAAAGTGGATTACACGTGTTCTGGCAAATTGCGTCTGTAGAGTATGTTAGTTCTCATGCCGATTCTTGATTAAAATATTACAAATATAAATTTACGTCTGGGGCAAGGTCAGCACTGGGGCTTGGGGATTGTGGGTTGGAGGCAAGTCAACGGAACATCATTGGCACAATATTTGTGTCGCACTTTTTGGCAACTACCACCCAACACCGTCCACATTTGTTTTGCCCTCAACAAAGAAATTCAGAGAATTCAATGTACTGTGTGGAAATTCAGCCATTAAGCGATGTCACTGCACACGTTGCACATTAATTTAGCCAGAGATAATTGCTGTCCCACACACAGACAGACAGTCAGACAGACAGTCAGACAGACAGTCGTTCAATCAGTCATTCAGTCAATCAACTGCTATTTGTCTGCTGGCCTAATTAATCTGTGGATCAGCATCTTTATGTCTTTACGTCGTTATGAATGTGTGTGAATAAATCATAAGCTCGAATTACTCGCATTCGTATTCGTATTCGTTATTCACATGACAGTCAGCAACCGAAATAGCAGACAAACACTCACTCATGGGACAAGTGTTAATTTCGACTTTTAACACTACTTACCAAATTGTAGCTTAGTTTCATTTACTTGCTTATTTATCTAGTTGAATTAAAGACAGCTTCGTTCTAATCGATGACTCAAAAGACGCACAATTCAGGGGGTAAATCACCCAAATATGTAAACAGCTGTTTGTTGGTGGTGCTGTGGCGCTATTAGTGGTGCTGTGGTGCTGTCAACTCGTCGCCATGGCGTACCTGAACAGTTGCACGTCGTCTCAGACAATCCTGGGCTTTAACGTCACAGCATTGCCAATTTTGTCATAAAAAATAGGTATAAAAAACATTAAATGAAATGGCATTTTAATCAGAATTTTTATTGTCCATAATTATTGTTGTTGTTGCCTTTTACATATATAAATACATAAACCTATGGCCGTCCAGATCGTTTAAATGCAAATGCCGCTCAATTTGTTGCCAAACTGCAGGCGATCGGATCAAATGGCTTCTGACTCGGCCCACTGAGATTAGCTGCCCAGGTGGGCCAGTCAGGGAGTCACTGCCAAGGCCGAAACACACCCCTTTCCCTTTTCCTATCCCCATTCAAGCAAGCAGCTTGCATTAATTTTTGTTGAGCTCGTGGCAGCCTCAATGCGAATCACATCCGCCGGAAATGAGCCACTTCTGCTACAGCACTGAAGAAAGGAGAAAATTAATTTTATGTTTACCTACGAAAAAAAATGTGACTTGATTTTCTAGTTATTTCTTGCTGTGTACTCAGCTGGCAGCTTATTAAGTTTCAACTAAGTGCGCCACTTGTTGGAATGGTTTTAGTTTTAACTACAGTCGCTGAAGGACATGACAAAGGATGCCTGCTTATGGTCAGGAGGTCACGTAGTTGGGACGCCGTTAATGAAGTACATCAAAAGCCCTCTCACATCATTAGTTGTCCTCCCTCCTCCCTCCTCCCTCCTACCCCTTTTCCCACAGACCCATTTTATATTTTCCACTCACCATTCTCCATTCTCCAGTTACAGCAATTGGTGAACGGCCGCTTTTGGGCATTGTAATTAAATTTAACTGCCTAGCAAACGCTCATTTCAAAGGCATTGACTTATGACAGCCACAAACTGACAGCAGACACTGTTCGCAAACATTTCAATATGGTTAGGCAGGAGATTTCAATATTAAGCTACGAGTAATAAAGAGGAAAAGATGTGAGAGCTAAATTGATTTAGTTACAAAAGTGATGATAAAATCTGTGAGGAACTGAGGACAAGTATCAGTAACATAGATGCTTACGAGTCTTAAAAGTAACATAGTCTAACCAAAATTATGAAAAGTTTACAAAAAAAATTATATTTTTTAATGTTTATAAAATAAATTTATGGTATTTATAATGCGATCTTATAAAGCTAAATGTGTGTTTATTTTGAACAAATTCATGAGTACAAACTATTTTGTGCTATGATATTTTTATATACAAAAGGATCACAAAATACACTCAAGTAACTGTGAAGGGAATGATAATTGATCCTACTTAAAAACTCTCTACTCTACTTAATTGAATAGAAAACAAAGTGTGTTAAGAGTGAATCATTAGTCAGCAACTGTGATATCATAGGCAGACTGCTGGAAAGTTGTGTAGAATTGTGTTTGCTAGATAAACGCAATTTAATCATTCCTCCACACACGCTGGAACAATGTTGTAAAACGTGAAAATTTACGAGCTGTCAGGATGAAAAGTGCAGTATCCACATTAGCTGACAGGACATGCTCGTAAGCTGACTTGTCAGCAGAGGATTTGAATGTGACTGTGACGGAGGCTGTGACTCTGGAATTCGCATTCACTATTGTGGACAGAGGCTGCCTGGGACAAACTGCTGCGCAAATAGCCAGGGAAGAAGTGCAGAAGGGGACTAGGGAACTGGAATCGAAGTGGCAACTGTAACGAGTTGCGTGTCATTGCGCCAAAATCAACAAAAAATGCAAACGATGTGTGCGTTGTTGTCTCTACTTCGATGTGGGTGCGAATGTGAGTGTGAGTGTGAATGTGAATGTGAATGGACGGCACCTTGCCACTTGCCATTTGGCATTTTTGGACCATGGACAAGTCTTGGGATGCTGACAGTGTCAATGAAAGGCCAATCTGCCTTCACACTGGACACAAAAAGGAGGAAAAGACATGTTGTAAAACAGGCAAGCATCAATAGAATCTTTATTAGTTTTGTAAATATTTGCTTGGTTTCTCCCTCGCTTCTCTGTTGTCATTGCTGTCATTGTTGTTGTTGTTCTTGTTGCTGCTTCTTTTGTCGTTAGCCCTTTAAAGTGTTTGTTGGACCCCAAAAAGTCGGCTAAGCATCGAATCTTATGCAAAGTCACAACTTTCCCTTTTGGCCGTGTCCTTGACAGCGGACTTTTTAAGCAGTTTTAAAGCACGGCATTGTCTACTTTTTTTCTGAACTGGACTGGACTGGAAGTTGGGCTGTGATGGATTTGCTTAGTGACTTTTTGACTCTTCAAGCGTAAGCCGAATTCAATCAGAGTCGCTTTTAATGGGGCCACAACTTGGCTCCACAATTACACAATGAGAGCAACAACAACAAGGAGAGGTTTTATGGTTTCCATTGCCTTTCAACATGGCCTGGAAAGTTGCTGAAGCATAGAATATTACTCATACGCACCGCAGTCCAGGGAAGTCACCCCTTGGGAGCTTACCAAATGTTGTGAAATACAACAAGACATATGGAGAAAGGTATTAGGCATGGCTTTATGAAGTTGTTTGATTGATTCGCAGTTGACTTTCAGGTCAAGCATGGCTTCACCAGAAACTAATCAATTCTCTCCAAAGATTTTTCTTCTGATTTTTGCATATGAATTGCAAATTGAACAGTCTCACATAGCAAACACTTCACAGAGGTTAAGGAAAATGCTAGGGAAATGGAAAATAGCATATAAAATACTAGCTTGCGGTTGATAACAAATTCATAACATTTAATTACGTGCAATTTACTTATATGTTTACACCAAACTTGATAAGAATTTGTTGTTATTGTTGTTGTTGTTGGTCTGTTAGCCGGCCAAGCAATTGAGATATGTGAACGAACGAACGATTGATGAGCAATTGCTGATAGCAACATGTGAGCCCCCTGACAGGACAATGTTCGAGTCGTCGAGTCGTCGACAACGACATCGAATCAACAATTGAGGCTAAAACGAGGGGAAAGAGTCAGAAAAACTGGCTACCTTTGGCAATTGCCGAAATTATCTCAGGCACATGTTGTTAGCTCAATTGTCCGCTGGTTACTCACTGGTCTTTACACTGTTGCGCATATTTACTATATTTAATGCCAGCAGACGCCTCTCTGCCCGCCTCGTCTGGATTATTTGCCCAACTTGGACGGACGGTTGACATGGGAAGCGCGTCACATGGGACTCAGCACATGCCACAAATGTGTGTGAGAGTGTGAGTGTGTGTGTTTGCGTGTAATGGGATAGTCCAAAACAAACGAACTACGTCATATAGTCGCAGTCTACTCAACTACCCAACTCCATCTCCAGCTGCAGTTCCAGCTAGAAGTGCGTAGTTTTATTAGCTGCATTTGTTGCAACATCCTCACGTGAGGTAAACATGCAAATTCCAGCAGTATGTTCATTATAATGCCCAGTACTTCCGATACTACAATACATGTGTAGCGCTTGATTAACTGATAAGAACTATTTGAGCTATTTATTGTCTATGCCAACAGAATTCAATTCATTTGCTCGTATTACGACAGCACTTTCATTCATGATACCAAATGTCGAACAGTTCGATTTATCTTTTAAAACTCATTAAATACACTTCTACTAAATAAAAACTGAATTGAAGCCAAGATAAATTCGATTTCAATCTAAAGAAAAATTCAAGCGAACAGCCGCAGTTCATTAATTACATTTTATCGGATGCCTTTTCCATTTCTCTTGCGAAAGTCTCTGCAGGACTTGGGCTTTAATTGCTCTCTGGATAAACATATACTCTGTTGCCAATGCAAATGTGTTCAAAGAGGCATTGAGCTAATGCAATATATATTATATATTCAGTTTTGAAAACAAAACAGCTTTAGCAAAGTTATGGCAATCAAAAGTTTAGATTGATTCAGAGAACTCGGTTAGATTATGTCAAACTTGTGTACAGAGTATCTAGTAGTTAAGCACTTCTAATTAAAGTGCTCTCACCTGCTTTTTCAATTAAAAAAGAATTAATGGTGCTGCTCGATGACGACGCACAAAGTGACAAAAAAAAACACAACGTAACTGCGTACCTGACTAGCATATACTTAGATGTAGATGGATTGGCAATTAAAAAAAAAAAGAGATGGCGCAGTAATCTGGGCTGTTTTCATTGGTGTCTGAAACGCCTACAAATTGACAAATTGTTTGTTTGATTTCAAAAAAAATTAAATATTGAAACCAAATTCAAATGTGATTTATTACAGTATAATTTGCTGAGCTGCCTCGAGTACTTTGCACAGACATTGGAGGCAGCCATCCCAAAAAGGCAGTTTAAATTTAAATTAAAATCGGGAAAATCTCATATCGATGCAGCAAAGTATCGAGACAGCTTAGCAAATTCTACTGTACTTTATACTCAAATTATTTTGATTTAATTTTAATTGGCTGGGATTTCATCACAACTTTGTCGATACACTTGACGTAGAATCTTTCAAATTATTACGTTTAACTTGAAGTGAAGCCAATTTACATTGTTAATATAACAAAAATATTTTACGCTGTCAAACGTCGAGTACTTTAATGTTACATTAATTTATTTATTTATTGTCATTCTAAAAAAAGCCGACACAACAATTAATTTATAATAAAATAATAAAATAAAATAAAATAAATTTTAATTAAAAATTAAAACTCTGGGGAATCTAAAATGAAAAAGAAAATGATTGGCCCAACATTTGTTGCTAGGATTGGGGAAAACCCAGAAAAACAAATTTCTCAATTCGTTAAAGAGATTTTGACTAAGCATGACACTTGAAACGTAAATTAATTGTAATGAGCTAAACGAGCATATTTTGTGAAATCAGATTAAAAAAGACTATAGCAACCAGATCTAGGCATTATTAAGTGAGTCTATGTTTCTGGAAAATTGAAGGGACAGGGAACTGAAGCAGAAGTAAACTGAGAGACTTAGTTTCTGTAGGCCAGAACAGAGACTGTGAATCATTTAAAGAACTGCATGCGTTGAAGGTCATGGGGGTGCCGCATCTGGAAAACAAGAGGCAGGCAAGCAGAATGCATTAAGATAAATGCAGCCAGTTGGAAGCGAATTTTGGGTGTTTGCCAAAAAAAGATTCGATAAGAAGCAAGGCCAAAGAGTGTTAAAAGCCATTTAGTGCTGATTTTGACAGGATTTAAACAAGGAAAAGAGCTATGCTTGTTTCAGTCACGACTCGACATTGCCATCTTCATCAATTCACATGGATAGCGCAAAGTTGAGCACAGCTTTCTCCAAAGGGTTTGCACATGGGGCGTATGAGTTATGTGCGTGTGTGTTACGCATACGCAGTGTGGGCTGAATGCCTTGAGATAGCATAATGTCACACACAGGGGACTACAAGGAATTGATTTGCGACTCACGTATCGCAATCACATGTACATACATACATACATACTTGTACAGTGCAGTGTCCTAGGCAACAAACAATTTTAATTATGCTTGTCATTCAAAGCGTTTCATATTGCATAACAAATCACTTCAAACAAATCAAAACTTGGCGTTTGATGTTGGTGATGGTCTGTTGGTGATGGTGCATTGAACTGGGACACGGATATATTCAGAGCGACAGCTGTTGAAATTTCAGGCACGCAATTTATTAAAGTGTAAATACAAAGTCCAAGGCGCTAATTGTATTAGCCAAAATTAATTAAATCAATACAGACAGCGCAGAAAGGTTAACAATTGCACATTTGCTGATTGTTTGTTCTGCTTTTTAGCAAATGTGAATTCAAATAGAAATGGAAATTGGAATTGGAATACCAAATGGCACTTTGCAATAGCGAGTCCTGTTGCCTGTTGGCCGTTATTGCAAATGCCATTCAAAATGAATTAATTAGACAAAAGCCAATTACGCAAAACGACTTACGGCAAAGTAAAGGACACTGGCACGCAACCAACACCCCTCCCAGGGGATCGGCGGAACAGGGGAGTTGTATATTGGGGGGCTAAGGTTCAGGGTTGATTTGGCCAAGACCGAAATAATAAATTCCAAAGGCCAATAAATGAACAGCAATCGTTTATGACATGTCCGTTGTTGCCCAAGAACTGCGTTAATTTGACAATCCTTTTCTCTAACGACATAAGAGCGAGACAGGCAGATACAGAGAGAAAGAGAGAGAGAGAGAGAGTGTCGCCTGAGTGATGATGAAGTGTGGCAGGCCACTTGCTTTGAGAGTCACTTACCACAAAATTCACTTAGCTGCCGCACTCACGTGTCACAGATTAATCGCCCCAAGGACAACGTAGCCAATTAAATGGAAAACCTTTTCATGCCGCGAAAATTGTTGGCATCGCTTGATTGATGCCACCGCTAAAAGCTGGCAATTCAAAGTGCATTTATCACGCCGTCTGAGATCTCAAGAGAGAATTCTTTTCTAGTATTTGCCACAAGTATCAACTGCAACTTGCCCCAAGACTCGTTGCACTTTCATGCTTCACTTGCGGTAAACAAGTCGTATCCTGAGCAGCTTAGAAAGAGGGACAAAAAGGGGGCATTGTTTGGTATTTGCTGCACCCAAAACAGACACAGATATAACGGTAAAGATAGTGGCTAATAGCCAAATTGTTGTAGTTGTTGTATTTTTAGACAACGAGCTGCCTGCTTATCGAATTTGAGCGAAGCGGCGTCGAGCGTATTTTTGGCAAGTATTTATCAATTTATTGCTCTAAAAAATTGCCACAATTACTCATATGTGTGTAGGTGTGCATGTGTGTGTGAGTGTCTGTGTATGTGTGTGGTAAACATGCCGAACATTGATTAATTTACCTTTTATTGTTTTTCCTTCTCTGTTCTCCACAGCTCGTGTGCGAAGGACGCTTCGTTGCTGTGGGACAACACGGCGTATGGACAACATGGCGAATGCGCAACCTGCACTCACCACATGTATTCTTGATGCTCGCTCGAAGTCAATTAAAAACACCAACATTGCGCATCGCAGCACAAGATAATTGAAACCGCCAAAGAATACACTCAATTAGTCAATTCGATCTTTGTATCGCCGCCGTGCCCGTAAAATGTCCGAGTTTCGGTTTTTCTCGTACAGCGATTTTGCATTCAGAACGAAAGGGTCGCCGAATCTGATAAGTCTGCCAATAACACAGTACAATGCCGCTGCCAATGCGAAGGTGCCGGAGGAGTCGGACATCGAGCTGAACATTCCATACACCGTCTTCGAGGTGCTCGTCGCCATCTTCAGCATCATTGGCAACCTGATGGTCATCATTGTGTTCCGCCGCGAACGCAAACTGCGACGTCGCACCAACTATTACATTGTCTCATTGGCCATGGCCGACTTCCTGGTCGGATCCTTGGGCGTACCATTTGCCATATTGGCATCCATTGGATTGCCAAAGAATCTGCACGCCTGCCTCTTCACCGTCTCGCTGCTCGTGGTGCTCTGCACCATCTCCATATTCTGCCTGGTGGCCGTCTCCGTGGATCGCTACTGGGCCATCCTCTATCCGATGGCCTATTCCCGCAATGTGCGCACCCGCACAGCCATCGGTGAGTAGAAGAGGGCGATATATCCGGAGGAAGCATCCTTCACATTGACCAACTTTCTCTGTCTATTGTTCTGCCCATTGTCGGTGTTTTGTTTAAAGAGTGAAATCCCGACAACAAAACACTGTTAATGGCCGACAAATCAACAAACTGCATATTGTTCTCGTTTGCAACTTGACCATGTTTAATTTGCAGCTTTGTGGCAGGAATTTAGCAACAAAAGATATGCCTTAATGGGGGAAAAGTGGGATAAAATAGGAAAAAATGCAACTACTGAAAGGCTTTTCCTTTAAATTTATCTATATTATAAGCATATTGCATATTAAGAACAGCATAAAACATTGACTGACGGGCCGACAGACTGATTGAGGCTTAAACAGAATTTGTTATGATTAATTTATTTTACTGAGTTGAATCTTTCAGCAATGAATTGTTATTTGACGTAGTTAGTTACCTATTTCAACAAACACCAAATTAGTTGGAAATGTGTTTTGATTTTATCTCAACAGCTTTTTGAATCAATCGTAATTTTACCCAAAATTTTGAACTTTAAAACTGATTAAACAAAATCTGAAGTTGGTCTCAGAATTGTTGTCCGATCGAATAATGGTCAAACGTTTAGCATAAGAAAACATAATTACGAGTTTACATAGCTGCAAATTTTTATAAATTTTAATTTCAATTAATTTGATAATTCATCGTAATTTTGGCGAAGATTTTTCAAAACTATGAATTTTTCTAGTTTTAATTTTGGCACTTGCTTAAGTTTAATCAATACTATATATCTGTGATAATTAATTCACTTTCAAGTCGATTGTCTGACACTAAAATTAAGTTAAATTAATTTAATTAAATTAGTACACACTTAGTAGAATCTAAGCAATGAGTTATGATCACAGAATAGGCTAAGTCTAAGATGGATCCCAGGCCACATGGATATAGCAGGAAACGGAGCAGTTGACAAACTAGCCAGAATGGGCGCATGCAGGCCCCTAGTAGATCCTGAACCCTTTTGTGGAATAGGAAGTAACACAATCCCGAAGAACCTACGTAAAGAGGAGAGACGACTTCAGCAGTTTCATTGGACGGAGACTACAGGTCTCAGACAATCCAAATACCTCCTAGGTAGCTACAACCCAAAGAGGTTCAAGCAAGCAATCCCACTAGGAAAGAGCAGACTAAGAATACTCACGAATTAACTGACAGGTCATTGCAGACTGAAAAGTTACCTATCTAAATTGGGAATTGTGAGCAGTGGAACCTGTCGTTTCTGCAACTGCGAGGATGAATCCTCGATGCATATTCTAGCAAAATGCACTGCTCTATCCAGACGTAGATGTAGTTTTCTAGGAAAGTATGTCCTACCGAAGGAGGACACAGCAGACCTCAACCAGGCAAAAATGCTCGACCTCGTGCGAGAGATGGGCTTGATGGATGAGCTATAGGCTCAGAAGGGGGCACAATAGATCCAAAGGTGTAATTAATAATAAATAAAGCAATGAGCTATTTTTGGAAAGTATTTAATAGAGACAAACACTGCTAAGCAAAAAGAAGCAATTAAACATGTGGCATAAGTTTGTGTTAAACGCATAAAGTTTTGCCCAGACATTGATGAGGTAGGAAAAGAGCCATAAAATAAGAAAAAACTTGTAGATGGCTTAGATGATTTTGTGTTGATGGCGTGTGCGTCATTTGGCTAGTGGTTGGGGGTTGGTGGTGCATGTGGTTCAATGTACTGTCAGGAGGAGAGGCAAAGCCAAACAAACTCATGACCAGAGTGCTACAAGTGCAGCACATTTGTAATTCTCATTAGCATTTGGCCATTGACAGTTGAGTCATGAGACAGAGGTCAGTTGACGGTTGAAGGGGTCAAGTGGTCAAGGGGGCAAGGGGCAGAACTGTGACGTCAGCATGTCAAGGACCAAAATCATGTTCGACATAAGGCTTCGTCAGTTTAATGCTAATCCAGCTGTGCATCGCTTCTTGCAGTTATCATCTCCGTGTGCTGGGTGGCTGGAGCCATTGTGGGCTTCCTGCCGCTCTTCGGCTGGCATGCGAACGTGCCCCATGACCAGGAGTGTCTCTTCGTCGAGGTCATGGACTACAACTATCTGGTGTTTCTCTACTTTGCCACCATCATCACCCCGGCCCTGCTCATGTTGGCCTTCTACACGCACATCTATCGTGTGATCATCAAGCAGGTGCGACAGATCGTCACCATGAATCCCGCCTCGGACCTGAGTCGTCGTTCCTCCACCGCCCTGCAGGTGACGACCCCGGGCCGGCCGGGACACACGGGCACCATGTTGCGGGTCTTGGGAGCTGCCCGCAAACGGGACGTGAAGGCGACACAGAATCTGTCGATCATCGTGCTCTTCTTCATGATCTGCTGGATTCCCCTGTATACGATCAACTGCATCAAGGCCTTCTGCCCGGATTGCTATGTGCATCCCAAGTTGACGCTATTCTGCATCATTTTGTCGCACCTGAATTCGGCGGTGAATCCTGTACTCTACGCCTACCACCTGAAAGACTTTCGACTGGCGCTGAAGAACCTCATGCTGAAGCTGATGGGCGTGGACATCGATCAGCAGGCGGAGGCCATCCATCGCTTCTCCGTGGCCAGCCAGCACCGTCTGCAGTCGATGGACTCCAATATGCGCTCCACGCAGCCGCGCATGTATGTGGGTGAGTGTGAGTGCGCGTCGTCCTCCTTGAATCCCTTGTCCAATGGAACTAATGATCCTCCTTACTCTTATATACAGACTCGCCCATTTGGCTGCGTCAGCAGCAGGAGGCGCTGAAGAACTCGCAGCTGCTGCCCAAGTGCGGAGTCCTCAGTCCCTGTGTGAACAACATCAATCAGACGGTCGCCGCCGCCGTCGCCGTCTCCACGGACATCGAGCGGGACATGTGGAACATTGTGGAGGCCTCCAGTGGTGCTGAGCTCGGCGAGGTCAGCTACGAGTTCCCCAGTGCCAAGCAGGAGAGCGACCACGACAGCAGCATCTCCGTCTCTGCTCCAGCAACGGCCCAGTCACCACAACAACAACAACAGCAACAACAGCGTTGTGATAGCGCCTATTCCTATGATAACCACAACTACTCGACGGGACCCGAGGATGGCATCAGTCTGCCGGAGGACGTCGAGTACGAGGATGTCTTTGTGCCGCCGACCAGCAACAACAACAGCAACAACTACCAAGGCGTTGATCCCGTCGAGCTGCGTCGTTCCCTGGCCTGTGTCATGCGAGAGAAGTTGCGCTCCGATGACACCGACTACTACAGCCAACAGCGGGTGCTCCACGACCACGAACCCTGCTCGGACCGGGAGCGGGAGTTGGAACGGGAGTTGGAGCCCAGCTCCACACGCACCTCGCCCAGCAACGGCTCGCTGGCGCATCAGCTGCGTTCCAAGCTGCTCGCCGGCAACTCGAGCAGCGATCACTGCTTGCCCCTGCCCCACACAGGTGCCTCCAACGCCGTCTACGTCATCGACGGAGCCACGAATCCTCTGTCGCCTCTGGGCCACAAGCCCAAGTATCGCAAATCGACGGCGCTGACGAGAAACTCCCGCAAGAAGAGTCGCTCCTGCTCCTGCACCACCGGCGAACAGAAGCCGGCGAGTCCAGTGGCGGACTGCGCCTCCACAGAGCAGAGTAACCATAATAATCTAAGAGTTAGGCACCCGGAGCAGCAGCCGGTGCAGAGCCATGAGCACTTCTTTAGTCCATTGAAGTCGGTGGGCAGCTTCATGCAGCATTCCAATCTCTTCAATCTATTCCAGCCACAAGCAACTGTGGATACTTCTTCTTCATCTCCTCGTCCGCCTCCTCTTCCTCCGCCGACAATGGCGACACTGGCGCCACCTTCTCGACTGACCATCGATGCATTGGCCTCGACATCAGCCTCGTCCTCGTCATCCCTAGTCGCTGCCAGCGTTGACAGTTGACCACAGGTCAAGGATCCTCCTTTTAATTCAACTCCAACCCCTCCTCCCTCCCCCCAAGGGGCAGGCTAACTCCAGGCAAATACTCGCAAGTCAAAGCTTTTATTCCTTAAGTTCATCCGAGTAACTGATCAATGAAAACTTAAGATCATTGCGATCTGAACGCAGTTCCAGTTGAAATTCGTGAATTATGCGCATTTATTTTCCATTTAATTACAAATATTCATAAGTTAATTGCCTAAACTTAAACTTAAAGTGAATTTAAATAACAATTAATGTATTTTGTGCATACTCGTATAAAGAAAGTAAAAAACAAAATGTATGTGGATCGCTTTTGGGTGTTACATATATGATAATCCTTCATATGCATGTGTATTTATCGAAGTATACTTGGACCGTCTGTGAAAATCAATAAATGTTTATGTATATGTGTAGTTTAATTGTATAGTTGCAAAACAATTAAAATAAATAAATTAAATACTAAAATTATAAACGATCATACGTTTTTTGGTCTTTTTAAATGCATTTTTATGGGAAGAAGTGGAAATCGTCATAGAGCTTAAATTAAACAAGTGGATCAGTCGAGTGCACTCGACAGTAATATACCCTGAGCCTAGGCCACGGCAATTTATACATTATCTTTAAATTTTAAAAATTTATTAAAAGTAAAAGTATTTTTAAAAACGAAAAAAATTCGTTGACCTATTCAGGAATTGAACCCACGCCCCTCGCGTGACTCTACCATTAAACTGAAAATTCAAATAAACGAAAAATATTAAATAATTAAAAATCTTTTGCATCGACCAGACCGGGACTCGAACCGCGATCTACCGTTTCGCGTGCCTAGCACCTATCACTTCGACCACTCCACCTCTTAGACTGATGCTGGCAAATTCGATAAACATTCTCGATGTCCATTCTGGCAGAGTAAATGTAAAATCAATTAAATGACGAATAATTCTATTTATATACATATGAAGCTGCCAATCTTTAAAGCTTATTATCTTCACTATTTATGGCCCAATCATGTTGAAAGTTGGTAATTAGTCTCAGGACATGATCCTACACCCGTTGGTGTAAAAAAAATTTAAAATTTAAACTTAAAGCCCTAGATTAAAGGTGATGAAAGTTTTTGATGAATTACGCCCACCACAGTGGGCGTGGCAAAATTTTAACATAAACTTGTTCTGCCTGACATTATAGGTAGTCTTTATTCCAAATTTGGTGGTCCTAGCTCTTACCATCTCTGAGATCCTTTCGTTTACACGGACCGACAGACAGACGGACAGACGGACAGACAGACAGACGGACAGACGGACATGGCTATATCGATTCGGCTGTTGATGCTGATCAAGAATATATATACTTTATGGGGTCGGAGATGCTTCCTTCTCCCTGTTACATACTTTTGAACAAACTTAATATACCCTCAGGGTATAAAAATACTAAAAAAATATAGGATTTCTATACAGCTGAATTTTTTATAACTCGAACTTCTATAACTCGAATTTCTCTCTAACTCGAGCTAAATGAGTGACAGAAAAATTAATAATCTTAAGAAAAATAATTCTATAAGTTGAATATCTCCATAACTCGAACCTTTTCTTTGGATAATGGTGATTCGAGTTAGGGAAGTTCGACTGTATATGATTTATTAATGAGTTGTTATTTAAAATTTAGTTTTATAAAAAAATAATGTAGCATTATTGAATTTGTTGGTATTTTTTGATATCAAATATTATTTGCAGCTTGTGAAATAACCCTTTAAGTGAGTTTTCAAAGTTAATTGCTGATTAATAAATAAGTTAATTTTTTGCTCTCAATTCTCAATTGAAATTATTAAAATAACTTAAATTAGAATTAATTAATTGCGTTTTTGGCATTTTTTAAAACATATCGCTGGGAATGCTTGGAAGCATCGCTTAAACAGCTGTGACATTCCAACAAGTTTCCAAAAGCCTAAAGCTTCGAGTGAGTGCGTGTCTTGGCTAAACGGAACTAATTGAACAACCATGCGTGAACTTATTTTTTAAAATTATCATTTATATAATTTATATCCTATGCCCAGAGCATGCCTAGGACTTTATGCTGTTTTGTATCAAAATGTTTTTACAAACAACAGACAAAATAAGCAAATGTTTTTTAAGAAGCAGAATGCTTTTGGGATCGGCGAGCGTGTGCTGCAATTTAAGTAGAAACAATCAAGTTAATCAGCGAATCTGTACAAAAATATTGGAGAGTCGTAGAAGGGAACCGAATGAACCAAAGTCTATCATGGACAGCAACCAAAGTCCCACAGACTTGACGCTGGATGCGCTTAAAAGCGTTGTATCGCAAGCTATGTTGGGCAAATTCACAGCTGTTTTTCCAAAGCTTTTCAAGTGCCAATGGAAGACATATGAAGGTCAGAAGAAGGTTAGTTAGTACATCAGTTGATTACATTCGAGGTGGGTGTGTTTTTTTTTGCTCGCCGCTAGAATTTTTTTGCGGCGATTTATCAATCAAAACTTTGGAATTACTTATCAAAATTTTAAAGTATTAGTAGCCAGACTGTAACCCAATCTTTATTGCTCTGCTTCTCCATTTGGCCATTTGGCGATTGTAGTTTTTTGCAAATTTCTCTGAATCCGGGTGCAACATGGCTGGCCGTAAGTTTTGCGTTGGTGGAAACTGGAAGATGAATGGAGACCAGAAGACCATTGCCGAGATCTGCAAGACCCTGAGCGATGCATCCCTGGATGCCAACACAGAGGTGGTCATCGGCTGCCCGGCCATCTATCTGATGTATGCTCGCAATCTGCTGCCCTGCAGCATCGGCGTCGCCGGCCAGAATGCCTACAAGGTGGCCAAGGGAGCCTTCACCGGGGAGATCTCCCCTGCCATGCTGAAGGACATTGGCGCCGATTGGGTTATCTTGGGCCATTCGGAGCGTCGTGCCATCTTCAACGAGTCCGATGATCTGATTGCCGAGAAGGCCGAGCACGCTCTGGCCGAGGGTCTCAAGGTGATTGCCTGCATTGGCGAGACACTCGAGGAGCGCGAGGCGGGAAAGACCAACGAGGTGGTGGCCCGCCAGATGTGCGCCTACGCCAAGAAGATCAAGGACTGGAAGAACGTGGTCGTTGCCTACGAGCCCGTCTGGGCCATTGGCACCGGCAAGACTGCCACACCCGATCAGGTATGAAGACAGCTCTCTTATCAATTCACTTTGCTTATATTACTTTTATTTTGCAGGCCCAAGAGGTGCACGCCTTCCTGAGAAAGTGGCTGGTGGAGAACATCAACCAAGCGGTTTCCGATTCCCTGCGCATTCAGTATGGCGGCTCTGTGACCGCTGCCAATGCCAAGGAGCTGGCCAAGAAGCCCGACATTGATGGTTTCCTTGTCGGCGGCGCCTCCCTGAAGCCCGAGTTCGTTGAGATCATCAATGCCCGCAAGTAAATTCGGTCGCTGGACGGCAACTTGATTGGGCTTTCACCGAAAAGCAGCTCCTAAACTGCCCACCACAAAATGAAGAAAATAGAAGAACTTGTTACCCGGATGTGAAACTTATTGCATTAAGCGCAAATTAAAATTTGTTGTCTATCGATTAGCGATGCCACTTGATAATAGTTATCGAATGTAATTCAAAATTCGTCGCTGTTCATTAACTATTTATTTAACTTTTTTTGGAAATTCTGAAACATTTGTAATGGCAGTGAAAAATTCTCTTAGGGTTATATGAATTACACTCAATATACATAATATATATTTAACATTTTGGACACTAAGATCACAAAATAAATGTTATTAATATAAAACAAAAGCCGATTGTACAATTTGAATTGGTTAAAGGGTCGAATTTACTTTAATTTCTTATGGATTTGAATTTTTCGATAAACTCAGCAACCAGATATTGATTCCTGTTTCTGTTTCTATTTTGTTTAGTATTAGTTATCATTTCAGTTTCTTCTCATTTTATAGACACAACGCTTTTTTAAGCTACAAATTTTTATATGATTAAAATTTTCGAATTTTTTTTACAAAATTGTAAAGGATTTGAAAAATTGCGAAAAGTCGTGTAGACAGAAAACCAATCTGAATTTTGCAAGACTTTTATTTAGTCTCAATAGGTATAGAAATATATAATTGATTATATGGAGCCTTTTAAGCAGAGTTACATATTCGATGTCATTGTGGTGAAGACCAAGCTGCCAGAGCCTTCCAAGGAAGAGAAGGGGCAAGTGGATCGCACGTTTAGTCTTCGACTCTTTCAGGACTTTGTCGATCTGACCCCCAGTCGCATAGAGGTTAAGCACTTTCCCAGCAGGCCGTTGGGCAACTTCGTGTCGAGTCCCTGCGATCTCATCGGGTCGCTCAGTTCCAAAGGTGTCTGCGTAACAGTCTACGATGATGGCGAGATTATCGGAGCCGGCAGTGCGATAATGTCCGATCCCTTCCTGCGCCAATTGACCAATCAGACGTTCAAGACCCACGAGAAGGTCACCGTACAGCTGCAAAAGGATAAGAAGAATGTTGGCTCTCTCGAGATGAATGTTAAGCTCAGTTCTGCGGATCCCGATCTGGAGTAAGTTCGTCATGCGACTACATTTAGGGTCAGTTATAGGAATTTTTTTCCTCTTAGCACTCGTCTGCAGCCATTCGGATGCTATGACATATGTCGGCCTCTGGACAAGTCGGTGAATCCAAGGGACGTTATCTTCACCCTGGGACGATCCAGAAGATGTGCAGCCACCACCTGCATCACGGATGAGCGCCTGATGTCTCACGCTGGAGCTCCCTTCAACTGCATCCACGCGAAGAGTGTTCCAACTGGCGAGGAATGTGGCTGCTTCATACGAGGAGTGAAGCCACCGCCCGAGTTGGACCAGACCAAGGATCGGGAGCGCAAGCTGCTCAAGAAACTGCTGACAGATCTGGAAATTGATCGGGAACACACGCCCACTCCGCCCTCTGGACATGCTCGGTCCCGGGCGGGAGGGAAGTGCAAGTGTCGCAAGTCCAATGGAAGCAGTAGCTCGTTTTCCCCCATGGAGTTCTGGTCGGATTGCCTGGACGACGAAGAGGATGAAGACGATCAAGATGATCAAGATGAGCATAATGTCGATCTATTGCCACATCAGGTCAAGGAGCTGGAGGAGAGCCGCAAACGCGCCCTGGGCGCGTGTCCTCCAATTGGAGCTCCGTCCTTGATGAGCACCAAGTACAAGCCTCCTCTCCTCTGTCCCGTGTGCAATGCGAACATCACCTGGTTGCCCAAGGTTGCTGCCTGTCCCTACTGCGGCTACAAGCGCCTGGACTTGGAGCAGCCCAGCGAGGAGCCCTTCGATGAGACCGCCACGGCAGCTGAGGTGCTTCGCAATCATTTCATCCAGACCAGGCTGCTCAACGAGGACGATAACGATAACCAGAGGAAGCACGTCGCCTGCGTAGATGGCATTGCCGGGGGCGGGGGCGAGGCATCTGGTTCCGAGCAGGCAGCTCTCAAGAAACTGCCCAAGGAATGCACCTGCGATTCGGGAAAAGTTTGCACCCGTTGTCGCATTCGAGAGATGTGCGATCAGCTCTTCAAGATGGGCAGCAAGACGAAGGTTGCGACGTCTCTTCCGGCATCGCCTCAGGCCTCAGTCAAGGCTCTGAAGAAGAAGACATCGACGCCATCGCAACGACGTGAGCAATTGGTCAACATTTTCACGGAGATGCGCGACAATTACAGCGACAAAAAGAAAGATGAGATCTCGGATACGTTTGGAAAGTCAGGAAAGTCGGGAAAGTCAGGTAAGTCTTCAAGAGGCTTGAAGAAGACGCTAAAGGAGATCGACGACAGTTATCCAAGCATAAAGAAAAAGAAGAGCCGAAAAACTAAACGACGTCCACGCTCCAAACGGTAAGTTCCTGATTAGAATTCTAAAATCTAAAATTCAATTTTAAACTAACAACAATTAGGTAAAATAAAATTCACTTAATTGGTTTATTTTAATTTTATATATTTAAAATTTATTTATGCAAACAATGAATATAAAATTCAGTTACACCAATTACCTGAATTTTATGCTTACACTTAAAACTGAAAAGATAAACATAAAAAGTCTGTGGGTCATTTTATTGATCCCAATCTAATCGACCCGATAAATAAAAATCGAATTTATCAATAATAAGGAAACCACTTTACTAATATTAATTTGGCTTTCTTAAAAAATGGCAAAGAAGTCGTTAAAATCTGCGTATTTTTAAGGAATATGGTTAGAAAAAGTTCTTTTAACTTTCTCATATAAACTATAAAATTAATTATTTATTAAGGCAATATGTCAACTATTATATTGATTATGGCCTTTTGCTGTGTTGTTCCTATTCCATTTAGCATTTTGCGCCAATTTGTTTCGAATTTTCTAAATAAATATTCACATCTTTGACCAAAAAATAGAAACGACAACTTTGATTTTGCCTCAAAATTGCATCAAAGCGTTCATGATTACTAATTGATAATTCTGGTGAACGCGGCCATTATAATTATTTATATCGATATATTCCTAAAGCTACAAGTATAGAGACTTGTTATTTATTTCATTAGTCTCGATGTCTAGAAAAATAATGAAGATTAAACATTAAAAAATTTACCTTTCTTTAGTTTGGGTTCACAACATGTTTTCATATTCCAGCTTAATGAACTTTTTTGAATACTAATTCAATCTTCTTTTCTTTTTAGATATACCTTCCTGGTGCGAAAGGAGCCGGTGAGACCTGTGACCACCCACCTCTGCTGTGGGCGAGGCAGTGGTCGAGTGCCGTGCAACATGGGCTGGATGTGGACCAAGAGCGAGTTGGCCCGTCACAGATGCTGGAAGCCCGGGGCGATTGCGAAGCCAATTCGCGAGCTGATGGCCTACTTCCTGAGTGATTATCCCGTCGACGTTGTGGGCACTTCTCGTAGACATTGTCGCCGACGTGGCCGTGGACAGGGAAAGGCAAAGGAGGCCAATCCAGAAGAGCAGCTGGTTCAGCATCCGACATTGCACATAAGCAAGAAACATGATGAGTATACGATCACACTGAGACCCCTCAAGGACCCCAAGACACTTGCCGTGGCCGCCAATCCCTATGCGAACATGAAACCCGTTGTCTTTCGCATCGTCAAGGATCCGATTGAGTCGGGAAAGCGGGCGATCAGGATCTGTCTGAAGGAGAGCGGTTTTCCCGCCTGCAGCTGCAATCAGCCGATTGCCAAGTGCTTCTGTCGTTCCCACGTTGACAAGAAGATCGTCGAGCACGCCGTGAACAAGTTGGCCCAGGAACGTGGCTGGCAAGACATTTCCGATACCTTCGTCTACGAAGATCTCTCCGAGAGCGACAGTGAGAATGAATTGGACTTTGGAGTCACGCCGCCGGCGGGTGTCATTAAACCCGAGCGTCTGCATAAGCCCGATATTACTAATACCGAGACCCAGTATGATCCCAATGATTGGGCCATGCCCACCATGTTCCCACATCCGCCCAGCGCCCTCGTTCAGTACGGCGGATGCGTTGTCGGCGAACGCAGGGGGAGATTCCCCTGGACCCTGGGCAAGGGATTCATCCATCGCGAGGCTAAGCCTGCCAAGAAGATAAACAAGCCGAAAATCGAAAAGAAATCCAAAGGAAGACAAAAAGGTGGATTCGATGGTGGTCTCCAATATGATTACAACACGAAACGCAAATGGCACAAATCGAATGCTGCGATTAAAACATCAATTAGCTACGATAATGGTCCAATTTGGTGATGGAGAAAGGAATTTAAAAAAAAAAACATAAAAATTGGTAGTTAATGTAGAAAAATTCCAAAAATGTGTATGACGAGCTGTCAAATGAGGCGTGAAAGTAAATAAATAATATCGATTAAAAAGAAATTAATAATATGTTATATTATGCTAAAGATCTGTTGGAACTTATGAAACAATCTTTTTAAGCTACGTTTAAATTGATTCCGTAACGATATTTGATCAAGTAGGCACACTGAAAAAAAAGACCACTTTCTAAAATCAAAAACGTCCATCTTAAATATTTTAAGACCAAATTACTAAAACAAAGAATATTAATCTTGAAAATCGTAAGTTCTTAATATAAGAATAAAATTCTCATATTTAAATAGTTTGTTCTTGAAATGAGACCATTTTAAGACCAAATTACTAATACTAAGAATATTATTCTAAAAAATCTTAAGTGCTTAATATAAGAATAAAAATCTTATTTGAGATTTTTTGTTTTAAGTATTTAAAACTTTTTGGTCCATAAATAAGAACATATAATCTTAAAAAAAAAAAGGTTTTATTCTTATACTAAGATTCGTGGTCTGGAAAATATAAGAATTTATGATCTTAAAAATAAGAATTTGGTCTTAATTGAAATGTTCTTAGAATTAAGATGTGTTTTCTTACGTCAAAATTTTCATTTTCTCTACGCATTTTTTAGACCAAAATCTTGTTTTTAGATCCTTTTTTTATCAGACTGATATCAGTGCACTGACTTTTTATGCTGTTTCTTCATCAAGTGAGCCTTGAGAATTCTTTAACTTCTATGTTCATTGATAGGTTTATTTGTTTGGTATTTGTATCATTCTCTATTGAAATTTCAGGGCGTTAGCTTCCAGGCTCTAGCATATATAAATTTGTAGCAGTGAAATTATTTGTGTTTTTCCTTGATAATAACTGGGTAGTAATCCAAATTCAATTTTTCAACAAACACTTCTCGAACGACATTCGTTATGTCGAAGGCTCCGTGCTGTTGGGCCTCAAATGACTTGAGCCGGGATAAGGAAAACTATATGCGCTGCTCCACAAGACAGGCACTGCCGCCGTGTGATGACGGCAAGGGTAAGAAGGGCAAGAAGGACCAGGATAAGGACAAGAACAAGAATGTTTGCTGTGCGCAGGCATTTCGAATGCAACAGGAAAAAGATGCTGCCAACGAGGACTCTGATGAACTGCAATGCGGTCCATCGAAGGGAAAGAAGGGCAAAAAGAACAAAGGCATGAAGGAGTATTACCGATGCTTCGAAGCGAACATGATCTGCATGAAACTCTATATGCCCGGCCGGGACTTTGAGTGCCCCGAGCAATTGAGAATCACGGCGAACATTTGTCGGGGCTGCAAGCCGATCATGTGCTCCAATCGCATAAATGTGAACTGTTTGCCTGCGGAACCGAGCGCCAGATTCTCCATGCTGGCCGAGTGCCTGGAGAAGGAGCTGAACGAGGGCATCTCTGTGTCCGTCGTATACAAGAAGAAAGAGATCGGTAAGCAGACGGAAATTAGAATTTATTTATTTATATATTATATATATTTTATTTTAAAATTTAATTATTTATAAAAACAAGCTGGAATGAATACCCGTTACTTATTTAAATATATTTAAAATTATTTTGTATTGCATACTTTTAGGCACCCACATTTCTCAACTTAAATCGGCCATTACTACAGTTCTGTTTGCCCGATCTTATTGCGATTAGGTAGGATAATAGCTTATAAAAGTTAACGTTTATTACCACCTTAAAAGCCGTGCTCTCATATAAACGCTCACACGGACAAGCAGGTTGATAAGGCTGATCATGAATATATAGGGTCCGAGATGATTCCGTCTCCCTGTGACATACATTTCACCGAATACAATTTACACTTTTACTAGTAGTAGTAGTAGTAATTTTCAATATACAATTTTAGCTTTAGTTGTAAGATTAATTGCGGATCATTTTCAAATATATTTCAGGGCGTGGCTGTTTTGTTCCACCCGAGTCCGTCATTCTGCGAATGACGAATACCCTTCAGGAAGTCGTTTACACCGCCAACGTTGAGCTGACCTGCAAGGGCTGCACCGTGGGCATGTGCACTTTGAGGCTCTCGATGCAAATGCGGTGTCAGTCCCTCGATGTGTAAGTAAGCTCTCCTCTCCTGTGCTATCCTGTGCTCTCGGCTAGAGCCTGGAGCCTGGAGTCATCTAAAGGCGATAGCGCACCCCTGATATTCAATAGAGTAATGGAAATGGGCACGGACCTTTGCAGCTCGGAAGACGACTGCGACGACAACGACGAAGACGCTTGTGGGGACATGATGGGCCTCAACACACAGAGTGGCTGCAGCTCATCCACAGATCCTTGTCTGGGCTTCGTTAGCTACGAGGATCCTTCTGGCGATTCCTCCGGCTTGTGCAAGAGTTCCGATAATGCCATTGCGAGAAGAAAAGCCGGCACTGAGGTGAGTCTGACTTCCGGTTTCTCTCGGAGAACTAACGCTGTATCGATTCCAGTCGGGCAAGAAACTGATTGACATGGCTGGTCCCTACTCCATATATGGTATGGCGGACAATAATTCGGGATGCTTGGATATTAAGGCATCTGCTGGTCCAGGCGGACAGTTCTCAGCTGCATCGCATTTGGGAAGCGGCAACACCAATCGCATGTGTCCTCCGATTGATCCGCCCAAGTTAAAGCAAATGGGCATTAAGAGGGAACGGGAATGTCCGGTCTGCCATGAGGACGTTTCCTGGCTGCCACAGATAGCCGCCTGTCCGCATTGCGGCTACAAACCGTTGCCCGAATTCGAGGAGCAGGACTACAATGAGAAGGCCACAGCCAAGGATATACTTGTCGAATTCTTCGACTCGTTGGGCATCGATCCGGATCAGGAGGGATCTGTAAGTCCGTGTCCTCAGACCTGCGATCAGCACACCGAAGGCAAGCCATCGGATGGCTTCGAGTCCATTGTGCAGGACTACAAGGCCCTCAAGCAGAGCATCAAGAAGTGCAAATCCGCTGCAACTTGTCCAGGGGCTCCCAAGTCCTCGCAGAAGGCGAAACCGCCAGATTTGGTCAATGTCTTTACGGAGCTGAGGAATCTCTTTCGCGCTAGTGACAACGACGAGAGTAAGAAGGCGAAGATCAAGGAGATTTGCGATGAGGCCTGCAGACTGGCAAAGGCCACCAGGCGACGTGGTGGTGCCCACAAATCCGCCTGTGGAGCTGCCAAACTGCGAAAACGGCAACCGAAGCGAGCCAAGAATTACGTGAAGTCGCGACTCTACGAGCCCGTGGACATCCATGAGCATCGGCGCCATGGCCACGCCCACTGTCGGGAGGATGAGCACAAGGTGCCGCCCCACATGGGCTGGCTGTGGACACAGCATCCGCTTGCCCAGCGACCGGGCTGGCGTCCTGGCGCCATCCGTCGTTCCATACGCGAGCTGATGAGTTACTTCCTCAAGGACTTTCCCGTTGACAGCATACCGATATCCAAGTACATGTCCTACCAGAAGCAGAAGCAGCGCCCAGCCATAGATCACGAGGAGAAGCCCGAAGATCTGGTTCAGTTGCCAACACTTCACATCGAGAAGAAGAACGACGAGTATCTCATCACGCTGCGACCCCTGAAGGATGCGGAAACCTTGAAGCGTTCGGCGAATCCCTATGCCAACATGAAGCCCGTGCAGTTCCGCATAGTCAAGAATCCCGTCCTGAAGCAGGTGCGGGAAATGAAGCGTTGCCTCAAGAACATGGGCTTCAGCAAGTGCAAGTGCCACAAGCCGGTGATGGAATGCTACTGTCGCAGCTTCATCGACAAGAAGCAACTGGTCGAGGAGGTGCAGCGGCAGTGCGACAAGCGGAACATGGACAGCTGCGAGAACGAGCTCGTCCTCTCCGACACCTCGGACAGCGAGGCGGAGTTTGACTTCGGGGTAACGCCCCCGGCGGGTCTTATGCACCCCGAGCGCTTGAAGGCGGTGCACATCACGCACACGGAGACGCAGTACAATGAGAATGATTGGGCCATGCCCACCATGTTCCCTCATCCGCCCAACGCCCAGGTTCAGTACGGTGGTTGTGTGGTTGGCGAACGTAAAGGTAAATTCAATTGGATCTTTGGCAAGGGATTTGTGCATCAGAAGCCAAAGCCCCCAAAGATGCGTAATCCGCCCAAAAACAAACCAAAGAGACCCTTCCCTGGTGCCCCTCGAGCCCGCCAAGAGGGCGGCTTCTCCAGCTCTACCGATATCAGTCGCAAGTATTTCACAAGGCAAGCTGATCATGCGACGACTCCTCGGCATGACGATCACCTGCAGCGACTGAATCGCGCCTCTCGTCCCCCCACAGCGTCACAGTTCCAGCAGTCGAAAGATCCCGAGTCGAAGAGGGTCCGATTCGACATCAGCCAGAACGAAAAGTTCATCATATAGTTATTCAAAATTATTGCATTTTAATTTTACAGTTTTAGTAAAGAATTCAGAACATTCTAGTTTCGCGAAAAAACATTTAATAAATATGTTAAGCAACATTCATATTTTTACAATCAAATGAATCTCTTCTTTTACGGATCTTTGTATAAAATTTATTTTTAAACAAGCGGGAAAGGCTATAGTCGCGCTCCCGACTATAGGATACCCGTTACTTATTTAAATGTATAAAAAAATACAAAAAATTTTATTGCATACACTAACATTGCTTAACTTAAATAAGCCATTACTACTGTTCTGGCAGGCCGATCTTGTTGCGATTAAGTAGGATGATAGCTTATAACAATAGATGACGTTTGTTAACAAAAAAAATACGTAATATTCTAAAAACTGTGACTGTGGTGGCTTTTCGCGCTTTGCGGAAGCGGGAAACAAACTTGACTTGTAGAAGTATGTGTTCC
The DNA here is from genome assembly GCA_963924055.1 of Drosophila limbata. NCBI lineage: Eukaryota > Metazoa > Arthropoda > Insecta > Diptera > Drosophilidae > Drosophila > Drosophila limbata. The sequence goes on from OZ001352.1 coordinate 7,811,447, forward strand.
AAAATTGGTTGCTTTAGCTCTTATAGTCTCTGAGATCTAGGCCCTCACTAGGCTATATCGACTCGGCTGTTGATGCTGAACAAGAATATATATTTTATATATATGGTCGGAGATGATTCCTTCTCCCTGATACAAACATTGCAACGAATACAATATACCCTTTTACTTATTTTTGAAGTAACTGGTATAAAAAGAACATCATCAAAAATCTTCAGAGTATTAAAATCGAATTATTTCCATTAATCTAATATTAGAAACACTTTTCGAGGAAATTATTATTCATATCATTAGATTCGATCGCAGAATTTCCAAAGAGGAGCCAAAGAGGAAAGAGCTTGAACCATTTTCTTAAAAATCCCTCATGGGTGTTAAATCAAATCAATAGTTTTTGTATTAATAATTCTACATTTTTAAATTAGTTTTGGTTAACTAAACTTAGTTAACGCGTAAAAAGTATTTAGAGCGGCTTCCAGCTAATTTTAATATGCATACTAATTTTATTACAAATTTGAATGCTATATTAAATAATATATGTATATGAGGCTACGATATCTATTACAGCGTAGCTGACCTTGTCTAAATATGTAAAGTAAAAAACAGATTTTCACGGTGGCTTCTTTTTATTGCCCAATTTTCATAGGTTGCACAAATGTTTATTTCCTAAAATTGTTTGTTTATCTAACCTTTGTCGCGCTGTTGGCAGTGATGATATAACAGCGTAGTCACTGCAACTGTTAAGTACTTGCAATTTGTGGCACAGACAGTTTTTCCAAGCAATAAATAAATAATTTAGTCTTTCGTCTCGCTCTGTTGCATCCACAAACTGTTTACTGTTCGTCGATAGGAGTTTATTATTATCTATCTTCACAATCTCAGCAGACGTTGTCGATTATCTGACTTTGTCTTTTGGCGAATTTGCATGTCACAATCCAATCGATCTGAATGCCTTCTCTCCAAAGTTCTCCTCTCTCTTCTCACCTCTGTTTTGCTGTCACCGAAAAGCATTCAAATCTCACTCAGTCTTCAGTAATGAATTTTGAATTGGTATCTTGATGGAGAGACGCATGATGCATGAAATTCACAAGACACCGCTACATTAAATACACTGAGAGAAATTAGCTTCAAGTCCATTTTGAATTTTTATATAATAAAATTAAAAATTTTTTACCAAAAAAATAAATATATAAATATTTAAATTTATTGCACTGTTCTATTTTTTTTTTTTTTTTTTCACTTTTCTTTTAAATATACTCCACGTTCATTGAAAATTATGAAAGTGTCATATAAACTATCTCCATGTTTATTTTATTTTATTAAACGTCAACTAAAATAATATTTCAAATAAACATTTTTGTAAGGTCTGTGTGAAAAACCATTCAGATCAAAAAGAATTATTAATTTTAGCATTGACAAGGCTGATTTTATTAATAAATAAATAATGCATTTATTTTTTGTGTCTTATATTCTAAGTAAAATAAAAAAAATAAATATTTGTTTTATTTCTATATTCTTTTCTAATAACAATTCTGTGGTAGTATGCTTATTACACTGAGATATATTTTCGACTATTTGATTTGCTCCCTTACTGAAACCTACTTTTAATTTCTTTCAGTGCATTTATGACTCTACAAAGTGTGGCCCCGTTGACAGTGCTGTGTTCAGTGGCAAACCAACCACCCAGCGAGCAGCACGCCCCCAAAAATGTGGCACAGCAGGTGGCACAATTTCATTCACAACCTGGGACTGATGTTTGTGGTTTTCGTGCTTCGATGTGAGAACTGTGACGCGACCAGCGATATTTCCAGTCTCAACTATAATGATAATTACTACAAGAACAACAACCGCAATGCGAGCACGAAAATGTTGCGTTTTCACGACTTTGAGCCGCGGCAGCAAGTTGCACGTCTGGCCAAAGATGTGGCAGCTGAGGAGGGAGCTGGACGTGAGGCACGTGGATTCCATTTCGAAGCCAGTAACGGCGATGTCCATGTGGAGCTGGAGTTCATCGTACCCTTCTTCAAGGTACCTGTAAAGCGGAGTGTTAAATTGGCCCGCGATGCGGCGATGAGTGTCTTGAACCTGCAGAAGGGAGCGTTGCTCAACACGGCGGTTATTGTGGTTGCAGGCGCCATTATCGCGGGTATTGTGCGTCTGGTGTTGGCCCCCATAGTGTTCACCTCGATGGCCAGCAATTATGCAGGCTACAATGCCAAGGAATACGATGAAACCGCCAAGAGTGGACGAGGAAGTGAGCAGGATCACTTTGAGTGTATCTTAACCTTACTAATATCTCCTTTTCTCTCTCTATTCTAGTGCGAAGTCTAAGCCAAGTTTTAGAATCGCAGTTGGACGAGCACAAGATTGATGTCTCTGTCTGCGCACAACGCGCCATCTGCCACTACTTGCAACACAATGCGGCACAGTTGCAGAGCCACGATGCCGGATTAACTCTGCCAAGCACTGCCAGACTCATCAATACTGTGACCAAGTAAGTGACTTTGACTCTATTTCAAATATTTCTTGCTTAAGATGATACATTTTCACAGCTCTCGCTGGACGGACTCGCTGCTCAACGGCACCGCTGTCTTCAGTGCCATCGATGTGGCCCACAGCAGTGGCAACTGCAACCACATCTATCGCAGCTGCAGTTGGCCGCAACTTCAAGGCGGCGTGTTGCGGAGATCCTGGCCAAGTGTCTTGCAGTATTTCAATGGACGTTTGTTTCCTTGATCGCTTAGCTGTAATTTATTTATTTGTTGTTCCTATATTTAATACAAATATAAAAGATAAAATTAAAGTATAAAATAAAATAATATATAATTTTAAATTTATTTTCAAGTGTTTCATATGTTATTTGGATTAATTTTCAATTGAATTCTTTTTGTTCTAAGTTTGTAGAACTCCTTAAACGAAATGTTTTTTAAACAACAATTAACACAAATAATTATTTAAATTTGTGTAGACATTTACTAAAAAAACTATGTAAATGTATATAACTATTTTAACTGTTAAATTCAATCGTCTAAAAAAAACATCTTTACGAGGTAAAAATGTAGTGACGAAAACATTTCCAGGGTCCAAAAAATCTGATATCCAATTATGTGACGAGCGCTACTAAATTTCCCAGTATATACGCTTTTCCAGTATATATCTTTCGTCACTAGCGTGGACTGCCGGCCACAGTGATTTAAGAACAGAATGCCTTATTGGCTCGGTAAATCAAATTAGATATTGGAACCCTAAGCCTGAGTTCAAATCTCAATTTGTTATTGCAAAGATGAGATAAATTCGTATGTAAGGGTTGTTTTTGACCTCTCAAGAGTAAGATTTAATGGAATGGTTTTAACCCGTATTCATACATAAAAATGTATCAGCTAATATCAATTACCGGAAGACTGTCAAAAAGTCACGCTGAAAATTAAAATTCCGTTGTTGTGAAGATAAACAATATAGGAAAAGCATTGGACTTATTCCTCAATCGAGCAAATGGCTTCACACCTCGGCCCAGTGAATTATGTCACGCATGCGCAACAGCCAAAGAAAACGGCAACAAAGTGGGCAGAAGCATGCCGCAAATTATCACAGCCAAGAGGCAACGATGCGGCGAGCGATAAATTGTATAACGACACGTAACTAGGCAGTCCCCACCAAACGAGCAGAGATCACAATGGGCTTTCAAAACTGTCGCAGCTATCCAAGACAGCAGACGTCAAGGCGGAAGCATTATGATCTTAAATCTAACTGAACTGATCCTTATCCTGTCTGGCTGTGCTGTGATTTTGGCAGCTGGTGAAGAGGAGACGGCAACTCACTCTAAGCCCTTCTCAACTTCAGCAAGGCAGAACAACCATCCGGGATTTAAGCTGGTATCATTTGACACGGTGGATAAGGACATTGCCATTGGACTGGACTATATCCTGCCATTTGTCGAGGTGCCCATCAAACGCAAACGCAACGAGCCGCCTAAGGTATCTAAATGACAGTTTACAATAAATAGATTAGTAAATTTTTTAATTCAGTGATATATTTGAATAATGGTTAAAATTGATTTGCACTTATTATTAAAGAAAGCTGAACAAATAATAGTTTCTGCACAGAACAAATCATTTTAAATTCAAATTATTTTAAGAAAAGTTAATTTTTGATTTTGATTGATGATTTCATAAATAATAGTCAGTTTTTGTTGGTAACTTTTATAAATAAATTTAATATACTTAAGACAAAAGCAAATTCAAAATAATTAATATTTTCTGAGTAATTAATAAATAGCTATTTGCTAGTTAAAAGTTATAATTTGTTGTCTATTATAAAGTCAATATTTATTTTGTAATTCCTTTTTCTTTCTTGACAGCCTCTGCTAATTGTCAACTCTGCCGCTATCTTCAGTTGTGGCCTAGTTGCCGCTGGCGGCTTACTTGCTGGCCATTTGATAAGGAGCATGGGTCTGGAGACCATTATACCCGATGCCAAGTCAGAGGAGAACGCCAAGCACACAGCTCGCAGCTTACTCGATGACGAGCAGAGTTTTCTGCAGATCTTCGACAACTTTAAGCTCGTTTATCGCAATGCAAGTGGTAAGCGTGTGGGTAAGTCTATAAATTGTATATAATTTCTTAACTTTGACTTTAACTATTTCATCTTTATATAGAGACTGCACTTCCCAGTCTTATGAGCACCATTGAGAGCAGTTTTCTGGACAAGGACATCGATCTTCCCACTTGCTTGCTCAAGTCCCTTTGCACCTTTACCCACAAGTCTATGAGGAATGTGCGCAGTGGTCAAGCCTCGGATTTGGAGCTGATGCTGGACGGCGCCTCCAGTTGGTCCTGGCTGTTGTCCTGGCTAGAACAGTCGTCACTGCGAGAGGCCATTGAAGCGGGCAGAGTAAGTGCTCCACATTACTGCAATGCCAAGTATCCTCGCTGCAAGTGGACATCTCCAGATGAGCAACTCCTTGATCTTTTGCACAATAATGTACAGTTTAATTAGGCGTAACTTAAGCAAATTATTTATTGACCAAGCTATAAAAAGAAGAGCTCTGAATGCAATGGTAGGGCCTGAATTTGAGAGAACAGTCAGCATCCTTATCAAGAATCCTGGATTCAGCTGTAAAAAATTCCTTATTATCCCAAACCAAAGATATAAGATATTTATGTACGGCATCATGAAACGAATTCTAAATTTATTCATCAATATTATTAGCAGAACATAAATTTTGAAAGAACATTGAACAAAATTAGGTCTTGAATCGAAAGTATTTGTATTAATAAAAGAATCCTAACTTAAAAGACGATGCTTTGTGAACTAAATGCTAATTTACATTTTTCAAAACAGGCTGAAAACAAATTACAAGACAAGAATATATTTAAGTTATTGACAAGTGTGGTAAGTATTGTAATTTAAAGAAAAGTTTGTGAATAACATAAAACATTGAACTGAAATTGTCAAAAATCTTTAACATAATTACGAAATATTATTAAAAGCTTAAACTAATTGGTATCATTTGAAAACATTGAACTTAGAGCTACGCTATTTCTATAAAATTTATTTTTTTTTTTTTTGTTTTCTTTCTTTTTTTAGAACATTTTAATATTTTTTTTGAATTCACAGCTTTTGCGATTAAATGTTGTTCGGATTGCAACCGTCACCAGAAATTTACTTGAGCCTTTTCAGCAAGAACTATGAATTGTTTTTTTTTTTTTTGGTTTTTGTTGTAGAATTCTTTATGCAAATATATATGTGTATGTTTTTTTTATGGTTTTTCTCTTCTTTCAACTTTTTTTTTGCATGTAGAAACATTAAGACTAAATTACATACTCGTATATTCATCTGTTCTAGGCAGTTAAAGTTGCTACAAAAACTATTCAAAATACGTTGAACTTTTCCTGTTTTCAAGTGTTTCTGTGTTTGTCTGTTTGTATCTTCATCTTTTTTATTTTTTTTGATTTTTTTCTACTTTTTACGCAAGGCTCAAAATCAATCTTTTGGTTATGCTTTGATTTTTTTTTAATTTAAAAAAACAAGACCCACAAAATGCCTACGTAAAAATGCAGTAAGAGCTTCCAGGAAGATGGGAGCTTAGGCTATTTCGGGCCAACCCAGCACCGTCTCCAGTTGATTCTCGGTCAACTCGATGTCGGTCATGTTGTAGTCGGCGGTGCAGAGCTCCTTCCACAGTGGATGTTGCTGCAGGGGATTGCTGCTGTCCATGAAAGATATTGAGGACTTGCGACTGGTCCCATTACTGGCAATTGGCACCGCCTGCTCATCGGCGATGTCCGCCTCGAGTGGCGGCGGTGCCGGCGGCGCAGAGGCCACATCCAGTGGCGGTGGCGCCGCCTCGCTCTGTTCATGGATCTCATTGTTGTGGTTGTTGTTGTTGTTGTTGGCCAAATGGTGGATGGGCTTCTGCGGCGACACGGCGCGCGTCTCGGCCATGCTGTTGTCATCGATGCCGCTGTCACTGGAGGCATCTGTGTCGCAGGCTGTCAATGCCGGCGGCATCGAGTCGTCCAATGAGGTCACCGAACTGGCATCCCCATCCCCACAGCTCGGACTCTGGAGCATCGGCGTCAACTGCAGATTGACGCCACTGATCAACGGATTGTGGCGATAGTTGCGCAGCACCGAAGCCGTCGATGTGTGACAGTGCAGCGGCATGGCATATTTGGAGGCGTCCTCCAAACCATAAGTGGAGGTCATGACCTGGTCCACTGAGCTGTCGTCAATGATCATGGGCTCGACAGCATCTTCAGTGATGATGACCTGCTTTTTAGGGGGGAGAATTGGAGAAGAGAAAACAAAAAGTACACAATTAGTTCAAGTTATTGACTATCGCATTTCTAAGTTTATCGCACAAATGAAATCTGATAAATTTAGAAATACTTTTGTTTAAAACAAATTAAAGAAGCAGCTGGCTGTTCTGGAGAAAAGTCACAAATTATTAATTGATTTAAAGTCGTCACTTGGTTACAGTTTAATTTGTCGTTGTAAATGGATCGATTTGTAAATTTAATTTGCTACCTTAAATTAACGTACAATAATCATAGCTTAATTCAACTTAAATTAAACAATTTATAGCTTAATTATGCCCAATGCAATCTAAGTGTACCAGCCCACAATCAGCTCATTAAAATTTAGCTCATTCGCATTCATGACATGAACGGACAATTAGTGGACCAACAAAGAAGAAGAACTGAGACCTGATAAGGCCAAAAGCCCACAAGAGTTTACAGCCCAAGTAATCCAGTTTGAAATTCAGCTAAAATTGAGCCTAAGCCAGATTGAGAGAGAGAAAGAGAAAATATATTTAAAGTCAAACAGCCGCTGGGAGTAAGGAAAACCAACACTTGAGTCCATCATCCAAAAAGTCGAGCCGACGGAGGTCGACACAGTAGCTTGCTATAAATCATATTTTAATGATGGCCCCAGCCGGAATTCGTTACACTTATCCTTGTTCTACGCCCTGTAATAGAATACGGCGGCCCAACATTAACAAAAACCACAACCAAGATGATGGGCAGGAATATGATTATGATACACAAAGGAGTTCTCTGCCCGCCACAGGAAATCGGGCACATATCAATCTCACAGTCGAAAGTCGAAGAGGGAGCTTTGCAATTTTCAATAATGAGTATAATGTTAATAATGATGTTGCCAAAAATGTTTCAGCTTGGTGGTCAAAGTTCAAGTGCAGTTTATTGAACCATTGTTAGCATCATTTAACCAACCGTATTTGCAATGCTTTCACAGCTTTCGCTAATTGCTGCAGTTCGTCAGTCAATGAAAAGCGAAAGTGCTGTAAATTGATCGATGAGCAAATAAGCCATAAAGAAAAACAAAGAAAACAAAAAAGCAGTGGCAGTGGCAGTGGCAGCTGGAATGGGCGTGGCTGCCATCCCTGGGCAACAGTTTTGCGTCACACCAGCAGGGCACAAAATCAGTGTCCTTTGGCGACACATTAACAGCTGCTGTTTAGCTGGAATTCATGTGATAGATGCGATAGATAGACGATAGATACGAGAATATCAGCTAGAGATGGCAGCGTGAATCGGCAATGACTCCGAAGGTTATGTTCGTGCTACTTAATCCATTTTGAGTGACTTCTTCAAGTTCTTGAATAGTTATTTTGATTGCATTAATTTTAGCATATTTAACTATCTATAATTTTACTTCAAATTGATTTGGAAACAGTCAACCAAATAAATATATATGGTAAAACAAGTTGAAACCTATGTTCGTGCTACTAAATCTGTTTAATTTTACTCATTTTAAGAGAGTTCTTCAGTTTCCTGAGTAATTATTTTGATTGCCTTAATTTTGATATATTTTTCTATCTATAATTTGACCTTTCATTGGTTTGGAAACAGTCAAAAAATAATTGTAATAATATATTTTTAGTTCTTACTACAAAATCTAATAAGTTTTACTCATTTTAAAAAGCATAAATTTAATATATTTTACTGTCTATAAGTTAAGTTCCAATTATTCGAATTTTACCAATTTGAAAACAGTCGAATAACAATTATAAAAATATTACTTTTAATTAGGCTAAATCTATCCAATTATTTCTCATTTAGGAGACTTCTTTAATTGCCTTGATAATTATTAGAATTTGCAATAATTCTTATATATTTCACTATCTGTAATTTTATTTTACTGTGATTTGGAAACAGTGAAAAACTATTATAAAAATGTTATCCTAATTTAGACTCTTAAAAAATTTGGAGCTCCCATCTCTAACAGAAACACACATTGTTGTCGCTTGGCACGCGCCATGTGCCTTTAGGCCCAATTCTCACTCCCTTCATCTTCCCTCTCGACTGACACTGCCAACATAAATGCCAAATGTATTGTAATAGCTTTATTGTTTGATATATTGTTCGGCTTACATTCATAAGCATCAATATATCGACAGTGACTTCGCCTATCGACCTAATATGGCACAGTAATAAATTATTAAAGCCCTCAAAAGGCGTAGCCAGCATTACTTTCGATAATTGTTAAAGTATCCTTGAAGAGACGCCAAAAATGAATTTGTGCTGAGCTTAGCAGCTGTTTAAAGCAATTTAATTGGTTTTCAGTTTGTTATTGTTTCTTATTTTGTTTTATATTGTACTCGGTTCATTGGCATTACGTGCCAATGCGAAATGAGTCACGTGGCCTGCACAAAGTAATTAAAGTCGAAACTTTTACTGCCAAAATGGGGCAACACTCTATGTTGGCCAACATCTTGGCAAAGTTCTTGGCGGCTTCTTTACCTGCTTCTACTTTTTAACGGTATACAGTTACACTTGCTGTTTAAGCTTTGACTTTTGCCACTGAGGTTGCGTAATTTGTACGACAGGCTGCCAGGCTCCAGGGAATACGGCGTACTTAAAGGTCCTGACGAGCAGGAGCAAAACTTGAAATTGATTTTGTCAGCGGCAGATTTTCAATTTGATGTTGTGCTCGAAAGGATTGCCAAGGGTTATTGCCGGCAGACATGCTTATCAGAATCAATATGAGCTGAAGAAGAGCAAGAATCAAAGGCAACGTGGCGTATACGTAACAAGAATTATTTCCTTCTCAAATTTTTGACAAATTAAATTTTTGTCACTGATGATAACATTTAAAGTTGTTTGGGTGTCTTGAATAGATACACACACACACACACACACATGCATTTATGTGTGTGTGCGTGTGGGCGTATTATCTTTGTGTGTGCTTAGCATACTTAAGTGCGTCGCAAGTTGCTTTGTAAGAGCAAATAACTAGCCAGAACAAGTTGTTTTGGCTGCCTTTGATAAGACACACAAGGCAGGAGGACGGATAGGTGGAAGGAATGAAGAGGAAAAGCGAAAAGTTGAGGCAACTTGATTAGGCTCCAAATGCCAGGCAGCATCATTTATTCCAATCAAAGATTTTTATAAATGGACTCACTTCATCTGGGGCGTGGCCATAGAAAGTAAACGAGATTAATCAAGTTTTGAGCCTCTCAATAAATATGCTGGCAGGCAAATACGACTGCTTTCCTCAGCAAACATAATATTTATGCCCATAAATCTACAGCACAAAACACGAGTAGAAAAACAGAAGCCATCGATGTTAAACTATCAATTCCCAAAGAAACACAGAGTAAAACTTTATATTTGTTATGTTTATGTAGCTGGATTTGAGGTTGATCGTTTTTGCTGTCGTTTTTTTAGTTTTGCTAAAATATTTATTAAAAGTTTATTAAAATACTTTTATAATCAATATACATATACATGTCGTATTCTTGATGTTTAATTACTATTTCGGCATATATTGTTTGTATATGTGTGTTTGTATTTGTGTATATACTTAGTACATAGTATAATATTGCATACTTTGCGGCGTTTATAACTAGATTTATTTTTGCGCAATTTGCTGCTTGTATAATCCATTTATTGGAGTCAAATTCAAGGCTAGTTAAATTTATGCTATAATTCTCTCTTTATTCTCATTTCGTTTCGTGTTATTTTGTTTTCGTTTGTGTAAAATTTGACTTAGTTGGAGGTATTCTCTGGTTTCTTGTTGTTTAAAGAAAAGAATAAAAAAATAATAATCAAAAAAGTACAGACAACTTCGAGTTGCCGAAGACTTTAATACCCTTACAGACCATTGTTATGGCAGTTAGATAAACCGATTTTTCAGCTTTGTTGTTGAATTGATGTACCCTCCGAGAGGGTCGTCATAATAACCCAAAAATTTGCTATTCTAAGCTGCTTATAAAGCACAAATATTTGTTGGCCTTTGTATATTTTGTGTGTGAAAATTTGTTGGCAACGCAAATAAAACTAATGCCGCATGAAAATTGCTGGCCATTTGCTTATGCGACCCGTCGACACTTTGACAAATGAGCTGCAATTTAAACAGATAGAGAGAAAAGAAGTGAGAAATTAGGTTAAGAAGTTCTCAAGTCATACAATTTAAATGTGTTGTTTGTGGAACCTGTTGATAATTTTACATAATTTACACATAATTAATCAAGGCAGGCCAAAACGGCAACCGGGCGTATGAGCAACATTTGTGGAAGTAAAATGTACTTGAAATTAAGTCGATGAAGCCAGCAGTTGATTGACTTCAAATACAAGAGTAAACAAAACTGACTTTCTCATGCTTGGCCATTAATCAAACCACTGTCCAATCACTTGGCCCAAATCAATTGCAGCGCACTGAAAGTGCCTTGTCAGCCTGTCGCGACTTGAGTTATGATGAGTCAACAAATTGGCCAACGGATATGTTGTAGGGTAATGTAACATGTCTTCGGTACTTATTATATTGTTTGCTGATGCTGTAGATTGTAAGTATATGTATATATTTATAAATGTTTGTATATATGTGTAAAAGTATTTATTTATTTATTTATCAATTTGCTAGCCAAAAATTGCAGCTAATTTTGTTGTCCTGAATCGTAGGATACATTTCAAATATTTTGCTATAATTTAGTTAGATTTGACATTGAGTTAGAGTTTTGTTTTGTTTTGAAAAGCATTTCTGAGGTATTTGCTACGGCTGATACGATACTGATACCCAGACATACGAGTTGTCGCATGTCCAGGTACTTAATATTATGCTATAAAAATTACACAACATTTAGTTTACGTTTACTTTACTTGCGCTAGTTTTAGTTTAGGTTTAGTTTTAGTTATCGATTTCGATTTTAGTTAAGATTGCTATGCTTGGGCTTTGCTTTACTATAAATGCGAGTCACATACAACAAGATTGGGAGGTAGTAGAAAACATTTTGTATTCGTTTCGGGTTATCAAAATGATCGCACAACATTCACTAAGGTGTATTCAACTATCCAAATGTCATATTTACTTTAAAGTACTTTTTATTATTTTGTATTGTAGATTTTAGTTAAATAATTTATAGACTTTTAAATAGTTTATAGGTATGTATTGTTATGCATTTGTATGTATGTATATGTATTTGTTATACACGAGGTATATAATTTTGTAGTGTGCGGAGACAGGCTCACACACACACACACAGATGTACTTATGCATGTACTGAGGTATATGTGGTATATTTGTTGTAATTGTATGTACTTTCTTTTCTGTTCGATTTTCGATCATGTCGTTCACTCGTTAGAGTTATACTCGCTGGAACTGCACTCGCTCGATTCGATTCGCACTCGCCTAAGCTGAACTCGCTCGAGTTGCACTCGTTCAAGTTGCACTCGCTCGAGTTTAACTCGTTCGATTTGCACTAAGTCTCGATAAAGCTATATCGTCTCGTTCTCGTTCCTATCTCGTTCTCGTTCCCATTTCCATTTCCATTCACATGCTCATACGAAACGCGTAAAAATTTCAACTAAATCTTATATATATGTTATGTATGTATGAATGCATGGATTATATGTACGAGTAATCGCTATAATTAATGCTACACGAATTTGACTTGACTTTGAATTTAATTTATATGTATTGAGTGTTGATCGTTTTTCATTATTATTATTATTATTACGATTATATTTAGTTTTTTGTTAAAGCCACATCGATTAGGTTTTAAGAATTTTTCTAGTCGATTTTGTAGGCAAAATGCAATTGCAAAAAGTATGCCTGGTGTTTTGCTTCACATTCCCTTCTCTTCTATGTACATGTACTCTTTTATTCTGTTCCTTATATGGTATTGTATTTTTATCTATATTGTTAGTTAGTTATTTTATAGGCTCTTTGTATGTATAATAATAATATTAATAATTTTGAGAGTTTTTGGCTCGCAGTCTTTTCGGGCTATAATTATTTTCATTAATTTCAACTTGCACCATTTTGCAATCAGTTTGGGATTCTGACATTCTAAATGATTATCAAGGAAATACTCTTTAATTGTCCTGGTATTTGTCTAAATAGTTACGATTAATCTCATTAGCCTAATGCTAACGACTAACACTAGGAGTGTAGTGTAGTAGGATGTCGAGTGGATTGCTTATCAATTTTCAATTTCTTTCTATGCTAACAATTAATTATTTGTTCCTATGCAGCACATTCGTTATAGACTTGTTGTCGCTGTCCTGGGAGGTAGTTACGGTCCTGTTTATGCCATTTACGCGAGGTAGTTACGGTTCAGCTATTTCATTTGGCATCAACAACAATTTGACTATTTACTTGAACTTACGCCAGATTCTGTCGTCAAAAAATAACCAACGGTATATAAAAAACAAATGAAATAAAATGAATCTCGGAGGCAAATGAATATAATGTGCGCACAAAAGTAGGCAGCACTTTTCAAGATTTTCAAGACAGAGCAAACATCCCCACATCACATAAGTGTCCGGAAAGTAATGCAAATTTCGTAACATCTTGGCCAGAACATGCTGCACAGCAGTCGTTGACATTTACAGGACGTGGCCAAGAGAAATAAACAGAAACTTCCTGCAGGCTGACAGAAGCAGGCATGGGAAGCTACTCTGTCAGCCTACAAATGAGCACGGCTCGTGTTGGCCATAAAAAGAAGGCCAAGAGATAGGGCGAGAGAGAGAACAAACAAAAGCGTAAGAGAAGCAAAAGTTGAGAGCGCATCAGCTGTGCGCTCTGCGTGAAGAGTGAAAGTTAAAATGAAAGTGAAAGCGAATGAGAATAACGACATAAAAGGATAGAGACACACACAAACCATATTTAGATAGCGTAAGCATTTAGGTGCGAGGTGTAAAATCAATACGAAATAATGCCACGTGCTGTCTTTAAGCCCTCGAAGCTCCATTAAATAGGCAATAATAAAAATGGTAATGTTATGGGGCATACGAAATCGAAACCCAATAACCTGGCACCAAGCAGTGTCAATCGACTCGAGAACTCAGCCGATTCAGAGCCAGGGAAAAAACCATTGCATACCTGCAGGCGCACATTCGATTTTAAAACAAAGTTGGGGAATTGAGAGCTTAAATAGACATGGAAAAAGGAAATCTAAGGTTCTTGCGTGTAAATTGATGTCGTCTGCTTATTTATGATAGCCCGTTAAGGTGGTGCGAGTTTCCGAGTTTGTGTTTCTCAACAGGCAAACGAAAATGCGCGTTAGACACGCAACTCGTCCACAAAGTTTAATTAAAGTCACAAGCAGAAATTTGTTGGGCAACTCGCACCACCAACACGACACGCAATGTGGGTCAGTGTTTATGAAAAATCAATACTGCTTAAAAATAAAATAGGCAACCAAAAACCAAATAAATTAAACAAAATAATTGTGTGATTTTTGTTTTGTTTTTTTTTTTTTTAACTTTTCAAAAAATGGTTTAAGCTTAAAATTAGATAAAACACCGTTGTTCCATAGAGGCGTGGCTAAAAACTGGCCGTCGTCATTGTTTTAAATACGAGTTGGAATCTTCACGCAATGAGTTTTGTTCGATAAAATTCTCAACTTGTATTTGTTGTGGAATATTGAACATTGTCTCTCATTACATTTCTCTGACCCATACTCGCAACTTAAATACGTACTAACTTTTAGCGTCTCTGTTATTTTATGTGACTGAACTGCGCTGCAATAGGAAACGCCTTAAAAAAAACGTTATTTTGTTGTTGTAATTGCTAACAGTTTTCTCTAGATTTATCTATAGCTATTTATGTATAATATATGTATATATATATATGTTTAGTACTTGGTAATCTCTGTCTGCCTACAGTCAGATTGTTTCGACTTTTGACTATCATTAATTTTAGCTAGTTAATTGTTTTATTTAATTTTTAAATTTTATTATTTATTGTAGTTGTTGTAGTTGTGTTTTTTGTACCATCAGCGCTCGAATTTGAATAATTTTGTTACTTTTTCATTTCACAATGTTTACAATTTACAGGGTATTCTCATAGTTACTTCATTTTTTTTCTCAACACAAAATCAAATGAATTCAAATCAAAACGCTGTCGACTTATCTTCATTTTCTGAACATATTTTTTTGTTTACAATTAATTCGCACTCTTTAAAGCTGGCGCTGCTTTTGGCTCAGTCGAAATGCTTACACATTTATCAAAATTGAAAAAATCAAGTGAAATTTAGTTAATAATATTAACGCAAAATGCTATCACAGTAAACGAAACAAAACGAAAAAAAAAAATAGTTAAGATATAGTTTAACAAAATGTTGTCATGTTTTCAATTAAAATTTAGTTTATATTTCTCTCGACAATTTTATTGCAATTGAATTGAATTATTGTTCTTTTTTTAAGTTGCTGTTGTGATGCTTCTGGTAGTCACTGTAGTTGCCCAAACCGCGCTCGACTTATGTAAACTATTAACTAGCATTTATTATAAGTAAATATAATTACAACAAATTATTATTGCTCAACAAAATATAACAACATTTGTCTTAAAATGAAATCAACAACAAAAAGAAGGAAAATTAATATCAAATAATAATTATAAGAGAAATGAAATTAAAAGCGCTACAAACTGAGTCTTAAACATAGTTCAATGATGCATTAAAATGACGACGTCGCACTATTTTAAATAGTCTACAAATTTATAATTTTAAAGTCCACACTGCTGCACTTAAACGTCTAGTCCTAAACATAAAGCTAACTCTATAAGGTAGATATCTAGTATGTATATATGACTATATGTAGCTAGAACTAAACTAATGTATGTATATAACTATGCCCTGACTAACCGCTCCTCGACACACGCAATATGTCAAGGATAGCTTCTAGTTGGGTTTTAGGATAGTCTTAGGCTAGTTGGTGGTGGGGATAGGAGTTGGGGGTGTTGGTTGTGGGGCGGGGGTGTTATTTGGAGGCTCTATAAAATCGATCCATTTACAAGTACAAATTGTAGAAATGGGTTTTTGTCCGTTTGTCAATTAGCTAATTGATTGAAGTAAAGTCAAAAGTGGTTTAAGTGTTGTAGTTGTTTTTGAGGCAGGTTGAGGCGCAGTTGACAGCGCTGCCTCTAGACCTTGGCCAGCTGCTTCTTTGGCCGCATTGGCACGATGCAATAGCCGGCACTTACATCACGTCCGCTGACTAACAGATTCTTAAGCACCGAATTCGACTGTTGTTGTTGTTGCTGCTGCTGTTGTTGTTGCTGCTGCTGCTTCAGTTGCTTGGCCTCTGCGGCTGACCAACGTTCGCTGCTCGATTGTCGCTTTGTTGCCTGCAGTTGTTGTTGCTGTTGCTGCTGCTGTTGATCCTTGCCCATTAGCTGTTGCAACAACTGTGGTGATTGCACCAGCTCCACGGTCATGGTGGCACTCTTCAGACGCTTCGATTCCACTGGATTGCCAGCAGCCGAAGCACTGTTCAAGTGTCGCTTGTTGCCATGTTGTTGCTGCTGCTGCTGCTGTTGTTGTTGTGGCACCAATGTTTGCAACACGGTTGTCTTTGCCAGTGGCATGCTGCTCGTCTTGCTCTCAACGAGACGTATGGTTGCCTTGGTGTTGAGTGGGCCAAGGGTTGTGCCATTTAGCAGCCTCATTGCTGGCAGCTTGCCCGGCAGCAACATCTCCTGCAGCTCCTCCTCCGTCTGCTGCTGCTCCTGTTGCTGTTGCAACAATGTCTTGCTGTTTTGTATGGTTATCAATGGCACTGCATTTAATATGATATTCTGCTGCTGCTGCTGTTGTTGTTGCTGCTGCTGCTGCAACAACTGCAACGTTGTCACTTTGCTGGGCGCTGGCGACACCGCTGGACTTGCCGCTGCCTCGCCCACATTCATTTGCAACAAATCACTCCAACAATCCAAATTTGCAGCTAGAAACAAATTTCAAACAAAAATATCATTATAAAAGTTGTACACAAAGTTAAATGATTGAAATATGCAGCAACATTTTTTTTGTATTTTTTTAGCGTGTGTTTCGTCGATTTAATCTTGCCTTTTGCTCATATTATTTATGCCACTTGCCACACACACACATACAGATACACGTTATTTATTGATATATTGTGCGTGTTGTTGTTGCTTAACGAAACAAACAGACAGACGAGCAATTAATTCCTTTTGCCCATGACATTGATGCTAATTTAAAACAATAATATTTAGCTCGCGGCGCAAGCGAATTTCTATATAGATATTTTGCCAAATTTTCAAAATATATAGAAGCTATAGATACAGCTATAGATACTTCTACAGTAGTAAACTAGTGGACGGTGCTACAGTCGAGCATACTCGACTGTCGGAGACCCCGTACTTTCTATGGAAAAAAAGTTTTTCATACTAAGACTTGATTTTTTGACTGATCGTTCCTATGGTAGCTAAATGATATAGTGGTCCGATTCCAATCAAATTTGGTCAGGATGTATATGATCATCCCATATGCATATACTGTCAGTTTGGTTGAGATATCTCAAACAACAGAAAAGTTTTTCATACTAAGACTTGATTTTCTACTGATCATTCCTTTGGCAGCTATATGATATAGTGGTCCGATTCCAACCAAATTTGGTCAGGATGTATGGGACCACTATACATGCATATTCTGTCAGTTTGGTTGAAATATTTAAACAGCAAAAAAGGTTTCCATACTAAGACTTGATTTTCAACTGATTGTTCCTATGGGAGCTATATGATATAGTGGTCCGATCCAAAATCTAAAACAAACTCGATCTGCGTGCAATATAAACGGACCTACATACCAAGTTTGGAGTCTCTAGCTCTTATAGTCTCTGAGATCTAGGCGATGACACAGACGGACAGACGGTCAGACGGACAGACGGACAGACGGACATGGCTATATCGACTCGGCTGTTGATGCTGATCAAGAATATATATACTTTATGGGGTCTGCCACGCCTCCTTCTGCCTGTTACGCACATTTTTTTTTGTGACAAAGTTAATAGACACCTGTACTTTTTTTAAGTACGGTGTCTAAAAAGTGGAATCCATGGGCAGCTGTCGAGTTGCCAAACATAAAAACATTTATAACAAAATCATCAAATAGTCTAAACAGACAGACAGTCCCCGACCTCATGCTTTATTCCCATTCCAACCTCAAGAGGCATCAATCAAAGTTGTGACATGTGTCAAAGGTAAAAAAAGATGCGTGTAACTCTTAGGATGTGTGAAAATTACGCATAATTAACTAAAGAGCAGCAACAACAACTGCTACTTATATTGGTAATTGTGGCAAACAATTCGTAATATATTGTTGACATTATTTGTGGCTGCTTTAAGGACCCGCATCAATTAACTTTCCCTTCCTCCACCCCCATCAAGTTGTCAGTTCTCTCTTAAAAACTGCCAAATAATTGTGGAAATTTTCTTTATATATTTTCATCTATTTTTACAAACATACACACATATACACATATTTAAAAATATTTATGTGTATAAGAAAGCTTGAGTATTTCCTCTGTGCTTCTGTTTCTATTTATAATCCCGCATATCTATTGAAAATTTAGGCCTCTCCAACCAAATGCAGTAAATGTGAAAGACAAAACACACCGAAAACTTGTCACCAGCGAGTGGAAAATGTGGAAAATGCCACTGTGAAAATGTTATGTGGCAGCTTGGGAAAACTACATAATTAGCCCGGGCAGTCTGTCTGTCTGTCGTCGTGCCCAGAAGAGGGGTAAATCTATTATCGATACCTCGTGGCGGCAATCCATCTATAACATATTAATATATATCTATCTGCGTCTGTATTTGTAGCTGTATCTGTAGCTATATCTGCATTAGTATCTCTAAATTTATTGTTAACTTTATCATTATATACAAGAATATCTTTAATTGCATCCGTATCTCTGTGTAAGTATGTACCTTAGTTTGTTATCTGTTTGAATCTGCATATTTAAATGCATCAAATTTTATATGTATCTGTGCTTGCATCTTTATATATCTGGACAATTTATCCGCATGTAAATATCTACGTATCTTTATTTGTGCTTGTAAATGTATCTTGTATCTTTTTCTAAATAAATATGTACTTCTACACCTGTACCTATATCTACATTCTTATGTGGTTGTATGTGTATCTCTATCAGTATCTTTTGCACTATATCTAACTGACTAGCTGCATATTTCATCAAATTATTTTCACACTTCACGCATACTTACAATCCTTGCTGTAGTCATTCTCAAATGCATCCTCAATGGAATGACATAAACTGGCCGGCAATGACACATCATATTTCTCCTTCTTGCACTCTATGCTCAAACTCAACTGTTCCTGCTGCTCCTGTTGCTGCTGTTGTTGCTCTTGTTGCAGATGTTGCTGGCGTTGCTGTTGCTCCAGTTGTTGTAGGCGTTGTTGTTCCTCAACCTGCAGCTGCAGTTCCTGCTCAAATTGCTGGAATCTGCGAATGTCGCTGATCACCTGTTGTTGCTGCTCCTGCTGCTGCTGTTGTTGCTGTTGCTGCAAACGATCATCGCCCAGAATGGAAAGCGTACCATTGCCAGTGCCACAAAGCAAAGCTGCCAATTCACTGGCGCCAGTTGCTGATACACTCGATTGCTGTTGTTGCTGTTGCTGCTGGTGTTGATGTTGTTGCTGATGTTGATGCTGTTGCACGGGCGATGGCGACAGCGATGAGACTGTCGAGGCGGGCGAGGAACAAAGCGAACTGGAAAAATGTTGCTGTTGTTGCTGTTGTTGCTGCTGTTGCTGTTGTTCCTGCTGCTGTAGTTGCTGCTGTTGCAATGGCTGATGATAGCTGCTGTATTGCTGTTGTGGCTTGAACGGTGGCAGCTGTTGCTGCATGGCATCGATATCCTTGGTGCGCAAGGCGGAATGCAAATCAATAGCCGGACACCACATGAGATCTCTCTCCGTCAACAGCGGCATATCATCGCCCATGGGAATATAGGGAGCACGCATCTCATAGTCCACATAGGAATAATCATCCTCCTGTGTCAACGAATTGGGACTGCACAACGACGGCAGGCTGCTGACCTCAGGACTCTGTAAGAATCAAGAAAATTGAATTTAAGTTGGCTTACAAATTTTGAGTAACATTTTAGGAAACCAAAATACGAATTTTAAAAAAAGAAATGTTAAACCAAAATCAAAAATTGAAAAACTTCAAAACATTTAGAAAAATATAGATATGTATTTAATGTTATTTTGCAACTTAAAGTGCCTTTATTAAGTTTCCTAATTTTATGCTCTTAATTTTAATCCACAACTTTTGAGTTCTTGATATTGTTTGTGAAAATTGCTATGGGCAAAAAAGTCTAATTCAATACATTTTTTAATTAAAGAATTTTTCAAAGAACTAAAATATTAAATATTAAATTTATCTAAGGTTAGTTTCCTAATTTTGTGTTCATCATTTCTATACCCAATTTTGGTATTCTTAAAATTGTTGGTGAA
This sequence comes from Drosophila limbata, assembly GCA_963924055.1. Lineage (NCBI taxonomy): Eukaryota > Metazoa > Arthropoda > Insecta > Diptera > Drosophilidae > Drosophila > Drosophila limbata. The sequence continues at coordinate 7,831,689 of OZ001352.1, forward strand.
AATTCTAATAGGGAACAGAATAATCTCACCTTTGCTGTGACACTGGGTGAATGCAAATGCTGTGAGCAGCTAGTGTCATTGGATTCATCGCGATAATTGAAGAGAGGATCAATGTTGCTGCTGCTGTTGCTGTTGTCCTGATGCTGATGACTGTTGCTGCTGTTGTTGCTGCTGTTGCTGTTAGTTCTGCTGCCATTGCTGCTGCTGTTGTTGTTGCTGCTGCTGATGTTGGCATTGACTGTTGCTGTTGCTGTGCTGCCAACAAGACTGTGACGATTGCTGCTGCCGTTGTAGCTGCTGCTGTTGTTGCTGCTGCTGTTGCTGCCATTATAATGCTGTGCACTCGCCGTTGTCGAGCAGGTCGTGGCATCTAGCGAAATCTCGTCGGGCAGAAAACAGGTGCCCATTAGACCCACAATCATCTCGCCAAAGGCCGTCATCTCATCCGACTGCATGGCCAAATGATGTGTCAAATCATCGGGTTCCTCTTTCAGCACTGCAAATTGATAAAGCAAAAAAGGGAAGTTTGATTAATATGAATCAATTTAATTGACATGTGTTTCTTTTAATAAATTTATACAACTGTGTATTTATTATTTTTAACTTTCGTGCAGTTGTTGAAAGGTGTCAAAAACTAAGTGCTAAGTGCAAACGTCGCCTAAAACCTTGCGTTAATTAATGCCTCAAGTCAATCATCAGACCCTTGGAGACGACACAAGTTGGCGCCTCTCTTTTCAGTTGTTGTCCAAAAAAAAAAAAAAAAAAAAATTTCAGTTTCTTCAATTGACAGCTTTCAATTGAGACTAATTGAAGTTCTTTTTCTCTCCTCTCTCGTCTCTTTCTTTCCCTTTTTTTGGGGTGAATTAGTTGATTTATGTGTGCTACAATTGCTGGCGACTTGTTGCTAGAAATCAAGCCATGATTTTAATGGCCACTTTACAATCTTCACTTTTTCTATTTTTTAAATTGTCTCATTAATCAGCATCGGAAAAGTTTTTAGTGCTGGCATCTCAAACATTAACTGATAAAGCCCTGAAATCCCTGAACTACTGACGTACTGACCAGAAAAAATGCAACTATTTGTAATGCACCGAAGGCAGAAACCTTAACCCTTAACCCAACCCTTAGGGGTTATCCAGAGTCAAGGCCCCATAACAACGAAAGGTGCCAGATTGGGATGCTTATCGTCATCCATAGAGATTTGGATTCGCGTCACGAGTCACAACTTGAGTCAACAATCATAATACACTATTTACATATATGCATAGTATATGGATTTTATATAGTACATTTGTTATAGGGAGCGCCTATAAAAACCGGTATAAACTGGCACCACGACTTGATTACAATCAAGTGTATAAAAAAATATAATAGAATACAGAATAATACTTGTATAATAAGGGTTTCCATTATTTATGATATTTGCACTAAAGTGAAGAGTACCCCCCATCGGCAGCTATCTAACATTATTATTGTTTTCGGGCCTATCCAACAAGTCTAATCTTAACTGTAACTGTGTTACCAGTTTGCAGTTTGTTGATGCACTTCTAATTCCGTATCTATCAAATGCTTATCTTATCAATAGTTGTTCAAGTTTTCTGCACACAAAAATCTATAACATTGCCTTCAATCATATTATAAGCACCTATTCAGATTATTTTTCTTTATTTTTTCTCCTCTGTCAACAAAATTACAAACGCCGATGACGATAACAAAAAGTTGGCAAAACTATTAAGAAAACCCAATAAGAAATGCATTTTTAACATGTAAAACTGGGAAAACTATTAATAAGGTGACATTTTATATTATCACATGGGCTTTAAATAAAATTTTAAAATAATTCCAAATTTACCTAAACTATTCGCAACAAATGAAAATGTTGAAAATATATAAATCAACGTGTAGGCCAAACAGTTAAAGCTAGAATGCTAAAATTTTCACACAACATAGGGCTGAGACAATTTTATCATGCGAAATTCTGCCTGTAAATCGATCAAATTCGAGTTCAAAGTTCAGGGAATTGCTTAGTATAGAAAACTTTTTTGTTTCTTAAGATATCCCAAGAAAACTCACCGATTGTATATTAGATACTGCCTGACCAAATTTGATCAAAGTCGGTTTAGAGAGAGTATTAAAGTTATACAAGTTACTCTATTAATTTGCTCACTAACAAGGTTATATGGCCCACTGCAGGGGCATAAAAAATACAAAGCTGAGGGCTTTACTGATCCAAGCGATCTACTGCACTTTATACTTATGTATGGTTGACTTGGTTGTGGTTGTATATTATGGCAGGTAGTCGTAATTTCTATATGCACTATGGGCTATCTCGCTTGCACGCACACATCGTTTCCAGTTGCGGCACAAACAAATTAATTAACAATGCAAACACACACACACATGTATATATACACTTACACCTCCCCACAACACCTGATCCCCCAGGGCGACTTATAATTATGGCACACAAGTGCTACTCAACGTCGATTTACGGGAAAAACAGAAAGAAAGAAAATAAAACAAAAATTAAGAGATATAAAAAATAAAAACAAAACAAACTAAAATTATGGCACATGATAATAGAATGCGACGCGGTTTCTTCCTTCTATCGAGGCCTAGAGATTCGAGTGCCATTCGTAAATGTTTGTTTTTTGCCATTTATTTACTACAACTCTTGTTACATGTAAGTGTAAAGTGCAAGGCCAGAGACCTCTACAAAAAACAGCTAAATTCAATGCAAAAGTTTTCAGCAACTAAATTCGAAACGGAGAATGGGCTGTGGGCAGTGTACAAGGTAATTAGTTGAGTAAAATGTGCTCGTTACTAATATAAAAGTGATTGTTGTAGCATCTCGTGACGCGCCTCAGGCATCGGACCAGGTCGAGTCGGTTCTGGCCAGGCCTATTCGCTGCTGCTGCAGCTGCACTTGAGCCACATTTGATGCACTTGAAATACTTTTCGAAAGTTTTTCTAGAACGCAGCGACCACAAAGTGAATACGACGCGTGACTTGGCCGCTGTCAACACTTGGAGCACTCGACACAGTTTCAATTGAAATCGTTTAAATCATAATGAAGACGGTGCGAGTATGTATGATCATTATGATTATTATTATCATGACGTAGTTGTAGTTTCGTGGCAAACTAAAGCGGACACAGGTCTTTAAGAATTAATAAAAACAAAGCATCATATAAAGAGCTATGTTTTAATCAACTAGGGAAGGCTAGAGGTTAGGTTTTAAAGCACCCTTTTGCTGTCTAGTGTTTCTATCAGCTGAGTTTAAAACAAGCGGGAAAGGATATTGTCCCGTTACTTATATAAATAAAATCGGACACAGGTCGTTAAAAATTTAAAGAATAAAGCATATTTTATAGATCCATGTTTCAATCAACTAGGAAAGACTAGAGGTTACGATCTACTGTCTGGTGTTTCTATCAGCTGATTTAAAAAAAACAACACTTTTGAGCATTAAATTGATTATGATTAACTCAAGAAGCTCGTCTGTTTTTTGGCATGATATTTAAGCGTGCTATTATGCTTAGCCCACATTTTAAATAATAAATATTTGACTAAACCCGAGATTATCAAAAAAAAATAAAAAGTACAATTGTAAATCCAGCAAAAATTGATCAGTTTGTTATCAGTTTACCTTGAATATAAGCTCTGAGCAATGCAATTCAATTACAATTACAACAACTCATCAACTCTGTAATGAGTGGAAGTTTTACAACCACTTGGAAAAATACAAAAAAAGGGGCGGAAAACCCATAAGGAGGATTGTATAATATTTATTTAGTCATAGACCGATCGAAAGACAAATCAAATGCTATAACTGGCAAACTCAATTCAGTTATCTCAAACGAAAATAAATATCATCATAAACGTTTCCCTGTTTATTTAAGTTCCTTTTAAAACGAAAACAAATATAGACTCACTTCTGACAAAACAAAAATAAAAGACGTGTAAAGAAAAGTAAAGAGAAGAGAAAAATCTGAAGTATCTGCGGCGTCTGCAGCCAATACACAAAATGTCAACAGAAAACGAGAAGCTAAAGAAACGAAACCAATTGTCGACCAGTTTCCAAGCGAACTGCAACAGACTTTTAAAAATACACGCGAAAGTCCAAATCAAAAGAAATATGTTGAGAATAGGTAGATCATCTTCTGGTAGGGGGATATAATAATGTGTGTGTATGTGTGTGTGGGAGTAAATAACTGTGGCATGTGGCAAGGGGGGGAATGCTGCCGACACATGTCTCGGCTGGCCAAAGAACCTTGGCACACGCGCCAACTTTGGGGCTGACTACTGACTGGACGACAGACACATCACATCACTTAACATATTAATTGGCTCAACTAAATATTCATAGAAGCTAAATCTGACTACAAGTGTGGCTTATGCGGCGTATGCGTAATAACCAGCAATGGCATGTAATTATGACACAAACAAAACAAGAAATAAAAAAATAGGAATATAGAAAAATAGGAAAACAAATTGCCAACCGGCAAATGCTGATAAATCTAAAAGTAACATACTATAGAAGTACATACATATGTATGTAATATACTATGTGCATATATTTATTATGTGCTTAGCTGAATATCAGGCGAGTTGATGCACGTTGTTTACAATAATTTGATGTTGTTGTTGGTACTATTTTTGCTGTTGTTATTACAAATAAATCGTTTGATTTGCGCAAATTGCGGCCAACCAAACGTTGATAAGCCAACTGCTAGCAAACTGATCGACTGACTGACTGAGTGACTTAGTGTCTAATTGTCTACTTGAACAATTGACTGATTGACTAAACGACAGCTTGATCAATTCAATTGCCGCTTCACGTTACGACAATGCTTCAAATCACATCAAATCAACGGCGCACGTCACGTTGTTATTTCTATGCAATTGTTGTTTCTTTCATATTACATTATAAACAGGCACGACTAACAATATGTAGTATGAATATGCGTACCATATATACATACATACTATATAAACATACATACTATATAAGTATATTCAATATGCAAATTAGATGACGGTTCTACTGTAGCCTAGGTCTATGCACTAATGCATATACTCTGGATTATTTCCACAGCCATTGTACTTACTAACACCCCTGATTATCGATAACAGAAACTGGGTATATTCATTTTGCGTTTTACAAATCACTAGAGATTTGGACGACTTTATTCCTTCATTTGACATTTGCTTTGTTTTTTTTTGTTTTGTTTTTTTAATGATTTTTAAAACATATTAGGTTCAGTCCAATTTTAGCTAAACAATATTTTTTGAATTTAAAATTTATTTCCATACATTCAACTAGTTAAATGGGCTTTTAAGTACCATTTTAAAAAGTTTTAATTAACGTGTAATTAATTTTAGATTAAAATGTAATTTAATGTTTTCCAGCTGACAAAAAATGTTTTATGCTTTTTCTGTATTGTTTTGCATGAAATATAAACACTGGTAACGCAAACTAATATTAAAAAATAGACGCCAGCAAAACCTTCTAATCGTAAAAATTAATAACACAACAACACACAGTGGGATAGATCAGCTTTACTTCTATTTTGTCACTTTTGCGACTTAGGATTCTCAACTAGTTCTAGCGTCTCTAAGTTGTCATTGGATCCCTGGTCAATTCAGCACAACCGAACTGATTATGCTCCTCGCATTCTGCAAGTATTTTGTGTGTCATATCGACTTATAGACCTCAGCTAAACTCAGGTGAGTGAATAATAATAATTATTTAAAAATGATTATTTCAATAATGGTAGCATATGAATTGGGGGTTGAGATGATTCAAATAGTTTAAGTCCCTTTTTTAATATTCATGATTAGCTAGCGAGCAACTAAGTGTAATTTAAAATTTTCCTCATTTATAGTATTTCTATAAAACTTATAATCACTGACCTATTGCATCGGCCTAATCACACAATTTGTTTGATTCCAACTGCACTAATTGCATTCAACTGGCGCTTATCAAATTGACAACTGCCTACACTAAACTACACGTAAGTTGTTCTATTTGTTTTTTCTTTTTTTCAACACCTTTAAGGTTATCAACATTTAATCATATAATCGATTTAATAGTTGTATGTTTGTTTTACTTACTTGTTGAACCTCGACCTTCATCAGCAAATAATAAGAAATCTTTATTCATATCTTGTGTTTGTTGCTGTTGTTGTTGCTGCTGATGTTGTTGTTGCTGTTGTTGCTGGTGTTGTTGCTGTTGATTGCTTGAGGATAAAATTGCAGCCGTTGCTGTTGTTGTGGGCGGCAAAGTTTGCGATGCAACAGCAGCAGCTGCAGCAGCGACGTTTATCGATGGATTCCGCTTGATGATGCTCACGCAACCACCACTGATTGTCGTTGTGGGTGGTGTGGGGCGTATCAATGAGGCGGTTACCGATTTTGGACGTTTCTCCTCAATGCGCAGCAAGTTGTTGTTACAATTGTTGTTGTTGCTATTGTTGTTAACAGGCAAATTGGTAAATAATTGAGCGGTAATGGTGCGCGGACCAGGGGAAATGTTTTCACGTTTGATAAACAGCTCTCTTTGCAATTGTGGTTGTTGTTGTTTGTTGTTTAAAATTGAGGTTGCTGTGGTGTTTGCTGGTGGGTCTGTTGCTGTTGTTGTTGCAGTTGCTGTGGTTGTTGCTGTTGGTTCTGTTGTTGTTATTGTTGTTGCTTCGTTTACAGTCTCAAGCACTTTCGGTTTGTCAATCAGCTCTAAAGTTGTTGACGTTGCTGTTGTATCCACAACTTGTTCCTCAGTTGCTTTTGTTGCAATTGTTGCAATTGTTTCAGTGTTGCTGTTGTTGTTGTTGTTGCATTCGATGTTGTTGTTGTTAGTTTCACGTTGCTGCTGTTCCTGTTGTTGCTCACTTGCCGCCGTTTGTTGTGCAAGTGAATAAATCTCATGTTTGTTCTCAAGATTACTGCAAAAAGTGATGCACAAAACGCGATTCGTAATGATAATCAAATTTAATATATTAAGAGAGTTTTTCTCTTTCTCTTGCTCTCTTTTTTTCTATGATTTTTAGGTATTTTTTTTTTTTATTATTTATATTGCACTCGTTTGTTACACCACAGACCGAAAACAAAATCGCGCGAATTTTATATTTTTTTTTTTAATTTATTTTTAATGCAAATTGATATATGATATATGTGCAATAATTATTGTCAATTGTTGTGTTAGTATTTATTAAAGTATTTTATTTAATAACAGGATATAGATTTCAATAAATGAGTCTTAGAGCTGGAGCTGAATGTGTTTCGCATTTCTTATTGGAAAATTTTCAACAGTGTTGACTGAACGATAAGCTAAAACTAAACTATTTGCAGCCCGTTAATACGCTTTTATTAGACTGTTCTACATTCCCCGATTTCCCCAACTCCCTGTCTGACTGAACGAGCTTATCAATATCCAGGGAAAGACAAGACGACGGCGTTACTGATAAGCAAAGCTTTTTGTGGGTGTGTCTGACGAGCGAACATATTGTGAAGTCCAGCTATTGATAAGTCGACATCATGGCAACTAAATCAGAGTCAGAGTGTATAATATATATGTATACTATATAGATTTTTGATCTTGCATACACTACGCCCGTGACTGAAGCTGGGTGGGAGCATGAAATTCGAGTGTTCCCTCTATAAAGTCGTATGTCTCTATACATCGTCATCATCGCCGTTGACGACGTCTTTCCTGCTGCTGCTGCCGGTGTCGACCCATTGATAAGATACGACTGAACAACTGAACAATCGGCCGACTCAGCTGTGCATGCACAAACCGACTGAGCGTAGTGCGAACAGCACGTGAACTGCCCGTGAAAGTTTCGTGAAAAAGTCGTGGAATGCCGTCTTCCAACTAGAGATAAAACTTCGTCTTACGCGATAAACCCACTGTGCAAATATTGTTGCCTTATATCTGATTATTTTTTAGGTTTTTGTTTTTTTTTTAAGTGTCAGAAATATTTATAATTATTAAATTCAATTTATAATTCAAAGTCAACGATGACAAACACAATTATATATATTTTGGGGGCTCGTCTTTCTGGTGAAAGAGAAAAAGGTATTGCGATGTTCATGAAGGTTTCTGGAAGCACTCGACACTCATTAGCCAACTGACCGGCCCACTAAGATAGTGGACTATGGATTCAATGTCAAATTGGGGTTATTGACAGTGGAAAAATATTAAAAACTAACAATATGTTGCACACACACACGCTTACACACACATACGCACCTGTACACACGCACTCCAGCAAAGCGTGAGAGAGAAAGAAACAAGCCGGAAGGCAATCAAATGGACAACAACAAGAAAAAATTGCGACAATAGCAACTAAAGCAAACACGAACAAAACGAACCGCTCCAAACAGAACACACTTAAATAATTGCTTCATTTTTTTTGTTGCTTTTTTGTAGTCGATTTTAGCCAGTTGCAGCCGGTTAGAACCGCAGTTAGGCGTCTAGAGCCCAAACTAAGCTTACATCATTTTAATTAAGTTGCCAAAAATTGAATACAACAATAAAAACTTGCAACAATCAATTAAAATAAGCTAATGCGGCATGCGATCATTTGACTTTAATGTTTGTCAACCCTTTTGAGCTTTTAATTGAAGTTTTAAAGCTGTGACGAAAGCGTCACCTCAAGCAGCGTTGATAAGAGAGCGCTTTAACTCTTGAACTTCGTGTAACTTCAAGTCTAGTCAAAGTCGAGTTTAGTGTAAAAATTGATCGCGTGATACGATTGCGTCGTTGTTGTTACCCTCTTTCTTGCTCTCTCTCTCTCTCTCTGCGACACACAAACACACCACATGCATACACGTGGGCAAACACACGCATAGTTGTGCACTCTCTAGAAAACAACACTCAGCGGCACGCTTTTGTGCTTGTGCATAAAAATTAATTATGAGGTGGCGAGAGTAAGACAGAGAGAGAGAGACAGAGAGTGAGAGTAGAAAAAAAGGCGGAAAGCGGGAGAGTGTGACTAAGATGGGGGTAAAGTGTAAATAGTTGTGTAAATTACTTAGAGGCGCATTTTTAAATTAGTAAGCACTTACTTAAATAATTGTTTGCAAACTAGATTTATGGATATGTAAATTTGTATTAATGAGAAGAAGTTGAATCAACTGTAAGCTAAATTAAAGCAACAAATTTATTGTGTAACAAACTGAGACGCATAAAGCGAAACACAACTACAAGGAGACAATCAGGGAAAGAGACACTGCCAGATATAGAGAGAGCGAAAGAACAAAAAAGAATAAAAACAAATGAATTCAGTCAGACTGATGCTGATGCTCTTATGCCTCCACTTGTGTTTAATGTGGTTGTTGTTGCTGCTGTTGTTGTTGCTGGCGTCGTTGCTGTTGATTTCAATTGCAGAGCAATAACGGAGGAGCAGCAACATCATGTGAAACTCAACTCAACGTAAAATAGCAGTAATTGCTTTTGACGAACCTTTTTTTTTGTGCCTATAAGAGCAAGTGAGTGCGCTAGTACATTTTGTATGTGTGTGTATGTGTATGTGTGCACATAAAAGGCAATGTGTATTAAATTGAATGAAAATAAAAAGCAGTAGGCAAAAGAGGCAGCTATGTATGTAGGTATGTATATAATAGAAGCTGAATTAAGTTGACTATAAACAGCGGACAAGCAAACATGACACACACATTTTAGCCACAACATACACACACACACACACACATCGTCCAGTTGTGTAATCAGAAGATGCGTAGGTGGATTATGTGTATGTTTATGTATTAGGCTTATTGTCACACAGCCAAAGGAATTTCGCACCCAACGTCGGTTAATAATTCAATGCAAATGCTAATTAAGCCGCAATTAAATTAGTTTTCATCAACAAATTAACTCGCTCAGCAATTTTATGTAATGCGGTGAATGCAAATGCAAATTGCAGCTCTCCCCCTACCACAGAAAAAAGAAATGCCAAATAGCCAAAATAAATAAAAATAAAAACGAAACAAAATGAAACGCCACCGCTTTGCAGTGAGATTTGCAATGTGTAAGCGATTGTGTATATGTGCGCTCAGAGAGGGCAAGCAAGAATGAGAGCGCGACAGGCGTCAATACAGAGAGTGGGCAGCGAAGAGGTAGACAGATCGTGCGTTTCGCTGTGGGGGTCGGTCGACGTCAACGTCTGCGTCTACGTCCGCGTCAGCGTCAACGCTGCGACGACTAAAACGCAGATTGCAAAAAAAAAATTTTGTTGCTTTTGCGCTTGCAACTGCCGCTGCCGCTGCCGCTGCCGTTACCGCTGCAGCAGAAGCATTCAGTTTGTAGGTTAGGTGCGAGTGTTGTGTAAAACTTTTTGGCTCGTCATTTGTAATTGTTTATTAATTGATATGCATTGTTTTATGATAAGTTGATTTGATTATTGTTTTCGTAGCCGCGTGTAACAAACGTGCGCACTTTTCCAAAATATTTTTTTGCTTTTTTATTTTTATTTAATATTCAGTTTCTTGTTTTGAAAGTTGAACAATTTTTTGATAATCTTTTTGACACACACACACATGCAAACATTCAAATACATATATGTATGTATATTTATATATTAATGATGAATATGTATACGTGTGTGTGTGTTTGTTTGTCGTTGTCAAATTCACGCATAATAAAAGTTTATTTTTGTCAAAAATATATTTCTTTTTCCATCTGCTTAGTATTTGTATTCTTCAAATATATAATACTTAATTAAATTTTGTATTTTTTTTATGGAGCATTAAAAACTTTTATTTCGCGTTAACGTAAAAAACGACACACAAAATTGTAAAAACAATTCGTTTTCTTTTTTTTGATTCGCAATTTATGTAATTTATTAAGTCTTTTATTAATCATTTACCTTTAAATCAAAACATTTTGTTTTAATTATTATTATAATATGATTTACAACGGAAATGCAATTGATTAAAGTTTTATTTACATTAAAGAAGCCAATGAAATTTGCCAATTCTTGACTTTATTTATTTATTGCTTTTTGATATTTAAATTCTGTGTTATTTATTTGCACAATTTGACAAAGTTTTACAAAATATAATAACAAATTCGACGATTGCTTTTAACTTTTTATAGAAGACAGCGTAGTTGATAGTTTATAAAGTATTTTCTTATTTGGTTCAATTTTTGTATACTTTTGATTTTTTTGGCAAAGTTGCCGAGTCCAGTTACAGTATTTAGATTTAGTTAAGAAGTGCACACGGAAAAACTCGAGCGCCTGACAGCGCTGCTTGCCTGTACAAACGACGACGTACCAGAGACGAATGAGTGGAATACCAGCGCAGCTGAAAGCTTGTAGCTGCTGATGTTAGCGGCGATGTCGACCGCTGCCGCCTGCGCCTGCCAGAGAGAGTTGGCCGCGCGAAGAGAGCGCAATGCTGTTTGCCGTGTTGTTCTGAGTGCCGGAACAAACTCAAGTAATAATATTAGCAAAATCACTCGAAAGAGCCAAGCGTAAACGGCGCCGGCGCACTGTCAATGAGTGGTTTTGCTTGCTATCAGCTTGAGTCATTCGAAAATTGAGTGCAAATTTTCGTTGGGTCGCTTTTTGAAAGAGGCCAAACACAAAATGCTAAACATTCGCTTTGTTTTTTTTTTTTTTTTTTTGCATGCCAAACAAATGTGAGCTGTCACTGTATTTGTTGTTTTGATGTTTCAGCCTCTTTTGGCTGCTTTTCATTTCGCATTCGCATCGAGATACTCAATTTGCATGCTTCAGCAATTGAGAACGTTGCGCTAATTGTTGACTGTTTTTGAACAAGCCAGGCAAAGGCGATAAAGTGAACCGATCATCGACTGCATAACGCGGAAAAGTCAACATCGTCTATATATATATGTACATACATATATTTAGAATGAACTATGTGCCGAGTGCTAGACCTAATCTAACTGTAAACCTGAACTATGCAATGCGCTGATAACCGCGATAAGGCTAACGCTAGCGGCAATTACCGTTTTATTTTATTTTATTTTACCTTCAAGCGATTTGCTTGAGTTCTTTCAGTTATCAGTCGCCGCTGCAACGCCAAAAATTATGCCACAACAATAAATCGTAAAAGAGAAATTCTCACATAATTCGTATTTAAGAGAACCATAAACACAAATCAACTTTAAAGGCCAAACACAAACATCATTTACAGCCATGCAACTTATTGCTCTTCTAATTTCCTGTGCATATCGATGTGAGAGTGTAATTTTAAGTATGTGTGTGTGTGTGTGGGTGGGTGTATGTTTGGGTGTGTGGGAAGAGCATCCTCGTGTTTAGACAAACATTTCACAAATATGGGCAGCCATTGCCGAAGCTGCGCAATTTCCAGAAAGACATTCGCTAATTTCGCCATAAAACTAAAGCCATTGCGTGATGGGCATAAAAGGGACACACACACATACACACAACATACATACTCAACACACATACGCACACACATCTATAGAAGAAAAGCTCGCTGCCCAGTTGCACTCAACTGCTTGAAAAACATGCACTTTATTCACTGTGTTTGTTGAAAATGGAATGAAAAGAATGTAATTATGATTTTAGAAAAACACTTCTAAAAATGATCGTGTTATTGATATTCTTAAATATAATAATTTAAGAATAAATTTATTATATTACTTAGACTCACAGATATACATATTTCAATATTTCCTAGAATCAAAATAATTAAGAGATGAATTGCAACAATATTTATATGCAAGAATATCAGGAGATTAAGTACAAATTTTGCATTAATTTTTAAAGAAAAATTCCAAAAGGGCAGAGTTGAGATTTACTCCATTCAATAATTTCTATGTTTTCAGCAAGTTAGATAAATATAAATTAACAGTTTCACATTAAAAAACAAATAAATTTAAACATAAAAAATAGTTTATCTTAAAAGAGAAAAAGAATGAAAAGATATACAATATTTTGTTGAAAACAAATCTCAAATACAAAAGTAGTTTTATATTTGAATTTGTCGATCTTTTCTACAATCACATAAAAAAAATAATGCAGGTTTTTTCTTCTATTTGGCATATTTTTTTTTGTTTTCCAATAAAACTGCTTTTATAGTTTCCTTTTAACTATTCGATTTAACAAATTTTTAGCTGGGGCGATGGAGTAACAAACACAGTCACGTGTGGCACGCCTGATAGGGGATTGGGTGTGGGAGAGAGGAAGGGAGGACTGAAAAGCATTTGAAGCATTTGATGGGCTGCCTTGAAAATGTAATAAACTGTCAATGTGTTTGCGTGCGTATATCTATGCCTGTATGTGTGTGTGTGTATGAGAGAGAGAAAGAATGTGTGTGAACACTTGACTCAGAAAATTTTACGTAACTCTGATGAAATTTTAATAATACGCGGTGTTCCGAAAATTTCGTCAGTTAGTTAAAGTAACCAAGAATATGGAAATGGATGGGAAAACAGCTCTCACACTTGATGAAGACCAATAAAAATGGGAAAAATGCGCAAACAGACGGCAAATTAGAAACATTTCAGCGTCAAACTGTTATCAGTAACTTTGCCGAATTGTTTCAAATTTCACGCTGCACTCAATGAAAAAATGTACGTATGTATTTGTGAGCAAATAAACAAATGTTAAACACTCAAATAAATTCAAAATGTTTATGCAGTTTCTAAACTGACAGAGACAAAAATAAATAAGATTTATACACAGCATTTATACACAATCCAAAAAATCAAGCAAACATTTTACAAATTAATTTAAATAAAATTTATAGAATCAAGAATGGCATCATAGCCATGTCCAATTGAATTTGGCTTTCTATTATTAAACTGATTAAACTTGCCACACGAATAATTTGTATAGAGATAATTTGATAATTTGATTCATTATTACTTATTTTAAAATAAAATTGTTATTTCAAGATGCTAAAACAACTCGAAACGACAACCAGAAAAAAAAACAATAATAAAATAAATCAAGAAAGTAGAAAAAATTTAATACTCTTTCTAAATATCTTAAGTCAATAAGTGAGTTAATATTTGAAAAAAAGGTATAAAATTGCATACTTTTAAATATTTCGGTTCGAGTTTATCTTAAATTTGACTTCAATTCTTAAATGATTTCATAGTTATTTCATTCATGATTTAATTATCTAATAATAATAATAAACAAGTTTTTACATTTCAAACGATTTCGCTATCATCAGTATAAGTGGACTCCTGTGGCTAATGTGTAATAAATTATTTTATTTTTACTGTGTATCAAAAGTGTTGACAAAAGTGATATACCGTTACGGTGAGAGTATTTAAATGCTGTTTGAAATGTTTGCATTATAAATACGTAGATAAAAACCCGGTTCGGTTATCAAGGCTTGTCAGCGCAAACATTAAGCAATTCTTTGGCAGTGCAAAAATAATGTGATAAAAATAAATACAAACTGTGCCAACATACATAAAGACAAAAGACAACGCATCGCATCTTTTGCTGGAATTTTGAGCAAAAGCGACAGAATTTTCACAAATGTGCACCCCTTTTTTCACTGCCCACAGAGTTGGGGGGGAAATGTGTGGGTATTTTTGGTTTATTTTTGGAATGGCAACCGCTTTAACGCTGCAAAAGATTCCAAAGATACATATATATATGCTCTCACCGCAGCAGACACATTGAAATGTGTTGCAATTCACTTAACACATTTACAACAAAACAACCGTACAGAACGGAACACAATGCAAATCAACTGTCGGACTTCAATCACCTTAAAAGGTTGCACCAAAATCGGAGACAGCGTCAGAGAATGAGACGAGACGAGACGTCAAGTTCTTCAGAAAGATGAGGGGAAAAATATATTTAAAAAAAGGCGACTCGTTGATTGCGATGAAATTATAATAAGCATATGACTGAGTATGTGTTGGTGTCTGTGTATTTCAATTATCACAGCTCATATTACCCACGCTCTCTCCCCTCTCCCTCCTTCCGCTACTCCACACACTTTTTGCCATATCATCCGCCGTCAGCGTCGTCGTCGTGGGTCAGACGAGCCCCCAAAAAAATACAAATAGTTAAACAGTCAACATTCAGTGGTAACACAATTCAAAGTCAACAACAACGCTGATTAATATCAACCACAGCAACAACAACAACAAAAGCAGCTAAAATTTATCTATGACAAAACTGTCTGCATGTTTTTCAAGAATTTAATCAATTTTTACTTAATTTTATCAAGTCTTATAACATTTTTAATATATATATTTACTTTTAAATTTGCTATTCAACATATAAAATGGTTTACTTGTATTTTTGTTGAGTTTTGAAAATTCTTTAATAATAATATCAATTATTTTCTTAAGCAACTTCTTAAGAGCTTTGAGTATGACAAAACAAAGTAAACTTCTAAAATTATCTGAAAACAGGTTTAGATAATTGTTAAAATTTCAGCTATTTTGTCTGCTAAATTGTGCTGATGAAATTTCAGGTATATTTATTAACGGCAGAAATGAATATTTATTTATTTAAAAAAAACATTCCAAGCAATTTTATCCAAGCAAATTTCATATAGTGTAATATTATTTTAGCTTTTGTTATTATAATAATAATCATTATTGTATTTTTTTCATTAATGAATCTATTTAATACCTTTATAATTCTAGTTCTGACAATTATCTCAACTTAATTTTATTTATCTTAAATTGATTATAAATTCAAATAATTCCCTATAAAGGGCAGCCAAGACAGTGTTGACTCATCGTTTTTGACTCTTTTCCGCACTGACAAGTGAATAATTGTTTTTGTTTGGCTTTATAAAATAGCGCTTATAAAATGGGCCCAACCTTAATAAGTTTGTCAACAAATCTCACGTAAACTGCCATTTACGGACTCAACTCGCAATTGAACGCCCAACATCAATACTATTGAGATATTACGAGTTCCAAATGCAACGAATTAGCAAAAACAATTTGCGCAGTGGCAAATCGAGTTAACTATCCACACACCCCGCACCCAACTTCTCTCTTCTCTTCTCCCTCCCCCTTCAGCTTCTCGGATGCCTTGTGCAACGTTGCAAGTCTCTCTGGCATGAATCGAAATTTGTGGCCGGAGGAGAACATTTCATAAGTTCCGCTTACAAATGCGCCGTCTTGTTGTTGTTGCTGTCTTTTTTTGTTGTCTCTCTTGCCACGTAATTTACCAAATAATTTGCGAAATGTTTGTGAGTAACATGAAATTCACAATGAAGGGGAAAACGCCGCCAAATTCACGTCATACACCTGGGTTACCAGGTGTAAAAACTGAAAGTAGTCGCCGTCTCTATCTCGATCTATCTCTCTCTCACACATTATCCCTCGTTCTCTCTTCCTCTGTGTGTCTGTCTATGCTTTTGGTCTACGTGCGTGTTGGCCAGTTTACCATGCCAAATGAGCTAAGATCAGTCGAAACCAATTAAAAGCGACAGTTGCAATGCAACTGAGTAAAAATCTGATCGAGCATACAAATAAAACTCAAGAGAGCGACTTACTCATAAGAGACAAACGCAACATTCATTCTGACACACACGCACACTAACACAAACTCTCTCTCTCTTGCGCTCTCTCTTTGCTTTTTTTTTTTTTGAGTGAAACTGACGTTCGATCGTCTGATCGGCTGACAGACCTGAATAACCCAAAATGTGTGCCGGCCGGCATCTGTTGCGACTGCGGCTGTTCCTCTTCTTCCTCTACTTCTTCTTCTTCTCTTTTCATTGTTGTTGTAGCTGGAACTGGTTTTCACTTGGTAAACAGGCAGCGCCACTGATTTGGCAATATACAACAAAAAAGCACAACACACACACAGAGTTGTTTGTGGCAGTGCAAAATATGATAAGACAAACAAAGGCGCTGCCAGACACAAAAATTGCAGAATAAAAGTAAAGTGAACATGTAAATCAACTACAAGATACCCTAGACAAATATGTAAATATCTTAAGATACTTATTGATCTTTTATTTTAAAATATTTGAGACTTGAGGCATAAATTAATGAATAAATGGAAAAATAAACAAGTAATTCAACTAGAAGATACCTTATAGAAATATATAAATATCTTAAGATACTTATTGAACTTTTATTTTATAATTTTTTCATTTGAGGCAAAAATTAATGAATTTATATAATTCAACTACAAAACTACCTAGAATATTTAGAGAAAAAAGTTCAGAATATAGGGAAATATTTTAAGGATTTTGACGGACGGAATTGGAGCAGAAATGTAAGGCAAACCAGAAAGCTTTAGAAATACATTCAATATATTTAACATATCGACAAAATAGTCTTTTAACACTATTAGCAGCTGTCAAAAAATATTCAGAAATAAGTTGAAGCTACAAAGTTAATCAATTGCAAGTTACTCTAAAATAACTAAAAATTAAAGTAAAAAATGTCAGAGAAATATTTATTAAAGTCAATATTTAAAAAATAATATTAATGTAACTAATAAATTGATAAGCACTGCCTATAAGTAGTAAGTACTCTATTTTTATTAAGCTTACAGGGTATAAGAGAGAACAGCAGCAACAGCAGCGTAGCTTCGTGAAGCCCAAAAATCAAGTTTCTCAAGACAAAACGAAGCAACCACAACAACAACGAAAACAACACGGATAAAGATGAGATATTGAGAGAGTTTGTGTATTCGGCCTTTTAACTGTTTTTTGTTTTGTCTGGCAAAAAGGGGCTGGCAAAACGAACGAACGTGTATATATAATGATATCACTACTTGTGCTCTACTCAAGAGACAGGACCAATAGATGAACTCGTATTTCGTGTGTAGATATTGTATCTCAACATGAGCATAACACCTAATTTGACGCCTCGCATGATTAATGATACAACAATAAGCCACATATCAAATGACTTAAAGACTTTTGACTCACACAGGTGCCAAGTGTTATGATACCAAGAATAAATTTAAGCAGAAGCAGACCAAAACAGTTGTCAATCGATGCTGATTAGGGACTGGGGATATGAAAAAAAGGCAGCAGATTGATGGACTTCAAATTTGTATTGATTGGAGTGATTAAAATGTGACAAATATTTCACTTGACAATTAAGATACTTATAAATTATTTCAATTAAATGCATCAACAATTTCTGGTCATTAACAATTTTAGTAGAATTTTAATTTCGGTGGAAATTAAGGAAGACTTATTAATGTGTCTAAACTTTGGGTATCTTATAGTAACTAGAATGTATCAGCAGCATAATTTTCTATACGAAAGCCTACCTCCATCTATAAATTTGATAAAATGACGCACTTTGCAGTGCAATTCCAAAAGTACACAAACAAATGCGTCTTAGAGTGCTTACAACAGCTGATTTGAAGTCAGCAGGCTTATTCAAAGTATCTGTGTCTCTATCTTTCTATCTGTATCTATTGCGTTTGGTGTGTATCTTTTAGTGGAAGCTAACGCCTGCTTTGTAGATATATTTAGCTAAGCATCAAGCAATAAAAAGCCACAAAAGCCGATGGCAAACAAAGTTGAACAGGCATTCAGCCAGAAATCATGTTGGTAGCGATAAATTATATCAAACACACACTCAGATACACAAGACCACACACAAACATACAGTCGAAGTGATGGAATAGTTTGCAGTGTGTGAATCCAACAATGAAAGTATCTAATTATTTGCACATTTGTTGACATGACCGAAAACAAAGCTAGAACAAGCAGAAATGCTACTGTAGGGTGTGATTGACTTGGAAATACCCTATAGGTATGAAATTGTGTGGAGTATATAACCAAATATTCCTTACAAACATTTTGTTTCATATATTCAGTGATAATTTAACTGGTAATTTATAATATAATTTTTTAATTTGATAAATTCAAGGCAAATTATTTTTGTCGACGTCAAAAGAGGGTAATAAAATATTTAAATTACAATACATTAACCAGAAGATTAAT
Organism: Drosophila limbata; assembly: GCA_963924055.1. NCBI lineage: Eukaryota > Metazoa > Arthropoda > Insecta > Diptera > Drosophilidae > Drosophila > Drosophila limbata. The sequence continues at coordinate 7,850,588 of OZ001352.1, forward strand.
ATGCTTTTTATTAACATGAATAATTTTGGACAAAATAAATAAAAACAATTTACACACAACGCTCAGAGATGCTGTAATTGCCTTCATTAAATGTCGAAAAAAAATTCTAAATTCGACAAATTAGTATCATAATGAAACGCTTAATTAAAATACCAAGCCTGTCTACAACAACAGTTGACAGCTGACACGCCACAACAACAACAATGAGTTAGCATACATTTATTTTAGAATACAAAATGTTGGGTTCGTGTTATGATTGATGATGGATGTGTCTCTCTCTAATGTCACTTTGAGTACTTCTGTATTAATAATGAATAATAAAAATGGTAACAATTGAAACGCAGTACAGGAAATTAACGTCATCATTGCGGCCAAGTCATTACCACCCCGTCGACTTGGCTAACTGAAAGGCACAAAACCATCAAAAATGAATGACAGTTAGTTGGCTTTTAAAACTGGTTCGTCGTTGGTTCATTGATTGTGGGCGATTGTTTGCATTGTTGCGTTTTCATTTCAACCAAAATGTGAATTAATATATATATATATTATATATATATTACTGTGTTATTTGCACAGGCCAAAGCAACAACAAAAGCTAAAACAAGTCTCACCATAAAGTAGCCATCAAATAATTACCAAGCGACACGCAAAGTCCAAAAAATTGTTTGCTCTGTTGGTTCCTCACTTTGTGGCATTTTTTGGGTGTGGCTTCACAATCAAATTGCCTGCTTCAATGACTTATCATTTAAGCCATCTTTGGAAAATATAAAAAAAAAAAAAAATAAAGAAACAAGTAAACAAACTAGACAAAAGACAGACAATTTTCTGTAGTCTACTTTTGGGCGCAAGAACACGCAATTTAAGGATCTCGTAAACTGGCATAAACATATTAATGCTTGCAAATAAATAACAGCTGTAAACACAGAACTCAACTGGCGGATACCCTGTAAAACAAAAAAGAGCTGCTCTTAACTTAAACAAATCTCTAAAAGCTACTCAATTTTTATTTCCAGTAAGAGCTTTAAGTAATCAGAGATTACAAATTGGGAAAATTGAGTATATTAAATTAAAGTGTAATGTTCCAACTGGGATTTAGCAGAAAGCCGATAAAGATGACATTTTCTATTTTAAATTTGCATTAATCTTAAAAACAGACAGAAATTATGCGCGTGATGAAAATTAGCTTTAATTTGTAAATTCTTAAATCACAAATCACTGACGGTTAAAACTAGAAAGCTGAAATTTTCACACAACATAGCTGAGACAAAGTGTGTGAAATTCTTTTGGCTCTTTTTGCCAAATCGGGACTCTTCCGCCAAACTTAGCCTTTTCCCGACAATCAGACTTTTAGCCAAAGTCCAAAGCTCTCCAAGTGTGCTTACTTTGCCCAAAAATCTATTCTAGTTACCCTTTTGTTTATTGAGTATAAAAAGTGGCTAAACTTTTCGGCAATTGGCTGATTTTTTTTATATAGCGTCCCTACAAACCGAGCTGACAGTGCGTGACCCACACGTGTGAAGATAGACAGAATGGAAAAAAAGGAAAAATATGCCAAAAAAGCACTTTGATTTATGCGTAAGGCCACAAAAAACAAATCCAGCTGAAAATATTAATAAATTCGCTTACAAATTGAAAAGATAACAAGGTCAAAAATGGAATGAGACGAACGAGCAAACGAGGCAACGTACGGAAAAAACTTGAATTGTTATTCGAAATGCTCATAAGTTGGACAAAGATCAACAGAGAACATGATGTCCAGAGTCCTGCAAATGATGCGCACATATGTGTCGCTTGCCCTTGGAGAAGGGGATGAGGCAACAACTTATTGTCAGTCGATTTGATTTGGGGCACAGTTGACATGCTCACTTCAAAAGTCACTCAAGAATATGTGCCTCACTGTATTCCTTATCCCTGCCATCTTGAGCAGTGTCCGTCCCATTCCCATTCAGACATCCATCTTTACCGGCTGTGGTCATTTATTCGATTTGAAGCCAAAATAACGCCTACACAATTCAGGAAAAAAAAAGTGGCCCACGTGCTGAGCGATTTGAATGCATGTGACTTCATACTATTATTATTTTTTGTATTTTCCGTATTGCTGGAAAAATTTTTCATGACACGCGCGAATGCCTCTTCTCATAAAAATACTACTAAGCTGTTTCAATCTCACCATTAATCTCTCTCTCTCTCTTTCTCACTGTTTCATCATTCATAGCAACAACATCAACTACTACAACAGCAATAAAATCAATCTATATGCATACATTGACAAAATATTCATGTGACTTTAACAACAAAACACATTAACCGAAAATCTATGCGACTATGTAAATACCCTAAAAAACAGCGGACAGGAAGACCCTTTATAATTTGGATTATATTTATCGCAGGGTATCAAAGCGAAACGAAAAATATGAAAAATGTTAAATATATGTAAATATGAAAACAAATATTCAAACCGAAATTAACCGTTATGAATGAATCGGTTTCTTAACGGTTATTTCGATTTCAATAATTTTGGTATAATAATAAAAGTTTTTTTTGGGTTACGGTTTCCAATTTCAACCGGTTAATATCGGTTAAAGGTTACGGTATTAATCCCTCCTTAAAACATTAAAAAACTAAATTTACCGAGCATTTTATTCCCCAATAAATGATTTTTTAGGACTTACTGACTGGAAAGTATTGTTATAGTATTTATATCGCAAAAGAATCTCAAAAATACCATATTATTATAAAGATTTTCATCATTATTAAAACACATATTTTACTTAAGTCATATGAATATCAGCGTTTCTTTTCGCTAAACAATACTAAAACTGTATATATTTTATAAATAAAACTAGAACCAACCAGTCAGTTCATTCAGTTTTTCTAGGGTACCAACATATAATAAATTTGACATAAACCTCATACGAATTCCGTTTAATTTTTCTTGCTTTTCGGCTTTGTGTAAACAAGTTTTATTGAATTGAACGAGAAAAATTGGATGGGTCACCACCACCACTCACTATTTAGGCAAGTGGCAAGTGAGGCTGCTGTGAAATATATATAAGAAATTATTAAAAGTAAATATATGTCAATGAAAATGGCGTGGGCCACACTTGTCACATGTTGCAAGCCAAAATATACACAAAAAAAAAAAAAAAAAAGTAAGAGAAACATTTATGAAATTAAGCAGAAAAAAAATAAGAGGAAAAAAAGAAACTCAAGATTTATGCGATGCCTTTTTATGCTCGTGCTTTTTTCCCCCGATGCTAAGTGCCAAATTATCATTAATAAAAATAGCTTAATCGTACGGAATTTCTGTTTATATTTTCTTCACTTTCGATTTGTAAATTGGCTTATACCAGTTCTATATTCTTTTTGGCTGCTCTTGAATTGTCACTAAGGCCTTGGCATTGCTCCAGCTCACGTAGGCTGACTGAATGACTGGCTGACTGACTGCTTGACAATTTGACTTGAACCGCTTTTCTTTTGCAAACTTCAAATCAAAGTTACAGTGAAATTTTCTATTATTATCTTACTTTTGATATTTCTGTTTACATTGATTTTTTTCTTTATTTTACTATTAATAGTTATATTAAAATGTAACTATTACTGTGACACAAGTTTTTTTTATTATTTTTTCGCTAATTACGAAATTTGTGCTTAAATATTTTTAAATTTCAAATGTTTTGTTAATCCGACAAAATAGTTTATGGTTTTGCTGATGACTTTGAGATCCAAATATGTTAGAAAAATATATTTTTGATCTGTGCTAAAAACGATGACTGTTAAATAAAATACTTGATATAATTTCTCTATATTACATTAATTATAGAGAAGCTCAACTGTGTTTTGTATGATGGGCTTATGTCAACATTTCTAAAGCAAGCCAATAGCTTTATTATACCCGTTACTTATTAAAAATAAGTAAAAGGGGATATTGTATTCGTTGCAATGTATGTAACAGGGAGAAGGAAGCATCTCCGACCCTATAAAGTATATATATTCTTGATCAGCATCAACAGCCGAGTCGATATAGCCATGTCCGTCTGTCCGTCCGTCCGTCCGTCCGTCCGTCCGTCCGTCCGTGTGAGCGCCTAGATCTCAGAGACTATAAGAGCTAGAGCAACCAAATTTGACACACAGATTTCTATAAACCCCACGCAGGTCAAGTTTGTTTCAAAATTTTGACACGCCCCTTTCCGCCTCCGTAAATCGCGAAAATCCACCACACGCACAGTTTTTAAGATATTAGGTTTCTTAAACGGTGAACGTTAGCTATTGTTTTTACCTATCATTCTACTAAATCCCAACAAGATCGGACAAACAGAAAAGTGGTACTGGCTGATTAAAGCTTTTAAGCAATAAAAGTGCCTAAAAGCATGCAATAAAAAAAGTTAAATTTATTTAGGTAAGTAACGGGTATCCTATAGTCGGGAGCTCGACTATAGCCTTTCCCACTTGTTTTTATGTACGCTTGGCGTGTTTTGTTTTTCTCTTTACCTATTTGAGAATGGAAAAACTTCTTGCCCCCTCTCGATGACTTGTTCCACCCGCTGGCAGACTTCGACTTCTTCTCTTCTCTGACTTCCTGCCGGCTTGTAGTCGCTCTGGAGCCACGCATATTTTTATTTTAATAACTCTATATGAAGGAGCGAGACATTTTTGGGGCTGCTTCTCGTCTGTTTTCTTGCGTAATTTGCAATTACGCCGAAAAAGTTTATTCTCCAGCAGGAAAACTACAAACTGAAGCTACAGCGCCAAGCTGCTTGTGGTCGATAACATTGACAGGGCCCAGCACGAGCTTTGTCGAAAAAAGAAAAGGGATAATGCGCCAAATTGTAGTCGAAATAAAAGAAATACAAGAGAAAACAAACATTGATACAAGAAATCAAGACTTGGCGACACATTGGAAAAGCCGACGGGGGCAAGGAAAATTCACTTCCTGCCAACTACCTTAACCAAAGTTAAAGGAAAGGAAAAGATAAGATAACTAAAATCGATTGCGAGGGTGGACTGATAATTTATTAAGTCAATAAACCAAAACCTTTTTCTCATGGAGATCTTAGCACTTTACAAAAGAATTTTCTTTCAGAGCACTTAATTTTATTAAGCGGCTCTCCAAAGTATAGGCTTAATTGATTTATTAAATTTGTACTTAAGTATTTAATTCTGTAGAATTAGTCAAGTGTGAAACTTTTTCAAAAATGTTGACAAAAACACGTTTTTCAAATTATATATTTTTGATCTGTGATAAAAACGTTTTAAAAATAAAATGCGTTTTCAAAACTTAGCAGCTTTTAGTTAATAAACTACAACTGCTTAACAACACTATAATTTCATTTAGAGAGCTGTGTTTTCCTACGTATATTACTGACTCATCGGCCGACCCTCGCACTTCAAATTACTGTTATAAGGCGCACACGTGCCCACCAGAGAGCTGCAACGGGTAGATTCGAGTTGAATTGTTCGCCGTTGCCAAAAATCAAATCAAATCGAGTCACCAGTCGCCGTTCTAAAAATCGAGTAGGCTGTACGACTTGATACTCGCTGATACTCGTTGAGTCAAACGGATCGAAAAACGAGTATAGGATCGAGTAAGCATTCGAATCATGATGCGAGTAACTCGTTTTAAATGTGAGGGACGGGACGGACAATGTGCGCGGGGCAATGTGTCGATCGACCCAAATGTGCGAGCAAAAAATAAAAAAGGTCTACACTGAAAGAAATTATTGCGTCGCAGAGTAATTATATTGTAATAGTCCACTTTTTTAAAATCATGAGGTCTTCATACCTACTTTTTGTTTCGTTCAGTGTAAAAAAGGTCGCGGCGCGCCGTCAGCGCGAGTTTTATGACGGCCATAAAAAAGGGTCAAAAATGCTTCGACGCGAGTCGTGTGTGCGACGTCACAGCGAAACCCACCCCCGAATTTCATACATTGCAATGTAAGCGTAAGCGCTGTTGATCGCTGGGCTACTCCCTCTGACACTCGGTCTGCTCGCCTTGATACTCGTTTTGACACTCGTTCTAGACACTCGTTTTCGACACTCGTTTTGGGCCGTTTTGAGTTGTAGATACTCGTATGAATCGAAAGCCGCACTCTGCCTTTGTGTCTCTTTGTACAAACAAATTTTAATAGCTAAGTATATAACAACAAAAATGTATACTTCATTTTCAGAGGTCGTATTTTTAGAATAGCAGTAGGTAGATAAAATCTGCACCTTTTGTTCCTTTTTTAATTAATTAAATAAAATATATAATTATAACCCTAATTTTATAAAATTATATAAGCACTTAAATAAATTACTAAAAATTTCTTTCATAACATTAATTTCGTGTCATTATTTATTTATTTTCGATTTAATTAAAATCAATGTGCTTTGTACAAAGAGACACAAAGG